>JANAVB010003400.1:35317114-35804614 GCA_029216955.1 Iris pallida | reverse complement strand
TGTTGATTCTCGACACGATGGTTACACGATGTAGTATATATGGATTCCTTCCATGTTATATTTCATAATTACTATATTCGTGACTAATTTTCGTATTCATGACCTGTTTGGATCCATTAGTACTAGTCGGGCGAAAAAATACATTAGTAGACATGTAAATATATCAAGAAACATTCCATTTGTCAGATCGTGTTTGATAGCAGTCGCACACTTCACGTGCGAGGTACCGGATTTACTCCTTAACCGTTTACATGTCGAAAATAGTATTTCAACTCACTAGTTAGATCCAGTCTTGCTATATATTATTGTTTCTGTTTCATTTGTATATTACTGTTACTTCCTTGTCTTTGTTACCATGCTCTCCTATTTTTACTCACATGTTCCATACCATGATTCTCTGTTTAGTCCTTCTGTCATGTATTTCAGTATTATTTACTATTTTATAGATTTTGTCAATTATTGGAACTGTTGTTAAAATGTACTCGTTCTATTCCTAACTGAAAACCAACATTTTTTAGATAATCGCCTTCTACATTACCCTTCGGACTGTTAGGGAAGACATGGGTATTGTTACGACCCGCACCCGGTTTAGGGACACGAGTACGTGGGTACGTCCAGCCTACGCCGTAGTGTCGGCGGTAGAACGCTGTCCTAGATCTCAACAACATCTAACACAAAATAATAAATCTGTCCAATAAGATATACTCTCCAAACGGAGGACAATCTCAGAAGGATACAACTCAATCACAAAGTAACTAAAGATGGATAACAGCACAATATGAAATAGATAGATGATATCAAGTACGATACAATCCAGAAGAGAAATAAGTTTGGTGTTAACATTACATCCCAAGGTAGAAGTACTATTTATATACATCTCATGAAAGATAACTTTAAACAAAGCCAGGCAACACACTAGCAATCTACTCCAAGATCTATTGGTGTCTCCTCTAGACTAGCTGAGATCCTCCAAGTTATCTGTAAAATTTTCAACGTTATCCTGTCAGGACGGGAACGAGCACGTATCTCTGAAACAGATCCAAAATATAACAGAAAATATAGAACGAGCAGTAGCATAAAATATATAAAACAATGTAAACAGATGTACATAAAGAACATAAAATACATGAAACTCCGTAGAGAGAGATGTACATGAACAGTAAAAATAGACAAATCTGAGTACATGAAAGTATTATAGAAAATAAGAATTGTAAGTAAATATAAGTGATTTAGAGCACACAATGGTTATGTAGTCAGTTTGTGTTGCACATGCCTAAGTTAACAGAGTTGTACATGGTGAAACTACTTGGGAATTGATCACATAACCACTTCTACTCACCCCTACCCCAATCAATACACAAGGATCTGGTCAAGTTACGTTATGTACATAATAGTTAGTTTTACATGAAGCACATGTGAACATGAGAGTACATGAGAGCACATGAGTGTACATGAAGAGATATGAGTACAAGGAGTACATGATGCACATGATAAAGTACATGAACATGAAGTACCCGATGCACTCGCTGGAGGATAACATCTCATAAAAAGATCCATATAGTACCAATATGTGTTACCAATGTGACAACATCAAGTAAAGTAGTCTAAAGCAGACAATATAGATACTATCATGAATGAAACAATCAAAGAATGTACTCGCCTGATTCCCTGAGCAACTGATATGTATAGATGTCCAAACTTGAGTCACAGAGTCCTATTTAATGAGATACATGTTACAATGTGTTCAATAATGAATATTTGAATAAAACAATGCAGTCTATATGCCACTAGGTCTCTCTAGGACAAAAGTCAACATTGGGTCAACATCTGGTCAAACTAAGCGTTTGGTCAACATGGTTCTTAACTAGTCTAGTCTAGGTTTTGGCTAATAGGCTATGCAACAATGTTCAAACAAAATCCTATATTAACTAGCTTATAATTCTAACACATAACTCATAAGTATCACATATATATAATTAACGACACTAACCCTTATACCATATACCATACTCTATGATATATCACATATATAGGGTAAAGTGCATTTAAACCCTCCCTAGATTTGCCTCATTTACAAAATAAAACCTTTTAGAAAACTTAAGCAGTCTGCACCTCCTTAGATTCTCCGCGCGAGCAAAAAGGCCCTTACCGTCAATTAACCGTTAGAAATGGCCGTTAACAACATTTTCAAAATAAAAATAAAAAAAATACCTAAACTACCATCCTCCTTCCCTACCATCCCCCCCATTCCCACACCAGCCCCCCTCACATTCCTACTGCCGGCCAACCCCACCGCCGGCCAGCCTCGCCCCTCGACCCGCCCCCTCCTCCCTCCGCCAGCCCCCCTCCGCCGACGACCCGGCCCCGACCCGCCCCCTACCCCTACCTCCGCGGCCAGCCCCCCGACCCCTCCCCCCCTCCTCCCTCCGCCGGCGACCCGCCCCCTCCCCCCTCCTCCCTCCGCCGGCCATCCCCGACCCCCCCGACCCCCCACCACCGGAGAGGGGGGGGGAGAGGGGAGGGGCAAAAATCGTCTTTTAAGACAATTTTTAACGGTTTTTAACGGCGGGGAGGGGGGGAGGGGCGTGATTTGAGCATTTTCGTAACGGACTAGGTTTTTCAAATCAGGGAGTCTTTAATTGCATTTTCGTAACATCTAAGGAGGGTTTAAATGCACTTTACCCCACATATATACTATATGCATAGATGCAATGAACCAAGAGGACAATGAACTAAGGCAAGCCCCCAACTATTAGGTCACTCTCTAACTCAAATACAAGAGTTCAAATATTCATACCAACTCAAATAAATACTAACCTCTCTAACATCCGACTCATACATGTACTTAAAGGGTAACTCAACTATTGCATATATATATATATGTCTATCCCAATCTCTACCTCTAACTCCAACTCTTATAGTATGAGTATCTACAATATGATATGCCACATCTGTTATCCCTATAGAAGACATTACATTATCTAGGTCTCCATGGTCATGGTTAGTCTCTAGGCTAAGTAGTTCTAAGGTTTCACTAGCAAATGACAAAATCACAATACATCAAATTAAATAATATTAAAATAATAAAAAATTTACCAATTTATCATTAACATGATTTAAACTCATTATTTTTATAACTAACATGATCAATTTTTACAAAAGTTTAAAATTGTCCTCATTTTTGAAAAGTGGTAGTTACAGGTATGTTGGAAGGCCAACCTAGAAGATTAGTTGTTTCATTTTATTTTTTGAGACTTGTAAATTCTTTAAATATAAATCTTGTATTGTAAGCAATGTGAATGAGCAATAAAGTTATATTTTATATAATTTTGAGCATTTTGGCTAGATAGCGTACTACCGCCGATACCGTGGCGTATCTGAACTTGCGCACGCACTCGCATCCGAAAAGCGGGTGCAGGTCGTGACAGTAAATAAAACATATATGTTGTAACCACAACACATATAACCTCTATTAGCTGCTAAGTCAAACTAATCATGCATTACTATTAACAGTTAATCCTGTTGCACGACCGATGCGCGGTCGGTACACAAGTCCGAATCTATATGCGACTCACGACTTCATGGAACAGAAGTGTCAAGGCCAATGAATGCGACATAAACAAGGACAATCTCTTAATTCTAGGTCAAATGTGCATAGAATAAGTATCAAAAACTGAACTAAATAGTGATTGCATCTAAATACGTTTTGAAAGAACAATTTTATATTATAGAAATTAAATAATAAATAAATATATACAACATGGTGAGCTAAAAAAATAATAATGGAAAGGTATCTTTCCTGGAGGAGGTGTGCAGAATGGCAATATCCAGTAACTCAAACCGTCAGATGAATAAAGCAATGAAAGTAGAACTTCCATAAACGTCCTCGGATGCTGAAACATACATCACCAATATTTTTGGAATAAGTGAAATGTCTAAAATCTCCTACCCATAAGTCCAATTCTTCACACGGAGGAAAAATCGTAAGTTTGGGTCAAATTAGTGTCCTTCATTGGACCCACTTTGCACCCAAAAGTGTGCCAAATCCTGCGATCTTTAAAGTCATCAAGTTATATGTCTATGGGTCCGGTTTGACGATATGAAATCAATCGTATTTCTAAATTGGATTCTGGTGAGCCATACACAATTTTGCCCTTTGGATCGGGTCGTGGGCCCGACAAAATAGCGTTATGGTCAACCTTCTCAGAATCGGGCCAACCTTGGCTCATAAGACCATAAAACCGATACGAGTCCAGTGGCGCAAGTTCCGTCTATATTTGACGAATGTGCAGAAAGTTATGGACTAGTTTGGAAAAGGGCCGATAAGGAATATCTCGACCAATACGTCTTGATTTTATCGTGCATGCACAACCAAATCGAGTTCTGTCGAATCGCATACGTCGGCGAAGCTGATACGCAGCTTGAGATGCTTTCAGTTTTTGACCACGTCGTCCGGTTTGTCAGGGTGAATGCCGTATCAGAACTTTTTATCGAATTTTGTTATTTTTGAAAATTGTTTTTTACTGATTTTTGAAACTGTTTTAACACGGGTATAATAGACTAAAAAAACTAGGGTTTTAAACTCTTATAGGTTGTCTATAAGATTTTTAGGTGGTTTTTAAAAATACCTAATAATCTATTCAAAAATTGCCTTCTAAACTAGGGATTTTAATTAAACAACTGTCTTAATTGAACATATCTCTTATAGGAGGGTGCCAAGTTACCAACAGACTTCTACCGGTCTAAGAGGATGGTGATATCGCTCTAGACTTCTTGGTTATTATCTAGACTTGTTTATAACTTGAGATATTGTTTTCGTACTCTATATATCATATTGTGCTTGTGACTGTACTTATGGCAATGTACTATATTTTTCTCATTCTTTTGATTTTGTGACATGTACTCTATTTAAACTATTTCTTTGTAACTTTTATTTTGTTTATCATAAGTCAGGTATGATAGGATGACATAGATCATTAGGTCAGTCCCGAGGTAGACGAGGTATAGGACATGCCACTCTATCTGGCAGTTATCCTTTTGGACATGGTACTGGGTCCTCATCTTCGAGTACTCCAGTCTATATACCACTTCTATCTCCTACTGCTAGTACTCCTGGGACGAGCACTTCCTAGCATGAGACTACTCCTCCATCCAGCATTCCTCCTGCTGACGGTACAATGGAGAGCGGAGAGCACGTGGATGTGGCCCCGCCGTTTGTGCCTGTGCCCTCTTTGTTTCAGAGCGATCCTTCGTGTGCTCCTCTGGAGGAGACTACAGAGATTTTGGCCGACGGGCCTACAAAGTAAGTTAATTAGTTTTTTGTTTTCTTACGCGTGTATAAATATATATTCACTTTTTCATGAATATAATTATCTATGTATAGATATCGTCCCTCATCGGTATAGAGAGCTTTGAGGCATTTTTTGAGGCAGAACTATGGTGGGCCTTGGATCACTACTCGGATGCCCCAGTCGATAGGAAGACAATCTGGTTTGCCCACTTTAAGGTAATTAAAGTATATTTTATTTTTATATCAATCATCTTTTATGCATATTATATAATTTAATATTTTACTTCTTGTAGAGAACATATTTCTATCCATCACACCGGGATGTGCAGATCGAGAAACAGTATCCTGCCATTGCCGCCAAGTTGATCCATGATGCAATCAATAACTAGAAGGCTCGTTATCGCTCCGGAAAACCGATCCAAGTTTGGATCTCGCTTGAGCAGTGGACTGTAATGAGGGCTAGATTTGACGATCCCAGATATAAGGATCGTTCGGAGAAGGCGAACGTGGCTACGACGTAGGCAAAAAAGTGGTACGGTGGGTTGATTCCCATGACAGAACATTTCTGTTGTCTGGTATGTATTTTATTGAATATATATGATTTTCATAAAAGTAGGATAAAATGTATAATTTTAATAACAAACAAAATATTTTTAACAGGTACAGAGGGGTGAGGACGCCAAGATGGTGACCGTCTTCCTGGCCACCCATCGGAAGGACAAAAACCTCATCGATGAGAGGGCCACGTAGAGCTATGTAAGTATTACTTTATGTTTTTTTAAGTTTAATATAACTTAGAGAATATGCCAATAAATATCAATATAGTTATTAATAAATATCTTAGACACGACGATTGGATAGTAAATATTAAGCTTATTGAGATACATACTTTTCTAGGATGAGTACCTTAGGCTACGTGAGCGGGCGAGTTCTAGTGCACCTGCAGAGGGAGGCTAGTACTTCCTCGCAGCCCTCTTAAGCCCAATCGTTGGACGAGCTCTGGATGACCGCCATTGGTAGTCTTCAGAGGGGTACATACTACGGTACATGATCCTACGGTGCCTTTATTACGACGCAGTCATCCAGGACCCCTTCTGCCAGTGTGCATTTCCTGCAGCCCTCACAAGAGTCAGCCTGAGTCAAGGAGAGCGTGCATCGCCAGGTTACTGAACTGCATGATGAGATGCTTTGAAAGATTATGGAGCAGCCCCAGTCTCAGCCGCAGATGGATGATGCGTCGATCACAACACAACTTGATATGCTTGAGCCCAGCATCAGGAAGATGAGCAAGAGGACATGTCATGGCATTCTTGCACTGCAGGGGACATAGGTGGCCATGGGCGATCAGCTTCTGAGGATGCAGGATGCGTTGGCTCAGAGCAGTGAGGTGACTTCGAGGATGACGTCCGTCATTAATTCATGCAATGCTAGACTGCTAGCAATAGAGCATATGCGTCCTCCCGGTCCGACATCATCGACACCACCTCTCGATTCCATTGCCGCCTCTATCGTCGGGGGTGTGTAGAAGCATAAAAAAAGAGGGATATTGCTTTTAATCCCACATCGAAAAAGAGAAGAAGAGAGGTCTCATTCCACTATATATATAGAGCCCTCTTGCCTCCTTTGAAAAGGGCACCAAAATAAATAAATAAAAGGGAGCCCGTTATCCAGGGAGCCCGTTCGAGCCACAAAAAGTTGCAGTAGTTCTTCTCTTCTTCTGGGTTGGCTGCAAGTTCTTCTCTCGCTGTCAAGGCGAGAAAAAGTTGGATTCTGAGTACTATGTGCCTTCGCAGGCTAGTACGAAGAACTCCAAGGCGGCACGAGCTATGCTCCATCAATGTGCTATACTAGCAACGAAACCAGAAATGTGCGTTGAAAGTCATACGCACAGTTGATGGTAAGCTGTACAGGGTTGACTCAGGTGCTTTGGCACCCAGAATGGGTCAACTCTCAAAGTCCCCTTTCCACTTGGGTGCATTTCATGCGCTGGAACCAAGTCAGGGGATAAATCTTGCAGGGTCTAACCCATGCGCCCACGTGGGCTGTGCGCATAAAGTGTGTTCTACTCGCAATACGTGCTGCTCTCCTACTTATGATTTGGGCGAATTTCAGGCGTTAGAATTGGATCATGAAGCGCATCACTCATACACTCACCCTGACGCTTGGCTTTGCCATGCGCCTGATTAGGGTACGAGTGTCATTCATACACTCATCCTGACGCTTGGCTTTGCCATGCGCCTGAAGAGGGTACGAGTGTCAACATCTCCTCACATGATTTACATAATGTGATCATTCACAGACGTAGATCGGGAAAGATGACCATCATGCACAACTCGCCCCTCACGGGACATACTTGTGCTATGGTCGCCATCAACTGCTGCTGCCGCAAGACAGTGGCTCCACCACCAAGGCGGTCTGTGTTCCAGCAGTTGCAACATGCCGTGCCTATCCGACATCGTCTCAGAAACATGATGCCAATTGAAGACTTTGTAACAACCTACTCTCAACTAGGCCCATCACTCAAATGTCTCAGCTAACCGTGTCGTCTCAGCTAGCCGCGTCGTCTCAGCCCGGTGTATTACTCCTCGTCAACGCACAGGCGCATCTGCCAGCCTGGGGCTCTTCCATCATCAAACCCAAACCATGCATTCAACTTGGCACTCGATGTCGTACCAGCAAGCGGCTCGAACATAAACTGCTATGTCCATTCCAACTCGGCGAATCTCAGTCTTCTGAAGGAGTTCACCGTCAAAGCTTCTTGAGAACCATCATCCACAGTACAACGTCTGCCAAGGAGGAGGATCAGTCGAATCCATCTTCGTCGAGAAGTCAGGGGAGAGACAACAAAACTCTCTCAAATTGTTGTTATTTATAGGCCAGGGCAAATCAAACCCATGCGCCAAGTGGCAGCCTTCCCGAAGTTTAATGTAATGAACTTGCATTTACGAGGAATGAATCCGCCTCTTCGAATTCAGCTAAGTCAGAGAGCCATTAATGCCCCAAAGAACTCAACAGACGGAACAATAAAGATGTGCCATGCAATAGATGCGCCCATCAGCACCAAGCGCCCCGCATGGACGTGCCCAACAAAGCACAGATCCATGCGTCCTAGTGAACACCGACCTGTGCGCCTAGTGGAGCACAAATCGATGCGCCCACTTTGGCTCGTCACCCACCAAGCAATTAATGCGAAAGTGACAGAGTTGGCAGCACGTCCCCCGAGGACTGAACAGTTGACAGCTTTTGCAGAGAACGAAGCGTCGCTAACGTCAGAGTCAACATTACTCTCCTCTGGCGGTTACAAGCCACGTGGCCGCCCAACCATTCGCATGCGTCTTCGCAGCCATGCGTCCAAACCTATGCATGTGCTTCAAGAGCCATGCGCCTCAGACCTTCCTCTGATCCCTAAAGACAGAGGTCAAGTCGCTACTGAAGCCTCGCATGCGCCTCAAAAGCCATGCGCCCAGACTGGTTTATAACTCCTGAAGGTTGCGAGCCAAAGTCTTCTCATGCGCCCAATCCCAGGCGTATCCTATCAGATTACTCCCTAACAAATCCGAGATCTTTGAGCTACGGACATGCGCCACGTGTCCTTTGACTCAATTCAGCCTATGAAGGGGTGCTAATCACCCAAGATCTCAGCAAAAAAAGATCCTCTCCCCTGCTACGTGCCAGCCCACAAAAGCAGCATAAAGGATTCAACCCACAAATGATGGTGCATCATCCATGCACCTCCCGCAGCTTCAACCACGTGGCGTCCCCACATACAGGCGTATCCTACATATGCGCGCATGAGCAGCCAGCCTACAAGCTATAAATAGAGGGATCATTTCCTTCTTCCACATGTAACATTAATGACCACATGTAAGATAGTAGCATGCTCACCAATTGTCTTATGCAGGTGGTAATTATAATCTCTGTGCGCAACGAATTTGATGTGTATTCGTCAAAAACCACCGTATCGACCCCTTTTGCAAGCTAGTCCATAACTTCGTGTACATTCGTCAACTCAAGACAAAACATACGCCAACAAGACCATATTTTTTTTTCTAGTCCTGTATGCCAAGTTTGGTTCGATTCTGAGAAGGTCGACCGGAACACTATTTTGGCGGGCCCGCGATCCGACTCAATGGACGAATTTGTGCACGGCCTACCTGAATCCAATTTTGGACATACCACTAGATTTGTATCGTCAAATTGGACCCCTAGACATGTAGTTTGATGACTGTAGAGACCATAGGCTCTAGCACATTTTTTGGTGCAAAGTGGGTCCAACGACGGACACCATTTTGACCCAAAATTTCTGTTTTGCCCCTGTGTCCAGAATTGGACTTTTGGGTAGGCTATCCTAGGTAATTTGTCTATTCTGAACATGTTGGTAATATCTGTTTCAGCCCTTGGAGACTGTTGTGAGAGTTTAACTTTTGTGGCTTGTTGATTGATTGGATAGTGTTGGTTCTACGTGCTACCACCAGGCAAGTACACCTTGCCAAACTTTACAGTATTTACATGCATTTTATTTATTGATATTCTTTTATGTCTCACTTGATTACATATCTCTAATACTTCATGTCATTGTTATTCTAGTTTTACGTGCACGTAGATTATTACTCTTTCTCCATATTACTTGTCCTATTTTTCTTATCTTGTTCTTATCTAGAGTTAGAATTTCTTTGTCTATGTCATGTTCTCCTGACCTGTTTGACCTAGACATGATTTGGACTTGACATGCTTGACTTGACCTCATTGACTCCTAGTTTTAGGCGAGGATCTTGTGTTTGCAAAAACAAAAGTGTGAACTTTATTGATACAAACTTTGTAAAAGATTACAATTTGAATTCTGGGAAAGTACAACTGTAGGAATCTAATCTAGAAGACGATTGCTTTATCCCTTGGACGATGTGAACTTTGAAGACGATAGCCTCTGAAGTTGAAAACAACTCTGAAATTGAAGGCAAAAAGCCTAAGAAATTGAAGGCAAAAGCCTCGGAAGAATGCATCAGCACTTGGGCAAGAACTCCTGGACTCTCTGAACATTAAAGTCTGATCTCTCTATGATCTGATCTCTGATCCCCTTGAATGGAGACTTGAAACTCTATTTATAGAGTTCTGAAAAATAACCAACTTTTAGTTATTCTGGACTGCGCATGATGGATTGCGCAGCAATTAGATTGCGCAACAGTAGACTGCGCAGGCAGTTGCTGGATCATGGGCCAACTGTCTTGGACACATGGCATCATTTGATTGAAATGCGCATGATCGTGTATAGACGGTTGCCACGTAATGAACAAATGATGGCATGAATGCCACGTGTATTTTGTCATTTAGTTGACAGAACGCGCAACCTGAATTGCGCTGGCTCAGACCTGGACTGCGCAGGAATGGATTACGCCAACATGGATTGCGCCAACATGGATTGCGCTGCCAGCTGTCCTCGAGCGCCGTGCTGCACGATTAAACGAACGGTCGCCTCGTTCTCCGCGCTGTCAGCTGTTAGAAGATTTGATTTGTGTCAGGCAATGATGATAATTTGCCACGTCAGCCTGCGCACTTGGGAGTGTGCGCAATCTAGTATGCGCAATCTGTATACTACGTAATCTGATGTCTGCGCAGTTTATTTGAAAGATTCATTTCTTGATCTTCTGACTTTGTTGATGTGTGCAACTTGATTTTTTAGGACCTACAAGACCCCCTTCAAAGTTTTCGAAAGTTGAATTTATTCAAAATTTCGAAATACTTTGAATTTTGAATTTTGAATCAATTTGCGCATGAAATGAGCTGTCTGCGCAATCTGAGGGATTAACCCCATTTTCAGGCGCAATCTGAGGCAGCCGTTTCGTTTTCGAAAACTATAAATATCTCTTTGTTTCTCATTTCATTCTTTACTTTGCCTTCTTCGTGCACTTGAGAGAGAAATTCTGAGCTCCTTTCTTCCTTTCTTCTCCGACGACCTCGATGGCTCCCAAGCGTTCCTCCGCCGCTGCTAAGGGTAAGGCCCCCGCCGAGACTTCGGCTAGGGTTGCGCGACGTGCTTCTCGTCACGAATCTGCTCATCCCGTGCCGATAACCAAATCAAAAACTCTTTTTAGGGTTTTGATCTCACTGTTCTTCAGAATCCATCTCTTTTTAGATGTGATCATACTGCACCACCCTTTTTAGGGTTCTGGTTGCACAAATCAGTTCGTTCTTCATTTTTATAAAGGACGACATTCTGCGCAATCGGTTGAACTGCGCTGGCAAAAGTCAGCACAATTTGCTGATTTGCGTGAGACTATCAGCGCAAACTGATGACTGTTTGTTTGCGCAGTCTGATTATTGCGCAATCTGATATTGCGCAATCTGATGTTTGCGTAAACTGATGACAGAATCTTTGTCTTGACTTGTACTGAATTTTTGTTTTCTCTGTCTGATGCAGTTAATACTAGAGAAGATCCTGGATATGAGGACTTTGTAGGGACCCTTTCAGAATCAGAATACAAAGAGGACCTTTCCCATGTGCACTATCCTCAATATGATCTGCCAACTTCCCGTCAGGCTATTTTGATAGCCCGAGATAATGAGACTCTGCTATGTTTGATGAATGGACAACCTCTGGAGTCAGCAGATGCTGTCATTCACAAGAAGCCATTATTCCTGTTCGGCAATGCTTTTGAGAAAAGCTCTCAACCGAGGCCAATGATGGAAGAAAGGATTGTCCATCAGAAGGATAGGACATTCTCGATACCAGATGTTTCCCGCTGCCTCTCCTTATCCCGGTATGCTCATGCGAGCTATCCGAGGAAGATGGAATGGAACCTTACACCTTTCCAAGATGCCCGTCCAGGAAGGATTTTTGTGAAGAAGGGGCCGAACAAGAAGGACATGTTCTACAGTTCCTCAGAACGATGCAGTGTCTTGTTAAGAGGTTTGAAACCCGATTGTATTCCGCCGGAGAATTCTTCCTTGTTATTGCCTGTCAGAACTCCAATATTCGCAAATGAGTTTGCAAAGGTCGAAGGAAGGTATCCTGAGCAGGACCTCAGATTGACTGGACTGGTGAATCCAGATTTTAAGAGATGGAACTGCATAGCAAACTGGATTTTGACCAAGTTTGAAAACAAACTTCAGCAAATCAATTTGTACCAAGCAGTGCATGCCACTGTCTATGGTTTTGCCCCCAACTCGTATCTGTTCTTGGCTCTAGCAGAAAGATATAATTACAGAACAGGGACTTTCATGACTCCTGGCGGAGAGATCGGGTTTGCACTTTATGAGATGCAGTACATCTCTTACTTGCCAATGGGGGATGCCCCATATGAGGAATTTGTCCCAACCAATGATGAGTTGGACAAACTTCGAAAAGAGAACGCAGACATGGTAGCAGTCTTCGAAGAACTGCTATGTCATTATAAAATCTGTTCTCTGTTTTACAAAAGTGCTACATCAAATACCTGCTATTCCTCAAAATGGTTGCCCTATCTGTTCCTTAACCACATTAAAGAAACGAAGACCAAGGAACATGATAGATGCTATCCTGACTTCTTTAGACCACTGAACAGCAATGACGTGGTGAAACTGATGGAGGAAAGTGGGGATTTGGATGAAGAGATGAAGAATGATCATCAATGTCCTCCTTTGAAGAAAGGAGATACTCTCGAGAGTTATTTGAGAGTAGGATACAGATTTATGTCAAAAGAAGCCCAATTAGCAGGGTTTCTGACGTATTGGCTCCGTCGGTTTGTAGTCCCAGGATCGAGTGCCGTAGACCGCTTCCATCGCGATGTTCTTTTTGCCGCCGTTAGATTAGTCTTCGGCTACAAGATGGATCTTTTGTCAGCGATGACTTGTAGGTTAAATGCCAGTCTTCGTCTGTACGTTGATCTGATGTTGAAAGCTAAAGGAGAAAAAGAATTTCTTCGGCTAGAATTGCCGTATACATATCTGTTCGGGTGGTTGCTTCTTCACCATCCTACTTTGATGGACCCCGGCATGGAACCAGTCGACGGCAGCTTTTTGCGGAGATATTCTCATAGTAAGTGGAAATACACTTCTCTGAGAGATTGTAGATATGCTCTGAACCTGAGCAAAGGATGGAACTTTTGTTGCACTCCTCCTCCTGCTGGATATGAACAAATGCCGACAAATATGATTGACTCGAAGATGCAACCTTTGAGCCGTACAGCTTTTGAGTGGTTGAAGACAATTCGACCGTCCCATTTGGTGTATCGGTTTGAAGAAGAATGTTATTTAGAGCCATATCTCCCCAGTCGATTTGCTCGGCAGTTCGGGTACGACCAATTCCATGTGGGAAATGCAACCACGTGCCTTCAAGGAAAGGGTTTCTTGATAGATGGGGCCTGAGCTTGGGCTTATTATAATGCTCGAGATACGAAAGTAACGTTCTCGATGCCAGCAAATAGCAACCATGGCCCTCTGATGCTATTTACATACTCAGTATTCTATACATCTTCGAGCACCTTTGCTGAGAATTTTAATCTCGCGGATAGCTTCGAGTCTTCAACAAGATTGAAGAAGGGAAGAGTCGCCATGTCACTCCCAGGAAATGATGAGGTGCATGAGCCAGTAGATGCACCTTTGGAAGCTTCAAGGGACGCTATGTTCCCTGAAGAGGTTAACGTGCCACTGCGTATTTCTTTGAAGGTGGCTAAATCTCCAGCCAAGAAGAGGATAAGAGAGGAGCCTCCCGCTCCGGCAGCAAAGAAGAAACTGATCTTAGATCATTCTTCTGAAAAGATTACCACTAGATCTCAATCTCGGCAGCTGGCCGAGACAATTCAGCAAGAAGAAGCTACCACTCCGACCTCTGTTCGAAAACAAGTCGAGACAATAGATGTAGAGAGTCCTGAAAGACCTCTTCATAGAAAGAAGAGGTTGGTCCGTAGAAGTCAAGTTTTGTCTTCGATCGTGGCAGATGCTACAGCAGGAATCACCATGTCCTCTCCAACTCCTATTTCTGAGACTGGACATAAGACTCCTAGTCCGGAACAGAGGGAGGATATTGAGCAGAGGAAAGAGCTGGAACAGAGAAATGAGGCTGAAGAGCCCAGAGACAACATTGCAGAAGAAGAGTATAATGCCGTCCGATCTCCTTTACCTGCTGCGGAATCTTTTCAACTGCCTCTCACACCTGGGGCCCTTCGCGCAGAAGAAGATCGTACAATGATTGAAGCTTTAGAGCACTGTGACTTCGGCTCACAGGAAGACTATGTTGATCAAGCCACTGATACTGATAGTGGGGAGGTACCAGCAGAAGATGAAAATAATAAAAGTTCATCATCAGAGACTGGCGAAGACACACAGGATCCCGAAAGGGATGATGAAGATCATATATCTACTAAAGCTGCTGATGGCTCCTTGGATCCTGAAAAGGATATTGAGGAAGAGGCAACTCCAACAGCTGAAGAAGCGGCCTTGAAGGACATTCCTGCCGTCGATCCCCAAGGTATAAAATGAAATCAATAATCTTCTTTAAAATAGATTGATAGCTGACATTTTACATATGTACTCCATGCATAGATTGAAGCTCCTCTAGTACCTCCAGTATGTCTGGACATAATTCTTGCGACGGAGATTGCTGGTAGCAGCCGTCATCTCTCTTGCGGCTCTGAAGCAGGCAGCAGCCAAGCAGTAGCATCTGAAGCTACTTCAGCTCACCCAGACTGCTCCTGCAGATGACAAGCTTATTGCTGGATCCATCCACGGTAATGCATGTTTTCATTTCTGATTTTCTTTATCAATCGCCAATGACAGGCAAAATAACAATATTCTGATTTTATAGAGGAACGATCAGGAGGGGCAACGAGCTCCACTTTGGTTCCTTTATTCAAAGAGGCTACCGTTCCAACACGAGAAATCGAACATCCTGCGGCCTCATCATCAACAGGAGTAGTTGCAACTCCTGGTGCTATAGCGATTAATAATATTGTAATCCAATCATTTACCAGATGCTTTTTTGAGTCTTTGGGACCTCTAGTAAATAGAATGATGGAAAAAGAGGGTACTGATTTTTTTATGGTTAGAGGTCCAACCTCTCTCTTAGTAAGGGCTATCCGAGAACAAGGTGACGAGGCTCAGGCCACCTTCCTGGATCATATTTTGAATGAGCTAGAGATTTCCATCAAAAACTATAAAGAGCTCAACCAAGAAGAAGTGGAGTCTCTAGTGCAGGCAGAGTTCGAACAACTGGCTCAGACAGCTGACATTGAAAGGGTGAATCTCCAGAATTTCTTGGATACTTATACTACAAAAGCTGCTGAATATAATTTTAGAATCGGTAATCTCAGCTGCTGAGCGGAGAGAGAAGAGAATTACAGATCTGAAAATGGAGATTGCTCGTCTTGAAGAAGAACTAGAAAATGAAGTTACAGAACACCAAACAGCGGTCCAACAAATTAATGCTCTTACTCAGGAAAGGAATGAGTATGTAGCAGCACATAATGCTGAGATTACTCGCCGAATGGTGGCCATGCCTGCTTTCAATAAAGAAACTGGGATGGAAGAAGCCAGGAGAAGGGTGATGTCATCTCGTGAAGAGCGACTACAGACTCTGAAACAACAAATTGCTAGTCTGATAACACCTCCACCTCATTAGAAAGAACTTTTTGTATCTTTTGTAGCACATGTGTTTTTGTAATGTCTCATATTTTGATTAATAAAAGGCATTTTGTTGTAGCTCTATCATTTATTGCATATCTTGTTCAGATATAAATAATAGAGATAGAAAATATATTCAGAGGTACATGACATGATATATTACTGAATTTTGTAGGAAAATAATTATATTTATTATATCTGCTCAGAGGTAATATGGACGTGGCAGAATATATCGAATATTACTATTTCAATTGACAACTTAATCAAGAACGATAAGTTGCTGATATGGATGATGAACGATAACGAATCGTCAAAAAGGTGTGAACGAAATAAATCGTCAAAAGGAACGGGTAAACCGTCGAATGGTGGAATGAACGGACAAACCGTCAGATGGAAATGAATGAACGGATGAACCGTCAAATGATGATTAATGAACGGATGAACCGTCAGGTAATAATAATAAATGAACGGGCGAACCGTTGATGAATCGAATGAACGGATGAACCGTCGGATGAATGTGTCGCTTCATTATTTGGAGAATCTCTGCCTATAAATAGAACAGAAATTTAGCAGAAAGGAGCACTTCCGCTTTTCTAACATAAAAATGTCATCTGGAGATGCACCCAAGAAGACTGAACTCGCTCCAAAAGTTGAAGAAGGCGTTGAAGAACGTCAGGCCGAACTGGTTCAGCCAAAGCAGGCAGAGGCAGGCGAAGGTTCGTCTGCACCAAAACCACCGCGAGATATTCTGGACTTCCTGCTTGAACCAGGAAAGACTGAAGAAGAAGAGGCCATGAGGCTGGCTGCTTGCAAGTTCCTCGTGGGTTCCAGCAAGGAGGTTTTCGACTCTTTTGCTGACCGTGTCTTTGATAAAGACGGCAGTAGTCCCCGTCCCAATGTCGATAAGGATGACAGTGATCTTCCTTGATATCATGTAACATTATTTATGATAAAATAAAAATCAAACTTTATTTATGAATTGTCTGATCATATTTACATAAATTTTTGTTACATTTATACATAGTATTTCTTGAGGAATTTGCCATTGATAGGCATCATTGCAACCCGACCATCTAATTCTGCAAGTTGATATGCTCCATTTGAAAAGACTTTGCTGACAACATAAGGTCCTTCCCACTTCGCATCGAATTTGCCTTTGCTCATGTGAGTCATAGTCATAGGACGTCTGACTGTTAGAACAAGTTCACCTTGTTGAAAAGCTCTGACTTTAACTTTGCGGTTGAAAGTCTTTGAGATGCGGGCTTGATATAGCTCAATATGTTGCTGAGCCATTAACCGCTTCTCGTCGAGTGCCTCAAATTCTTGAAGTCGAAGAAGGTCGTTGTTCTCTGTAGTGAGCTCATTGGCAATGGCAATCCTTAAAGAAGGAATTTGAAGTTCTAAAGGGAGAACTGCTTCACAACCGTATACCAGAGAGAAAGGTGTAAAGCCTGTGGGATTGCGGACCGTAGTTCGATAGGCCCATAAACACTCACCGAGCTTTTAACTCCAGTTCCGTTTGTTAGTAGATACAAACTTCTTGAGGAGCTTGATAATAGTTTTATTGAAAGCTTCGGCTAATCTATTAGCAGCAGGATTGTAGGCTGTCGAAGCGACATTGTCAATTCGGTGATCATCACAGAATCTTGTGAATTTCTGGCTGATGAATTGTGGTCCGTTGTCATGAATGATCCTTCGAGGGACACCAAATCGATAAATGATATGGTGTTTGACAAAGTTAATGACACTGCTGGTTTTGACTTCAACCAAAGGTATAGCTTCAGCCCACTTAGAGAAGTAGTCGGTTATTGCTAGTATGAACTGATGTCCTCTAGAAGAAGGAGGATTAATAGGACCTATGATGTCCATGCCCCAAGCTTCGAAAGGCCAGGAAGCGGCTGTCGGATGTAGGAATTCTGACGGTTGATGAAGGAAATCTGCGTGGATTTGACAAGCTCGACATTTTCTTGCATATTCAATGGCATCTGATACCATAGAGGGCCAGTAGTAACCCATGCGTCGGATACGATCCTGTAGTTTAGGACCTGGTTGATGTGCTCCGCAGACACCGTCGTGAGCTTCACGTAGTACTTGTTTTCCTTCATCACCAGCTAGACAGCGTAGAAGAAGGCCGTCATAAGTCCGTCGATAAAGAGTCTTGGTGGTTTGATTGTAGTAGAACCGTAGAGACCGCCGACGGATACTCGTAGCCTCCTTGGGATCTTCAGGGAGTATGTCATGATCACGAAGTCGATGAAGGAAGTTCTCCAATCTTCACTGATAACATTGACTTCAGCAAGATTACTGAACTCGATGTTACGATTATTTTCGACACAAAACAATTCTCGATTAGAGATAACCACCACTTGTTGTCTTCTGATGGGAATGGCTAAGACTGCTGCAAGATTGGCCAAAGCATCTGCCTCAGTATTGCATGCTCGGCGTACATATTCAATGAAGAAAGCTTTGAATGATGTAGCCATGTTGATTGCTGCTTCAAAGTAAGGTACCAGATCTTGATGGCGGACTTCGTAAGTTCCTCTAACCTGGTTGACAACCAGCTTAGAGTCGCCGTAAACTTCGAGATATTCGATATTCAATCGCTTGGCTAATTAAAGACCGATGAGTAGAGCATTGTACTTTGCTACATTATTGGAGCAGGATTCAACTAGAGAGTAAGCTCTTTGGATAGTTGATCCGTCTGAAGAAACGAGAACAACTCCAACTCCTGCTACAATAGCACCATTGGGTCCGATTCTAGATGCTCCGTCAAAGAATAGACGCCAGGTTGGAAATACTTCAGAGATCATGTTGACTTCCAACGTCTCGTCTGGAATTTCATCGTAAAGTTTGGACGTCTCTGGAACAGGATGAGCTGCTAAGAAATCTGCCAGTGCTTGACCTTTGACAGACTTCTGAGGAACATATACCATGTCATATTGGGCTAGCAGAATGGCCCATGTAGCCAGCCGAGGGTTGAGTGTGCTGGACTTCTTCATCAGTACCCGAAGAGGATTAACTCGGGATATGACATGAATAGTTTGACCAACGATATAATACCGAGTCTTTTGAACAGCGAACATGAGAGCTAGGCATTCTTTTTCGACCGGGCTATAACGGTGTTCAGCACCAATCATAGTACGACTGAGATAATAGATAGCTTGTTCGTGGCCTTCTTTATTCTTTTGGGCAAGTAAGGCACCCAATGAATGGTCCATAGCACGGACATACATTAAGAATGGTATGCCCGAGATCGGTGGCACCAAGACTGGTGGATTCATGAGATACCGCTTGATATCTTCGAATGCTCGTTGACATTCTTCAGTCCAAACGAAAGAAACACCCTTCTTCATGAGTTGAGTGAACGGTCTGCAGCGTCCAGACAAATTCGAAATGAATCTCCTGATGTACGCAAGTCGACCTTGGAATCATCGTAGCTCTTTTAGGTTGCGTGGAGGACGCATCTCTTGAATGGCTTTGATCTTCTCGGGATCCACGTGTATACCCTTAGAGGTAATGACGAAGCCGAGAAACTTGCCACTAGAGACACCCAAGAATGACTTGGTGGGATTCATCTTGAGCTGATGTTGGCGCATGAGATTGAAGATAGTTCTCAAATCTTGGATGTGATCTTCCTTTAGACGACTTTTAACAGCGATATCGTCCACATAGCATTCAACAGTCTTGCGAAGATGATCTCGAAAGATGGTACTCATGGCTCGTTGGTATGTTGCACCAGCATTCTTGAGACCAAACGGTATTACAGTATAGCAATAGACTCCCCGAGGAGTGCGAAAAGATGTGTGTTTTTCATCTTCGGGATTCATCTTGATCTGATTGTATCCAGAGAATCCATCCATAAAAGATATTCTTTCGAACCCGCAGGTGTTGTCAATCATGACGTCCGTAATAGGGAGAGGAAATTCATCTTTCGGACATGCTTCATTAAGATCCCAAAAATCAATACAGACTCGAACCTTGCCGGTTTTCTTCAGGACTAGAACAACGTTGGCTACCCAATCAGGATGTTGTTCTTCTCGGATAAAGCCACAAGCGATAAGCTTCTTGACTTCATCATCAATTGCGTCCATCATTTCAGGCTTGAATCGCCGTTGCTGCTGTTTGACTGGTTTAGCATTAGGCAGAATGTTCAGTTTGTGAGTAGCAATTTTGGGATCTAAACCTGGCATGTCTTCGTAACTCCAAGCAAAGACATCAAGGTATTCTTTAATGAGAAGAATCAACTCTTGCTTATCTGCTTCTGGAAGATTCTTGCTAATAAAGATTGGACGAGGTGACCCGCTTTCTCCTACATCAACTTGAACTAGTTGATCTTCAGTAGGAGGTTCTCTTTGTTCAAATCAGAGTACCCACTGATTATCCATCTGTTGAGCCCAAGGATCTATTTCAGGATTTTCTTCAACGTCCTCGTCATAGCCTTCCGGAAGTTCAGCGGAGACCATATTAGAAGATACGATCACACGATGGACTTCACCAATGCTGGTGTCAGAATCCCATGACCTGGAATCAGAAGAATTAGAGCGTTCTTCGCTATCAGAGTCGGAGACTACTGGGGATAACATCGGAGGAGAAGCATGTCCGAGACCTCTTTTGGTCTTGCTGTAATACATATCAGATTTTCCTTTTGGAACAGCCGTACGAATAGGAGTTCGTCTACCCTTACCGTAGTTGAGGCCATTTTTAAAGTCATAACCCATCTTACGGATGATGTCTTTTGATTGTTGACTATAATGACGGAGTTGTAGATGTCCTGTATCGTTAAGCTTGCTATCATCCGTATAGCTGAATTGTTGTTCTGGTCCTTTACTAAAAAGTATTGGACTTTCACCTTTCTTTCGAGCAGGGACAATACGGTAAGAGTCATCTGGATCTTCAAATGAGACTTCTGTTTGAAGAGATTGTACAACTCCCATTGTAAATGATTTGAAGCTATCTAACATATCCAAATAGCATTTAGTATGATAAATAACATCAGTATACTGGAAAGTAGATGCTTTTTCATTGATCTGTACATCTGAATTTACAGCAGGACCTTTAGCCTTAGCAGACTTGGTCAGATTGATTACAAGAGGGGGAGAAGAAGAACGTGGAAGAGGCTTGTTACGACGGAGGTCAATAACAAGTGGCTCAGAAAATGTGAGCTCCCTTTTTTCCTTGTTATGAATTAAATCAACAACAAGTGGCTCAGAAGAAGTGAGCTGCTTTTTGTCCTTGTTACGACGTAAGTCGATAACAAGTGGCTCAGAAGAGGTGAGCTCCCTTTTATTTTGATCATCATCAGTAGATTGCCTCTGGACTGGTAAGTGAATAGCCTGTGGTTTAGAAGACTGAGGATGAGAAACACGCCCTTTGACAGGTATAACAAGAGTGTCTTTGGGCACTGCTCCTTGGTCTTCTTCAGTGTCCATAGCCAATACCACCTTCATGAACTCTTCTTTATACATACGAGCGTCATTGCAGTATGCTTCGACACCCTTAAAAGGATAAAGGTCTGCAACTTCTTTATGAACTTCTCCTTTTTCATCAACATATTTAAAGCATTGATGAAGAGTTGATGGAACAACATTATGTTCATGGAGGAAGGGTCTTCCCAGGAGAGCGTTGTAAGAACAACCATGATTGTCGATGATATAAAAGGTCACCTTTGTGCGAAGATTTCCTATTTGGAGTTTTAAGCGGATCTTGCCCAAAGGTTCACTCCTTCCTTGGTTGAATCCCAAGATAGTAGTGATTGTGCTTGAAAGACTATGCACTGGTATCTTCAATGCGTCTAGCATCGTCTTTGGCATGATGCTGAGAGCAGATCTTGGATCTATCAGGATACGATCGACTTTCATCGAATCGATATACCCTGTATAGTAGAGAGGACGATCATGTCTATTATCCTCCAGCAGCATATCATCCTGAGTGAAAGTGATGTTTGGAATCAACTCTAATATGCTATGACAATGGCGGCAAGAGACCGGTTCTGATTCCGGCTTTTTGAGAAGAGTTAAGCAAGTTTCAGCCTGCATCAGAGCTTCACTTAAAGTTTCTCGAGTCTCTTTGGAAAGGCGCAAGAGTTCGAAGATTGATAGCCTCGCTGGTGTATTGGCTAGTTGAGCCAATATATCAAAATTGTACGGCTTTTCAAGTCCTGTAGGAAATGATTTCTTCAGGGGCTTGTCAAAGCGGACTTGTTGCTTGCCTTTGTCAGCAACCACCGGCTTGGTAGGAATAGGCACTACAACTGGTGAGGATGTGGAAGAAATCTCTTCAGAGGAAGTAGATTGTACTGGAGCAGGTTCAGAAGAAGAGGCAGGATTCTCTTGAGTATCAGGATACTCCTTCAAGTAAGCTTTCCCTGATCTGGTGCCTAACAGAATTTCTTCGTCAACTATGGGGTCAAAAGACACCATGTTGCAAGTCTTTGTCTTGCTTTTGGAGCGGTCTTTCTTCTTAGAAGAAGAGGAAACTTCGAACTCGGAAACAAGATCTGGATGGATCCACATAACTTCGCCGTTGTCAAGAGACAAGGGAACAAGACCTTCATTTGGTGGAGGCGGGAGATTCTCAATCTCAAGAGTAGTTTTGGGAATAGGAATGACACCGTGCTGTACCATCTGCGGAGGAAAGTCACCAAACTGGACTGAAACCATATTCGCAGTAACAGTCTTCTCGTCTTGCTGCAGAGTGACGACACCAGCATTGACAAGCTCTTAAATTTTGCCCTTGAGCACGTAGCATGCTCGAGTAGGGTGTCCAATGAACCTGTGGTAGACACAATATTTAGGATGATCTGTCTTACCGACTTTATCAGGTTTCTTTGGGTCTGGAAGCTGAATCTTGTTGCTTTTGAGTAAGCAATCAAAGATGCTTGCAGTGTCATTCTCGTCGAAGGAATATTCTACTTTCGGACGAGGTTCCCTCGGTGGAGGTGCAGAAGGAGTAGAAGTGGATGTAGGCGGAGCCACATTGACAGCCAAAGATTCTTTATTTTTGTTCAGATTAATGTTCAAAGTCTCTTTTGCTTTGCGGTTGTTCTGGCGGTTGCCACCACCTGACGTCTGGTGTTCATCTCGATCGGGGTTAGACATTTGTACCCCCAATTACTTGAATTATTCAGCACTCACTTCCGCAGCTTTGGCGTTGACAATGAATGAGGGCCAATCTTGGAACTGGGTAGATCCTGTCCACATACTGATGATAGGCAAAAGATTTGCCTTACAAGTATCAATAATGACAGCAGCTGGAGTTCCGGGAGGCATCTTTAAGGCTTCACGGCGGAACAGTTCGATGAAACTCTCAGCAGTTTTATTGTGTTTCTGTTTGATTTTGTTGAGAGCCGACATAGTCATGTCGTTGAATCCTTCGTAGAACCGTTCCAGGAAGATTTGCTTGAGACCTGAGAAGGAAGTGATACAACCATTGGGCAAACTTCTGTACCAGTCATATGCTACGCCGGCTAAACAATCGACGAACACTCTGGTAAGAAGAGCGTCATTTGGCTCGAGTTGAACGGTCATTACCTCAAAATGATTGATGAACTGACTAGGAGAAGTACTGCCGTCAAACAAAGAGATCGTTGGGATCTTGTACTTTGGTGGGAACGGGACTTCTTTCCATTCAACTCGATAAGGCTGCTTGATCCCCAATCTTTGCAAGTTGTCTTTCTCTTTGAAAGCTTCGAACTGGGTTCGTAAGAGTTTGACAGCTTCATTGGCGTCTTCAAATGACGAAGAAGGAGCAGGTTGAGTTAGAGTGGTAGGAGGAGGAACAGCGTTGTAAGCACTACCCCCAGCTCCTGACTGACTAGGTGTAGTTTGAACTTGTACTTGTACATGAGGCATTTGAGGAGACACTACCCCCAGCCCAGTATTGACAGGTACCGAGGATGCTATGATCTCTGGACTCGCAGTAGGTACAGTCGGTGGTGTGGCATGTTGTGCCACTATGATAGAATGCATACTAGCAACCATTTCAGCCATGGTTTTTAGCTTGTCTTCTAGTGCAGCGATTCGCTGTTCTTGATTTGCAGAAGTTGAATCATTTGGATCTTCATTGACAACATAAGCTGTCACTTCTCTTGGTACAGTGGAAGACACTGTCTGTTCAGAGCTTTCGCTGTATGCATCATAATCAGAGAAAGAGTCGTCTCCTGACTGAGAAGTAGGAAGATGACCCGAAGGATCTTGAAGAAGATTCCTTTGACCGATTGTGTCTCAGCTTCGGGACCGGGTATGTCGAAATACTCCTTCAGAGGATTCTTGGAGTAAGTCTAAATACCGCTGGCTTGGCTTGCGAGGCTTGCCATGCTTGGAGCACCTTCTACCCCCAGTGTCTCGGGAAGTCATGTTGATAGAAGCATACAAGACTTCATCTTCCTCTGACACTACTTCATAGTTTGCAAAAGTCAGACGATCAAAGACAGATCTTTTTGTTGTTTGACAACAACATTGGATGATGACTTTGTGGTTGCAATGATGATCAGATGGTTGAACTGGAAGTGTTGAAACATTGTCTCGTTTTTGTCTGAGATGTTCTCGGAGATCGGGAACAGCAGCAGGATGAGAAAAACTCGGAGGGATCTGTTCTTTGATAATGTTCGGAACATGATTCCGATTCTTCAAATATTTTGTCCCTTGAGTATATAGGGAAGTGCTCACTTCATTGGCATAAGTGTCAGGATTTTTAACCCTGGAGATTTGTTTTTGATGATGTTTGGTCTTCGGCATTGGCTGTTTGCGTTTCACCGAAGTGGGTCTGTTAAGATAAATTCTGATATCAGCAAATTCACCCCCATGGGTTTCTGTCTGAGACACCAGTAATTTTCCCTATTTTGATCGAGATATTTTGAGAGTTGGGAGGTCCTGGAACTCTGCTACCGGGGTAGGCAGAATACCTCTTTGGTCAGTACAAGTTCTCTTGTCTTAAAGGAAAGAAGAATCTTTGTTTGAAAGAGTTCTAGTACTGATTGGTGCCGAGACACGTTCAGATTGATCTTCTTCGGTAAAAAACTGAAGAAGATTGAGAAAAGACCAAAGGGCCTTTTCCTTTGTTTTGTGAAGAAGGGTTAGCTAAAGAGCGTTTCCCTCTATTGTCTTCCAAGTCATGAGACAAGGAAGTTTGAGAAAAGACCAACGGGCCTTTTCCTTTGTTTTGAAGAGGAAGAGGAATAGCCAAAGGATTACCCCCAGTGGATTGCTTCGTAGCAACAGTGTGTTTGGGAAGAGGAGCAGAGCCTTTCCCCTTATTATGAGAAGAAAAGAGTTTAGCCAAAAGGCTGTCATTCTTAGATTGCGTAGGAGCAGTTTGCGCATGAATAGATGGCGCACTGGTTCTATTCACAGAGACTGTAGTTTGCGCATCAGGAGTTCTTGTCACAGAGTGCCTAGGGTGGACTCTAGTTGCTGGAGTGTTGGTTTGCGCAGAGAGATTGGCAGCCAACTACGCCAGAGGCATAGGAGTCTTGCACTTAGCCAAGGCAGCATATGAAGTACTCTGTATACTGGAAACAGCAGATTGCGCAGCAGTAGCAGAGACAGATTGTGCAGCAGGCTTGATGACAGAAACCTTGGACTGCGCAGGAGTCTTGCTGGCAGATTGTGCAGAAGTCTTGCTGACAGCATCAATAGACTGCGCAGCAGTCTTTGGGACCCACACTGGGCGCACTTTGCTCGTAGCAGGAGTGGTTGCAGTGCGAGGAGTGGTCTTGGAGTTGATCATAGCCTCGTAGGCTGTCTGGTTGATCTTCACAACCAGTGTCTTCTGCGTCTTTCCGATAGACGCTACATCACATTGAGTTGTCACTTCCTCATCGGAGGAGAAAGTCGTCCCCAGCAGAGTCGCCATTTTGTTTGCAAAAACAAAAGTGTGAACTTTATTGATACAAACTTTGTAAAAGATTACAATTTGAATTCTGGAAAAGTACAACTGTAGGAATCCAATCTAGAAGACGATTGCTTTATCCCTTGGACGATGTGAACTTTGAAGACGATAGTCTCTGAAGTTGAAGACAACTCTGAAATTGAAGGCAAAAAGCCTCAGAAATTGAAGGCAAAAGCCTCGGAAGAATGCAGCAGCACTTGGGCAAGAACTTCTGGACTCTCTGAACTTTAAAGTCTGATCTCTCTATGATCTGATCTCTGATCCCCTTGAATGGAGACTTAAAACTCTATTTATAGAGTTCTGAAAAATAACCAACTTTTAGTTATTCTGGACTGCACATGATGGATTGCACAACAGTAGACTGCGCAGGCAGTTGCTAGATCATGGGCCAACTGTCTTGGACACATGGCATCATTTGATTGAAATGCGCATGATCGTGTATAGACGGTTGCCACGTAATGAACAAATGATGGCATGAATGCCACGTGTATTTTGTCATTTATGTTGACAGAACGCGCAACCTGAATTGCGCTGGCTTTGGATTGCGCAGACCTGGACTGTGCAGGAATGGATTGCGCCAACATGGATTGCACCAACATGGATTGCGCTGCCAGCTGTCCTCGAGCGCCGTACTGCACGATTAAACAAACGGTCGCCTCGTTCTCCGCGCTGTCAGCTGTCAGAAGATTTGATTTGTGTCAGGCAATGATGATGATTTGCCACGTCAGCCTGCGCACTTGGGAGTGTGCGCAATCTAGTCTGCACAATCTGTATACTGCGCAATCTGATGTCTGCGCAGTTCATTTGAAAGATTCATTTCTTGATCTTCTGACTTTGTTGATGTGTGCAACTTGATTTTTTAGGACCTACACCTTGTTATAGACGTGACTATACTTGACCACCCTCAATCGTTAGCAACCACCGGGTTGCGATTGAGACTAACTATAGGTTGTTAGCAACCATCGAGCTGTAATCCATAGAACTGTTAGCAACCACCGGGTTGCGGTTTACCTTAATTTACTTTTAGTCACGTTTACTAGCATGATTCTTGAGGCATGCCATTTTTTTATGTTTTATTTCTAGTACTGTACTCCCTTCAGTCTTTACGTTCTTGTATCATCATTATATCCTTCCTTGCATGTTTAAACTGTTAAAGTAGGCTTAAATATTATGTGTTAGATGAAGTTATCTCTCAAGGTATTAGATGAAGTTATCAAGGTTTAATGCATTGATGGCTGATGGTTGCTTCGCCAATATTTCAGATATATATGTTTGATGTTATCGTTATTTATTATCCTCCGTTATTATATTTATTTTTTTGTTACTTTCTTCTGCTGCTAGGGCTTAGTTTTGCTAGCTTTACTATTCTCTACGAGCTTGTTCAGATGATTATAATAGAGTCTGATCAACTTTATTATATATTGTCTATTCTTAGTTTTTAGTAGGATCCAGTGTGTTAATGCCTGATCAATATTAGTACTCTTGGTCTTACGATAGAGTTATTCTTTAGTGGATTGAGATATAGAGTTACCATAGTGATATATAAATATAATTAGACCGGACCAATAGACAGCTTATACGTATTCGAGTAGGGTGGGAGTCCACTTGATACGTAGTTGGCATGTATACATATCGTAGTCCTACGTATTTTGGGACTGGGGTTTTACATATTTTTTTGGTGGCCCATGCAGGTCAAGTTAGCCATTTTAGTTGCGTTACTGTACCGAGTGGGCCTGTAAACTTCGTATTTGCTCTCGATTATTCTTTCTTTGCTTTCTCGTACCATTGTTTCTCATCCCTTCATATTTCAGAGTGACAAATGATCGTGCTATATAGACTTTTTCAGAAATTCTTAAGTTATAGTTTAAGTTAGTTTGCTTATTGAATTTTGGTTGCTTGATAGATAGTAGGAAAATTAGAGATGCCATAGATATCTAGTTGTATGGATTTTGTAACTAGTATGCAAAGGTTATAAAATTTTAAGGCATCATGTATTTGATGGGTAGTTTGACCAAAGGTGGGTAGACGTTATCAGTATAGAAATAAATATATGATCATACTAGGTTACGTCCTTACGGTAGTCACTCTACCAATAACAAAGTGGTAGTTTTAGTATAGAGAGGGACGTAGCAAGATACAGAAAGAACATGCTAATATAAGCTGTCAAAATAATAATAATATGCAAGACTCTCCTAGACACCAATATGCAAAAGGGAATGCTAACCATCTATTGTGCAATTTAGAGGACAACTTTCATGCGCATGGGTGGGATTTTAGACTATAAGTACGTAACTGGCATCCAGTCATCCGTATCCGTCCGTAACGTCCAAAACGTCAGAGGGCATCTGCAAATATAAATCGCCACAATTCCATCCAGAGACTGTGGTTTACCTGTTTGGATTCCCATACGCACTAGCGACTGTCCTCCCCCAATATTTCCCACACTGACCAAGTCATATCCATGACCCGCCCAGTTTTGTAACTGCTCGAGTCTCTATACCTTAATCGTAGCAGTTACGATCTATCCATCATACGACAATAAAGATGGCCAGTCCATAAGTCATGCCCCTAGCAAAATGTCTCAAACCGTGTAGTGTGAGTGTCATGGCCCAAGGAGATATAAGACATCCCCCAACAAGAAGGTAGTCTGCTAAAACTAAGTTAACTTGCTTATAGTAAAGTAAAACGACTAATAGAGTCGCTTGCACCCAAGTGTGGCTTGGACGCGCAGTTTATAACAAAGGAAACTAACAATATGAAACAAAGTAAATAATACAGAAAGTAAATAATATGACAGTAAATTAGCAAGGTATACTTGCCTGGAGTGTCGCCTGGTGTGAAGCTATGATCATGGTGGCACAACATATGGCTTCGATGTACAACTATGCAAGACGGCTTCCGATGGTGGCACGGACTGTTCTATTGGGTCCAGAATGGTCAAGTTAGCTAGGGTCGATAGGAGGACGTATAAAATTTGGCGAGAGAATGGGAGGAAGGAGTTTACTCATGGACACGAGGATGATCAAAGAAAAGTTGATAAAGAATATATATATGATTTTTAGAAAACCATTTATAATCCTTAAAACTATATTTTACTATCCTGAAATATTTATAAGTAATAAAATCACTTTTAGGTCAAAAACTATAATTATTCAGTTAAAATATTTTATATAATACTTGAAAATATTTATGACTTCTAGAGCCTATTAGACGTAGGTCCCAAGCCCATTGCCACGTTTTTGTTACAAAGTAATTTTTAGAAAAATACATACAAGTATTTATTATATGTATTTATAAAAATACATTACCTTATAATACAAAAATATATATACATAATATAGAACAAGGATAAAATATTACTTAATTAATACTGTATAACACAAAATATAATAATGTATAACACTTTTTAATACAAAATAATACAAAATATGACACTGTATAATATTTTATAAAATATAATACGGTATAATACTATATATGGGTAAACACCATAGGCAAAAGCAAAAGGAACCAAAAAATAAAATAAAATAAATAAATAAGGTAAAGTAACTAAACAGACAGCTGTTACAACTGCTCCTCTTTCAAATCAGAAAAAAATAGCAATAATAATAGTAATATAATAATAATAATAAAATAATAATAATAATAATAATAATAATAATAATATTATTATTATTATTATTATTATTATTATTATTATTATTATTATTAAAAGTGTTCCCTCACAGTACACAATAAAACCACAAAAAGCCAAAGTATTCACACAAACAAAAAAAGAAGAATAGAATAATAATAATAATAATAATAATAATAATAATAATAAAATTATTATAGTGAATAAAACGGAGCGCAGTTGCTCTTGAGAGAGAATAGAGAAAGAAAACAAAAAAGGAAAGGGAAGAGGAGAGAGGGAAGGAGTAGAGCGGTCACGGAGGGGCGGCCGACTGAAGGGAGCTGTGGAGGAGGCTCGTCGAAGGCAGCAAGGTCGCGTGGAGCTGCCGGATCTGTGGCGCTCCGGTGGCTGCCAGGGGGAGGGAGAGGATCGAGGGCTGTGATGTCAGGGCGGAAGGGAAGGGGCGAGCAGAGGAGATGATCGAAGAGGAGAGAAGCGGCTCTGGTCTCTGCTGACGGGAGGGGCGCAGCCGCGGCTTGCGCGTGGCAGCCGAAGGGCGTTGGCCGCAGATCCGCTCGAGGGAGGCGGCTGGTTGCTCCGACAGAAAGGGGGTTTTGAGGAGGACGGCTCGCCCGGGCGTTCTCCGGTGGGGCGGCGGCGCCCGGGCAACGGCAGCGGTGTAGGCTCGGGTCGCCGTCGCGCTCGAGGGTCGAAACGCTAGGCAGAGGCTCAGGGAGCAGCACTCGCGAAGGCGGAGGCGGGTTCTCCCAACTGCGGATGCGCGGCAGGAAGGTCGCCGCGTGCACGGCAGCAGATCACCGACGATGTCGAGGTAAGGGCGGTGGTGGTGTTTGTTTGTTTGTTTTATGGTGGTGGTGGTGGTGAATTTTTGGTGGCGGTGGTGCCTGAGGTTCTTGGGTGGCGACGGTGTTGTCGTGGCCAGGGGCAGGGCCGAGGCCGGGGTGATGGGGATAACGGCGGTGGACAGGGAGGTGGCTTGGGATAACAGCGGCGATGGAGGCTGGGGTGTCTGACACTGTGCGGCTATGGTTTGGTCGACCGAGGTCGGAGGGTGGTGGTCGTGGTAGTCGGGTGCGGTGACGGTGGTGAACGGGCTTGGTACTGTTCGGGGACAGGGAGGATGGCCGGAATTGCAATGGTGGTGGTTTGGGTGTATTATGGTGGTTCTGGTGTAGGTAGGGTCGGGGAAGTGGTCTGGTCGGAGTGGCCAGGCAGTGGTGGTAGTGGTCGGGTGTGGGGTTCGGGAAGGTACTGCTGCATGGTTACCGCAGCCAGGGACGGCACGGCAGCTAGGTTTATGTTTAGGGCTGGGTTAGGATTTAGGGACTGGGTCGTGTCTTGCGCGACGCGGAGACGAGTTGTGTCCGGCATGTCGGACACGAGAAAAGAATAATGTATATGTAATGAATAAAATATAGTGGACGGGAAAAAGGGGACATGGACACGATGCACGATGTCGGATTGGAAATTTTGTGGAGTAATTTGGCTTGTGGAATTAATGGAAGAGGTGCAAGGAGTCTCACCTTATATAGGAGGTGGACTCCTAGTTTGGTATGGATTGGAAAAATTCATTTCCCCTTTAAATCAATCTCAATCTAATCCAATTGAGATCTAATAAGTCCAAGCCCAACTTAGATAAATCACATATTTAAATTAAACTATTTAAATTAAATAAATAAAATAAATTTCCATTTAAATTATCACAATTAAATTCAAATTATCTTTTTATAATAACAATTAATAAAATTTGAAAATCATAATAATTATTTAAGTATTAATAGAAAATAATTTTAAACTACATTTTTACTTAAATATCATAATAATTTCGAAAATAAGATTCATCCATAAATTTTGAAATCTCTTTACAATACTTAGCAATAATAATTAATTCCGAAAATCAACATAAATATTTAAATATTAATAGAAAATATATCAAAATAGTTTTTTTATTTTAAATTAAGCTAAAATAATTTTGAAAATTATTATTGATATTTAAAATCTTTGAGATAACTTTTTGCTAATAATTAATTCTAAATAAGTTCTAGTAATTTTCGAAAATATACATGAAGTAAATTTCATGTACTTCACACAAGTAGAATATTCATAAAATCTAGTTTTTTTTTTTCTAAATTACCACTAAAATAAGATAAGATAGCATTTTAAATAATAATAATTTTGACAAATCTCGATGCGATACGTTTATGCACTAAAATATTTATCATATGTTATTTTGAAAAATTTATAATCCAAATGTTTTTCCAAAAGCATGTACCTCGCACATGTTCGCACTCAACGAGCAATTACGAAAATGCAATTTTCGCACGCGACGTACAATACGATGTACAAATACCGAACTAACAAATCAATACCAAAATAAAATAAAATAAATTAAAAAAAGTATAGTAAAATTTAGGGGTTTTACATCCTACCAAACTTACAAGAATTTTGTCCTCGAAATTAAGAATAATTGGGGGTTGAAAAGGTACATAGGTATATTGATAAGGCAACATAGTCGAATCATTAAGCGAGGTAAGGGAACGACGTTCAACACAAGCATGCTTTAGAAAATCGTGTTTTCGAAGATAAATCATGGATATGGAGGGTCGCTAGTTAAGGCAATAAAATCACGATAACACGAATTTGAGAATAGTAAGGAATAAAGAGAATAATTTAGGGCTTGGAAGATATGGGTCATAGGGAGGAAACAGGGTGCTAGTCATCTAGGTTGGGAGCACCAATAAAAGGATGATTGGAATCACCCAAGTGATTAGGAGGTCACAATAATAGGTTTATGGTCGAGGAAGGAACGAGTAGTTTAAGACGAAGATAAAGTCACATTGAGAGGTAATGGGCATAAGTGATAGGACAGCCAGAGGGAATTCACGTACAAGCGTCTTCGCCCTTCTAAAATAGGCGAAGGCAAAAGTAATATATAGTTCAAAGACGATATTATCGAATACGAATACGTGGTTCAAAGGTGACCGAATAATTTCAAAAAGAGTTTTCAAGGCAGTCGTGGATGAGACTCTAGAGGACAAGTTTAGCTATGTCTTCATCCACGTAGAACAATAAATAAAAGCAAACCAAAGTGCACTAGGTTGATCAGACCATCATGCACCGGTTCTGAGTAGACAATATGTTAGTGGAGGCCTCCGATAAAATATGTCCTTGATTAAGCTCGATAAGGGAATAAGCTTGCAAAACTTAGGCTAAATTAGCAGCATACGATAGTCAAAAATAGTAAAAACGTAGGCACGTGAGATTAATATTGAAAGAAGTGGAACTAGTTCAAACTTCTTAAGAATCTAGTCATGTCTTATGTTGGTGCCTATATAGTCGTTCAACTGTCTACTTGCTTGGTCACAAGGAAGGTTAGGTCGTAAGGCATTCTACCCAACTTACAAGAGTTAAACTAGTAGGGTGATGGGACAATGGGTCATGTCCACTAGTATGGGTTACCTTATTAATCTCTATCAAACACGAAAGAAGGGCACGAATCACGATAGAAGTGATCAAGCAAGATGCAAATCAAGGAGGTCGAACGAGAGTTCGAAATTTGAAGTCAAGAAAGGATGTCAAGTAGATGGATGAGATTCTAGACTCTAATCCTATATGCATGCTCACATCGGTACAATAACGTAACCGAAGTGATAAACTTGACCTGCATGGGCCACCACAAAAACATGTAACGCCCCAGTCCCAATATACTTAGGACCAAGTACGTAGACATGCCAGCTGTATACATACGAAGTACAAGGGCCTTGTATGTATACATAAGCTATAAAATGCAGTAAACCACAACTAACTAATCGCATCCACAAAATAAAGAAATAAAAGATATCATATAATGAATTGTTTTGATACAATATGTTGGGTGGAGACACATCCACTACCAACCAAAATAAAAAGAAAGAAGTACATGATATATAAAAGGACTAAGTGGAAGTAGCAAGGAGGAACCAAGTCACGTCATCTTCGAATAAATGGAGAAGACCACGATCCCGGCCAGGATGCCTGCGGAAGACATGAACACACACCTGGGAAATAACTAGGTTCTCAGAGAGACGTAGCAAGATACAGGAAGAACATGCTAATATGAAATGTCAAAATAATAATAATATGCAAGACTCTCCTAGATACCAATATGCAAAAGGGAATGCTAACCATCTATTGTGCAATTTAGAGGACAACTTTCATGCGCATGGGTGGGATTTTAGGCTATAAGTACGTAACTGGCATCCAGTCATCCGTATCCGTCCATAACGTCCAAAATATCAGAGGGCATCTGCAAATATCAATCGCCACAGTTCCATCCGGAGACTGTGGTTTACCTGTTTGGATTCCCATACGCACTAGCGACTGTCCTCCTCCAATATTTCCTACACTGACCAAGTCATGTCCATGACCCGCCCAGTTTTGTAACTGCTCAAGTCTTTATACCTTAATCGTAGCAGTTACGATCTATCCGTCACACAACAATAAAGATGGCCAGTCCATAAGTCATGTCCCTAGCAAAATGTCTCAAACCGTGTAGTGTGAGTGTCATGGCCCAAGGAGATATTAGATATCCCCCAACAAGAAGGTAGTCTGCTAAAACTAAGTTAACATGCATATAGTAAAGTAAAACGATTAATAGAGTCGCTTGCACCAAAGTGTGGCTTGGACGCGCAGTTTATAACAAAGGAAACTAACAATATGAAACAAAGTAAATAATACGGAAAATAAATAATATGACAGTAAATTAGCAAGGTATACTTGTCTGGAGTGTCGCCTGGTGTGATGCTATGATCATGGTGGCACAACATATGGCTTCGATGTACAACTACACAATACGGCTTCCGATGGTGGCACGGACTGTTGTGAGCACCCTGAATTTTGGGTTGATTTTTTTCATTTTATTTTATTTCCTGATTGATTGGTTTTGATAAATAATTTATTCTGTTATTTTTCCTAAGTGTACTTTCCCGTGCCATTGATATTTGGAGTATCAGGGATGTTCAACTCTGGAAATCTTCTTCACGAGTTTTGGAGTGGACAGGATTACCTTCATGACGGTATATGGTATCCCACTAAAACTTGTTCCCTTGTGCTCTTTTTGCTTCGCTGAACTTCGGGTCGATTTAGACCGTTTGATCATTAATTGATTTTCCCACTCTTTTCCTTGATCATTATTAGCACGTTACCGTGACTTTTAAATTGGGAGCGCAAGACCAGTCAGTTACTTGAAACCAACTTCTCATGCAAGATCTACTCGAGACGCTCGTCGCCCATGACCTTCGTGTCCCACTCAGACACGCCATCTTGTGCTCTATTTGCTTCGCACAACTTTCCTGACACGTGACCCGATTTTATTTCACCCCACGGTGTCATATTTGTTTTCCAACTTGATTTGTGGGTCTCCTGTCGACCAAAACCTGTCAGCCCTAACTATGGACATGGCCCACATTGAGCCTACTACCCGTCCGCCACTTGTGTCCCATTTATTGGAATCCCCATGTGCTACTTATTTACCCATGATCATCAACGTCTAATTTTAATTCGATTTTTTGCACAATGTCCGATTTTGACCCAATCCGGCTCCACCGAGTCCAGTCCAGCTCCATGTTGCCCTCCATCATGACACCCTCACTTTTTTCGTCCAAAAATAATATTAAATATCATGTTCACCTATTTCTATATTTATTGGAATTTTCCTTGAATTAAATCCTACAGGAATAACCTAATCTTTCCTATTTAAATTGTAGCCCTTGGATTTCCCCAAACTAAATCTCCTCTATTCATTTCCTACATCAATTTTCCACTCTCACAGCCACCCACATGGCCGGCCCTAACATTATGGAGAGAATCCTTATCTCTCTTTCTCTCTCATTTCAATCATTATCCTCTCTTTCTACCACTCACTTTTTTCTCTCATACAAAACCAAACTCACAACAGCCAACAACAGCTCCCACCATGCAACCCATCACGACCACCTCTCCTTCCCGAGCCTCCTCCGGCCACCCCCTGGCCGGCCTCCGCCGTCGACCACCTCCTCCAACTTCTCCCCCTCCACTTCTTCATTAAAAACAGACCACCAAGCAACCCCACAACCACCTTCACACCATGCAACCACCACCACGACAACTCCATCCCGCACCACCAGCCCCTGGCCATGCGCCGCTAGTCGACGGCCACCCCCATCTCGTCGTGGCCGCCGGCCCTTGGCCGTGCAGCCTCTCCGCGCGAGCACAGGCCGCGCCACAACTGCACAGCGCACAGAGCACTTGACGCACGCGCGAACGGCACTGGCCGCCGCCGGCCGTCGCGCCGCCGTGGGCCCCTGGCCGTGCACCTCCTCTCTCCGGCGAACTTCGAGCATGGTCCCCTGACGGCCACCGTCCTCCGGGACACGCCGTCGAGGCGATTCGTGCGTTTTGCACGACGTTCCGTCGTGACGCGCGCGGAGTCGAGTTCGTTTTGGCGTTCCGTCGCAGCAACTTCGCACACAATTTCCCGGAAATCCGACCGTTGGATCGGTAATTTCTTCGCTCTGTCACAATCTCGGTATATCCACCATCATCCCTGTCAATTTTCGTCCGTTAATTTTATCGTTTGATACATGAAAATCGGCCACCAAGTTGACCGTTTAAATTGTATTAAATTTGGACAGTTTTGCGGGGTCAACTTCGTCAGCTTGTATCTCCTCCACTGCAGCTCCTTTTGGCGTGCTACCAGTTCCTGTGCGAAGCTGGTATAACCCTCTTACTACTCCTCCAGTTTTGTTTCATTGTGAGCTTGTTTGATTGGTTGAATTCGACGCCAAATTTGGCCGTCCGAATTCGTAATTTCCAACTTGTAAAATTCTATTTTTGAACACGGGACTCCAGATTTCATTTCTGACACCACCATTAGACTCTTGGCGTCGTTCTGGCATGTTTTCATATAAAATTTATTAGATTTGGAGAACGTGGGCCCGGGCACGCATTTCGGTGCAAAGTGGGTCCCACATTCTGGGTCAACGGGACTTTTTGACGACGGCTCATCGGAATCCAATTCTGGATATACCGTTGAGTTCGTATCATCATTCTGGACTCGTTGACAGGTAGTTTGCTGAGTTTTGAGGACTTTGGCTTCGGCACGCATTTTCGTGCATACCGGAATTCCAAGTTCTGGTCAACGGGCCAAATTGAGATCGGGTCAACGGAATCCAATTCTGGAGATACCGTTGGGTTCGTATCGTCATTCTGGTTTCGTTGACATATAATTTGTTAGGTTTTGTAGACTTATTTTCTTGCACGATTTTCGGTACAAAACGGCTCCGACACGGACACCGTTTTGACCCGAAATTACCTTTTTGCCCTTATGTCCAAATTGGACCTATGGGTAGGCTCTCCTAGCTAATTTGACCATTCTGGACACGTTGGCGATATTTATTTCATCGTCCGACAATGTTTGTTGATAGTTTCTCTAAGTTTAGCCTTTTTATAATTAATTAATAATTAATTCTTATAATGTTCGTATTCCGGGATTAGTACAACGAAACTGAGCTCAGTCAATTCCAGTGATCTCATATCGCTGAAATTGACAAGATGAACATGTGGATCACTATAATGAGATTATCAACCTTACCATTGATATTCTTATCTCGATTTGCGTGTCGTAAGTTTCGACGTACGAATAACGAAGTACACTTCATATTTTCAATAATTAGACTAGAATTTACCCTGTTGACCAGAGTTGACCAGTTGACCCAAAGTCAACTGTAAGTCAACGCTTGACCTAGTTTGACTAGATTATTGACCGGAGTTGACCTAGAGTTAATGTGACAAAAAGAACATAGGATAAATAGATTGTTTGTAGGGATTCATTTATTACAACTTGAACACCTTGTAACCTGTGTTGCTTTAAATAGGACTCTGTGGCTTCAGTGGGACCCCCTATACTTATCAGCTGTTCAGGTTATCGAGGTGAGTACATTCTCTGATCATTTCATATCCTGCTTAGAATTATTTCCTGCAGTAGATTACTTTATTTGTACTGTCACGTTGGTCACACGGATTAGTACTATACGGATCCCTTCTTGAGATGTTATCCTTAGGGAGCATCGGGTACTCTACGTTCTGTGTGTTTCACTTACATAGCGTACCATATGCTTCTTTGGTTCTTTGATTACTTGTGACATATACCCTTATGATCACAGAGTCTCCTAGAATCTCTTATCCCATTTACTGGGTATCCTAGAATCTCCTAGAATCCCCATTTTTGGGACTACTATGTACCACCCTTCGGGGGCTATTACATAGAATCATAACATAACCTGTTTGGATCCTTGTGTACTGATTGGGGTACGGGGGAGTAGAAGTAGACATGTGAATAATACCCAAGTAGTATCTTATCAGAATCTCTTCTATAGTGTCTTATCAGAATCTCCTATGCCATTTACATGTCTATATTGTACTCTGACTCACTAGCCACATGTTAGTTCTTTATTTGTAGTAGATATTTCTATTACAGCTTTCTCTCTCTGTTTACATACTGCATTTTTTTCAGTACTTGTATCTTACTTTACTGCATGATTATATCTTCTAACCTGCTATGAACTGTTGAGATGTACTGTACTCGCTCCAGTCCTGACTGGACCTGTTGATAAATTTTACAGATAGTCTGGAGGTAACTGCTAGCCTAGAGGAGACACAGTAGAGGTTGTTTATATAGTTATTTTATTTGTCTGGAGTTGTATTTACTTTGTGGATTACTGTATATGAGTTTGAGGTGTATTTCTGGGTTTTTGTATCTTAGACACTTAGACTTCTATCTCCTGTATCTCTTTTGGATTTCATGTTTTATCTATCATTATCATGCTCTACCTTAGATGTGATTGAGACTGTATCTGCTATGTCACCCCCATTCGGGAAGTATAAACTGCTTAGCATTATTTTGTAGATGTTGTGACCTAGGACAGCGTTCTACCGCCGACACTGCGGCGTAGGCTGGACGTTGTTACGTTCTCGTACCCTAACAGTGGGTGCGGGTCGTGATACGTTTTTAGTGGTGGCCCATGCAGGTCGAGTTTATGTAGTGGTATTCGAACTAGAGTACCACTACAGCCTGCACTAGGAATAGGATATATTTTGAAGGTACTCAATCACAGTTAGGATCCCTTGAGAGATTCCTGGGACGACCCTTGAGAATCTTATTTAACTTCGATTTGAAAACTCTCTTTTTCCATGATTTGTTTTATCTTTATTTTCTGTTGTTAAATTTGATTTTGATAGACTATTGTTGAATTTGAGTTTGTATTTATTGATTTTGATGGATGATTGTCGAATTTTAAATTTTGATGATAGCTGTTGCATCAGAGTTTGTATTTTGATGGATTTTTGTTCATTTTTGAATTTTGATGTTCGTTGATAAATTGATTTGATTTTTGGGTATTAATTGTTGATTTAATTTAATTTTTGGCAAGATAAAATTATATGGGCTAGGTCATCTATGTTATGGAATCTAGTCTTCTATAGTCACATTAGCCAGCATGGTGAGGACATATAGTCTGACTCTGGATATATTTCTCGGCTGTGGGAATTTAAGGTTTTTGCAGCCAAGCTAGCGGTACCGCAAAAATGTTAAATACCATGATTCTAGAGGTATGTGCATAAGTCAAGGACTCTGTGATTATCGTAGCCTTGCTTACTAGTATGACGAGGATTAGAGTACCATGATTTTGGATAAACGCATATAATTATCAGATTGTACCTTAAATGTTTCAAACATGTTTTCTCTACTTTTGTTTCAGTCCTTCAAAAAAAAGGAATTATTATTCGTTTTGTTTCGTTTTGGTTCCCATTATTAACTTAGAATGTAGCTTTAGCTATTTTTATAAACCTTGTGTAACTTCTTGCTATGAGTTTTTCATAATACAATGAATCGATAATTTTGCTAAGGTCTCATGTTGGATTGATAATTAGCTCTGGGTTTCAAAATGGTTCTTCCTTTAAACAGATAAGCAAAATAGATTTCATTGTTATTCCTTCTTGCTATTATTATTGTATTAAATGATAATGATAATAAAACTCTCGATTTCGTCAATTACCTACTTTACAAATTTGGTAGGAATCTAAATGTTAGTCTTAACGTAGAATTAAATTTCTTATTGGGACACGAAATATATATAATGGACACTTTGCCTAACACATATGCATGCTACACTTGATTTTTTCCACATATCTAAATACGTATTAATATGTTGTTGATGTCTAAATTGTCAGAACCCCAATATTCCTGGTTTTCTGCTTTTCCAGTTTAAAGTCGTAATTCAAAAATAATTTTCATATTATTAGTTATGTTTACATCACTGCACATGTATGTTATACGTGGGGTTTCAATTCAAAATTTTGGTTGAGTTTTGTGTTTAAATTTGTAAAATCTGAGACTGTGTGCATGTTAACCCTTGATGCGGGATTCCAAATGTTAGTTCAAATTGCTGTTTTATTTCTTAAATGTAATATTTGAGCTATATGACTTGTGGGAAGTATGGATATAAATTTAGGTTTCATATTCTTACATGTTAGTTGTGATAAACATTGAGTTGGTTTTTAATGTTCAAATTTCTCCAAAATCCTGAAAACTAGTTACATGTTAACATTTTTACATTGATTTCCATGTTTAGTTAAATTTCAGATTTAACATGTAATATCGAACTGTATGCATAGAAAATGTATGGATAGTATGTTAGGGTTTCTTCTCTATCGTGTTAGGATGTATTGGAAGCATTGAGTTGGTTGTGATGATTCAAACCCTAAAATCTGAGACTGCATTATGTTCATATTTCCCTGGTTTAAATGTTAGCTTATTTTCAGATTTTGTATGTAAATGCTGAACTAAAACTGGATTTAACCTTCCAATACTAAGCTATAACCCTGTACAAGGACACACACACCCCTAACTTAGTATACCCTGTCATGTAACCTAACCCTTCCCCTCTATGTTATGATTATATATCTAGATAGATATATATAGAGCTTAGGCATACATGTTATAATGTATATAGATACATAACTATCTCTACCTCCTTATATATATATATATATATATATATATATATATATATATATATATATATATATATATATATATATATATAGATATATATGTATATGGTTAGACATGCATGTTATGAGTAAAGGAGTTGTGTATTGTAGATTGCTTAACCAATATGCCATGATTAGTGTAACTTGCTAGTTATTGTTTGAAACCCAAATCCCCATATATACTTCATGTATATTCACGTACACACACGCCTACTATCTAACCATGTGAACATGTCCCCATACACATGATGCTAGTTTTCCCTCTCTAACGCTCTCTCTATATATATTGTGATTGGATTTCCATGCAATTGACCTTTATCCCTTAACTAGTGATTTTGATTTTTTTTTTCTTGAATAGTACCTTTCTTTTTAGATAATTGATAGTTACCTTGTTTTTTTTTTTTGTGATGAGTACCAGTTTTCAAATGGGATGGTAGACCGCCTTACAGTTTTGATGAATTGTTATTTCTGTAACTTTTCTAGTTTAACATTCTGGATTTCTTGTGTGTTTTGATACCCTATGACCATTTCGGTTAGCATGACTAGTATACCTAGATGAGACTTCACTGTCACCGTATGCCATGACCCTGTATGCCGTTCTTTTTTGATGGTATGATTTGTTTAAGTTCTGGGACTTTGATTGTGGGGGTTTGACCTAGAGGGAGTATGGACATTTTAATTTCGAGGACGAAATTTTTATAAGGTGGGTAGGATGTGAGCACCCTGAATTTCGGGTTGATTTTTTTTTTTCCTGATTGATTGGTTTTGATAAATAATTTATTCTGTTATTTTTCCTAAGTGTACTTTCCCGTGCCATTGATATTTGGAGTATCAGGGATGTTCAACTCTGGAAATCTTCTTTACGAGTTTTGGAGTGGACAGGATTACCTTCATGACGGTATATGGTGTCCCACTAAAACTTGTTCCCTTGTGCTCTTTTTGCTTCGCTGAACTTCGGGTCGATTTAGACCGTTTGACCATTAATTGATTTTTCCACTCTTTTCCTTGATCATTATTAGCACGTTACCGTGACTTTTAAATTGGGAGCGCAAGACCAGTCAGTTTCTTGAAACCAACTCCTCATGCAAGATCTACTCGAGACGCTCGTCGCCCATGACCATCGTGTCCCACTCAGACACGCCATCTTGTGCTCCATTTGCTTCGTGCAACTTTCCTGATACGTGACCTGATTTTATTTCACCCCACGGTGTCACATTTATTTTCCAACTTGATTTGTGGGTCCCCTGTCGACCAAAACCTGTCAGCCCTAACTATGGACATGGCCCACATTGAGCCAACTACCCGTTCGCCACTTGTGTCCCATTTATTGGAATCTCCATGTGCTACTTATTTACCCATGATCATCAACGTCTAATTTTAATTCGATTTTTTGCACAATGTCCGATTTTGACCCAATCCGGCTCCACCGAGTCCAGTCCAGCTCCATGTTGCCCTCCATCATACACCCTCACTTTCTTCGTCCAAAAATAATATTAAATATCATGTTTACCTATTTCTATATTTATTGGAATTTTCCTTGAATTAAATCCTATAGGAATAACCTAATCTTTCCTATTTAAATTGTAGCCCTTGGATTTCCCCAAACTAAATCTCCTCCATTCATTTCCTACATCAATTTTCCACTCTCACAGCCACCCACATGGCCGGCCCTAACATTATGGAGAGAATCCTTATCTCTCTCTCTCTCTCATTTCAATCATTATCCTCTCTTTCTCTCACTCACTTTTTTCTCTCATACAAAACCAAACTCACAACAGCCAACAACAACTCCCACCATGCAACCCATCACGACCACCTCTCCTCCCCGAGCCTCCTCCGGCCACCCCCTGGCCGGCCTCCACCGTCGACCACCTCCTCCAACTTCTCCTCCTCCACTTCTTCATTAAAAACAGACCACCAAGCAACCCCACAACTACCTTCACACCATGCAACCACCACCACGACAACTCCATCCCGCACCACCAGCCCCTGGCCATGCGCCGCTAGTCGACAGCCACCCCCATCTCGCCGTGGCCGCCGGCCCTTAGCCGTGCAGCCTCCCCGTGCGAGCACAGGCCGCGCCACAACTGTACAGCGCACAGCGCACTTGGCGCGCGCGCGCGCGAACGGCGCTGGCCGTCGCCGGCCGTCGCGCCACCGTGGGCCCCTGGCCGTGCACCCCCTCTCTCCGGCGAACTCCGTGCATGGTCCCCTGACGGCCACCGTCCTCCGGGACGCGCCGTCGAGGCGATTCGTGCGTTTTGCACGACGTTCCGTCGTGACGCGCGCGGAGTCGAGTTCGTTTTGGCGCTCCGTCGTAGCAACTTTGCGCACGATTTTCTGGAAATCCGACTGTTGGATCGGCAATTTCTTCACTCCGTCACAATCTCGGTATATCCACCATCATCCCTGTCAACTTTCGTCCGTTAATTTTATCGTTTGATACATGAAAACCGGCCACCAAGTTGACCGTTTAAATTGTATTAAATTTGGACAGTTTCGCGGGGCCAATTTCGTCAGCTTGTATCTCCTCCACCGCAGCTCCTTTTGGCGTGCTACCAGTTCCTGTGCGAAGCTGGTATAACCCTCTTACTACTCCTCCAGTTTTGTTTCATTGTGAGCTTGTTTGATTAGTTGAATTCGACGCCAAAGTTGGCCGTCCGAATTCGTAATTTCCAACTTGTAAAATTCCATTTTTGAACACGGGACTCCAGATTTCATTTTTGACACCACCATTAGACTCGTGGCATCGTTCTGGCATGTTTTTATATAAAATTTGTTAGATTTGGAGAACGTGGGCCCGGGCACGTATTTCGATGCAAAGTGGGTCCCACATTCTGGGTCAACGGGACTTTTTCACGACGGCTCATCGGAATCCAATTCCGGATATACCGTTGAGTTCGTATCATCATTCTTGACTCGTTGACAGGTAGTTTGCTGAGTTTTGAGGACTTTGGCTCCGGTACGCATTTCCGTGCAAACCGGAATTCCAAGTTCTGGTCAACGGGCCAAATTGAGATCGGGTCAACGGAATCCAATTCTGGAGATACCGTTGGGTTCGTATCGTCATTCTAGTTTCGTTGACATATAGGTTTTGTAGACTTATTTTCTTGTACGATTTTCGGTGCAAAACGACTCCGACACGGACACCGTTTTGACCCGAAATTACTTTTTTGTCCTTATGTCCAAATTGGACCGATGGGTAGACTATCCTAGCTAATTTGACCATTCTGGACACGTTGGCGATATTTATTTCATCGTCCGACAATATTTGTTGATAGTTTCTCTAAGTTTAGCCTTTTTATAATTAATTAATAATTAATTCTTATAATGTTCGTATTTCGGGATTAGTACAACGAAACTGAGCTCAGTCAATTCCAGTGATCTCATATCGCTGAAATTGACAAGATGAACACGTGGATCACTATAATGAGATTATCAACCTTACCATTGATATTCTTATCTCGATTTGCGTGTCGTAAGTTTCGACGTACGAATAACGAAGTACACTTCATATTTTCAATAATTAGACTAGAATTTACCCTGTTGACCAGAGTTGACCAGTTGACCCAAAGTCAACTGTAAGTCAATGCTTGACCTAGTTTGACTAGATTATTGACCGGAGTTGACCTAGAGTTAATGTGACTAAAAGAACATAGGATAAATAGATTGTTTGTAGGGATTCATTTATTACAACTTGAACACATTGTAACCTGTGTTGCTTTAAATAGGACTCTGTGGCTTCAGTGGGACCCCCTATACTTATCAGCTGTTCAGGTTATCGAGGCGAGTACATTCTCTGATCATTTCATATCCTGCTTAGAATTATTTCCTGCAGTATATTACTTTATTTGTACTGTCACGTTGGTCACACGGATTAGTACTATACGGATCCCTTCTTGAGATGTTATCCTTAGGGAGCATCGGGTACTCTACGTTCTGTGTGTTTCACTAACATAGCGTACCATATGCTTCTTTGGTTCTTTGATTACTTGTGACATATACCCTTATGATCACAGAGTCTCCTAGAATCTCTTATCCCATTTACTGGGTGTCCTAGAATCTCCTACAATTCCCATTTTTGGGACTACTATGTACCACCCTTCGGGGGCTTACCACCCTTCGGGGGCTATTACATAGAATCATAACATAACCTGTTTGGATCCTTGTGTACTGATTGGGGTACGGGGGAGTAGAAGTAGACATGTGAATAATACCCAAGTAGTATCTTATCAGAATCTCTTCCATAGTGTCTTATCAGAATCTCCTATGCCATTTACATGTCTATATTGTACTCTGACTCACTAGCCACATGTTAGTTCTTTATTTATAGTAGATATTTCTATTACAGCTTTCTCTCTCTGTTTACATACTGCACTTCTTTCAGTACTTGTATCTTACTTTACTGCATGATTATATCTTCTAACCTGCTATGAACTGTTGAGATGTACTGTACTCGCTCCAGTCCTGACTAGACCTGTTGATAAATTTTACAGATAGTCTGGAGGTGCCTGCTAGCCTAGAGGAGACACAGTAGAGGTTGTTTAGATAGTTATTTCATTTGTCTGGAGTTGTATTTACTTTATGGATTACTGTATATGAGTTTGAGGTGTATTTCTGGGTTTTTGTATCTTAGACACTTAGACTTCTATCTCCTGTATCTCTTTTGGATTTCATGTTTTATCTATCCTTATCATGCTCTACCTTAGATATGATTGAGACTGTATCTGCTATGTCACCCCCATTCGGGGAGTATAAACTGCTTGGCATTATTTTGTAGATGTTGTGACCTAGGACAGCGTTCTACCGCCGACACTGCGGCGTAGGCTGGGCGTTGTTACGTTCTCGTACCCTAACAGTGGTGCGGGTCGTGACAACTGTTCTATTTGGTCCAGAATGGTTAAGTTAGCTAGGGTCGATAGGAGAACGTACAAAATTTGGCGAGAGAATGGGAGAAAGGAGTTTACTCATGGACACGAGGATGATCAAAGAAAAGTTGATAAAGAATATATATATGATTTTTAGAAAACCATTTATAATCCTTAAAACTATATTTTACTATCCTGAAATATTTATAAGTAATAAAATCATTTTTATGTCAAAAACTATAATTATTCAGTTAAAATATTTTATATAATACTTGAAAATATTTATGACTTCCAGAGCCTATTAGACGTAGGTCCCAAGCCCAATGCCACGTTTTTGTTACAAAGTAATTTTTAGAAAAATACATACAAGTATTTATTATATGTATTTATAAAAATACATTACCTTATAATACAAAAAAATATATACATAATATAGAACTAGGATAAAATATTACTTAATTAATACTGTATAACACAAAATATAATAATGTATAACACTTTTTAATACAAAATAATACAAAATATGACACTGTATAATATTTTATAAAATATAATACTGTATAATACTTTATATGGGTAAACACCATAGGCAAAAGCAAAAGGAACCAGAAAATAAAATAAATAAATAAATAAATAAGGTAAAGTAACTAAACAGACAGCTGTTATAACTGCTCCTCTTTCAAATCAGAAAAAAATAATTAGCAATAATAATAATAATAATAATAATAATATTAAAAGTGTTCCCTCACAGTACACAATAAAACCACAAAAAGCCAAAGTATTCACACAAAGAAAAAAAGAAGAATAGAATAAAATAATAATAATAAAAAAATTATTATAGTGAATAAAACCGAGCACAGTTGCTCTTGAGAGAGAATAGAGAAAGAAAAAAAAGGAAAGGGAAGAGGAGAGAGGGAAGGAGTAGAGCGGTCACGGAGGGGCGGCTGACTGAAGGGAGCTGCGGAGGAGGCTCGCCGAAGGCGACGAGGTCGCGTGGAGCTACCGGATCTGTGGCGCTCCGGTGGCTGCCAGGCGAAGGGAGAGGATCGATGGCTGTGAGGTCAGGGCGAAAGGGAAGGGGCGAGCGGAGGAGATGATTGAGGGGGAGAGAAGCAGCTCTGGTCTCGGCTGACGGGAGGGGTGCGGTCGCGGCTTGCGCGTGGAGGCCGAAGGGCGTTGGTCGCAGATCCGCTCGAGGGAGACGGCTGATTGCTCCGTCGGAAAGGGGGTTTTGAGGGGGACGGCTCGCCCGGGCGTTCTCCGGTGGGGCGGCGGCGCCGGGGTCGGGCAACGGCAACGGCAGCGGTGTAGGCTCGGGTCGCCGCCGCGCTCGAAGGTCGAAGCGCTAGGCAGGGGCACAGGGAGCAGCACTCACGGAGGCAGAGGCGGGTGCTCCCAACTGCGGATGCGCGGCAGGATGGTCGCCGCGTGCACGACAGCAGATCACCGACGATGTTGAGGTAAGGGCGGTGGTGGTGTTTGTTTGTTTATTTTATGGTGGTGGTGGTGAATTTTTGGTGGCGGTGGTGCCTGAGGTTCTCGGGTGGCGGCGGTGTTGTCGTGGCCAGGGACAGGGCCGAGGCCGGGGTAATGGGGCTAACGGCGGTGGACAAGGAGGTGGCTGGGGATAACAGCGGCGATGGAGGATGGGGTGTCTGACACTGTGCGGCCATGGTTTGGTCGATCGAGGTCGGAGGGTGGTGGTCGTGGTAGTCGGGTGCGGTGACGGTGGTGAACGGGCTTGTTGTTGTTCAGGTCGGGGACTGGGACTAATACAGGACTTATATTCTATAAAAATAATACATTATTAACATAAAAATATCACTTTTAGTTCTGAAAAAAGTATTTATAAAATTCTATGATAAAAATATATTTTATAAATAAAAAAATATGTTTATAAATCTTGTATTTATTCTACAATATTATTCCTATACTTGATATACGATTTGAGGCCTGAAACAATATGTAATAAAAATATTAAATTCTTAAAAATGATATAAATTAGTTAAATAAAGGTTTCAACATTAAATATTGTACAACAAATAGTTTAGTAGAGTTTATGAAGTATTGGTACTTTTGACACAAAAAACATAGGATTTTCGGATTTACTATGTTACGACAAATGTCATGAATTTTTAAAAATAGTAAACGGATGCAAAACCTAACTTTCTGATATTATTCGGAAAGGCATCGATGCTAGATTCTGAATAAAAATATAAGAAGGTTAGAAAATGACCTTAGATAGGTGAAAAATGGCCCACAACAGAATTCATCGGTTCTGGACACCTTGTCATAGAATTGATGCCACGGGCAAACTACTTGGAACTGGGGGATCCGACGATCAGAGATTGGAGTAGGCACATAAATCTACCTCTCTGTTTTGGTTTGTGGAGAAACATATTAGAAAAAGTAGATGAAACCTAGTCTACAAGTCAACTAACCTGCTGTGATAAATTCGGCACAAGTTCGATCGACGTCGGGTGCCTTCCGTGCCTCGTATCGAGCAAATTAGAGGCTAAGGCTCCTCGAGAAGGGATACGAGAGTATGCCTCCACAGCTGATGGATCTGAACGCGGAATCACTCCGTCTCAGTCCACCTATCTTTTCATGGTCGCAGGCGATCCGTCCATCTCATTTGGTCTATAGATTTGAGGAAGAATGTTATTTAGAACCATATTTGCTAAGTTGAGGTGTTATTGGAAGGTGTCGGGGTGTTATTGGAAGGTGTTGGGAAGATGTTGAGGTGGTAGAAGGGTTGGAGGTGGTCGGGAAGATGGATTACTGGTGGTTGAAATAAAAAGTGCGAAAAAAGAGAAGAAGTTGGAGGGGGCTCGATTTTAATAGAAAAAATATATAAAGTATTCGAAAATCCTAGATGAGAGAGATTCACGTAAGGAAAAAGAAGTTGGGGTGGAGTAGAATTTGATTGCCTATTTTAAAAGATACACCAATTCTATCTCCTAGGATTTAAATCGGGTCAAAAATAGGAAAGTGGTTATAAGATTTGATTTAAATTAGATTTAGTTAATGTGGATGCATATTAATCCACAAAATTAATCTAAAATAGGTGTAAGAGGTTAGGGCACCCTAGAATAGGCTCTAGAACCCTACTCGGACTAGTTTTGGGTCGGTAGAATTTTTGTGATCGATTTGAGTCCAATATGTCTATAGTTTCGACTTGTGTGCCACTTAAGATAAACTAGCACATGGGAACTCAATTGAGTGGCACACCAATGATATGTGCGTAGTAGGCTCGAAATGAGTCAAAAATATATATTGGGTCAAATGATTTGGATCGAAGTTGGGCCTTAATTGCTAATTGGAAAGCTAGTCAAATTTTACGGTAGAGACTAAAATGGCTTTTACCCCTAAAATTGCACATAAAAAATATAGCACAAGTGAACACGTTTGGATGGGACATAATATATCAAACTGAAGGTGGACTCGTCTAGAATACAATGAGGGAGATAGATTTGATAAATTGATAATTACTGTGCTTCAAAAATTAAAACTACGAAAAAGTACATCTATAGTCATAACTAAAAATAAAAATCTAATTTAATAAATAGAAAACATATAAAATAAATAAATAAATAATTCTAAAAAATCAGGGTCCTTACAATATATCCACCTTAAAAGACTTTCTTCCGCAAAATTCAACAACTCAATAATGATACAGGAGAAAACGATTTTCAACCACCAAACAATGATCTATCTGGGCTTCAAATATTTAAGAAACATAGTCTAAAAGATGGCCACTCTAGCCTAAAAGAAATAATTGGCAAGCTAATACTAATTCAACTATCAGTAATTATTTTTCTACCATCCATGGCCACTAACTTCTTCCTAAATTTGAAAGGTTGCCAACTTATTTACCTACTAGGATCCTCATATGTTATTGTGATTATCTAGGTTGAGCTTATGAAACTTCTAAATTGTACATCTAATCTAAACATCTAGCTATATCCTCATAACCATACTATTATCACTTTTGTATAAGTCTCTTTTTACCTGACCAAGATAAGCGATACCTACCATTGTGTCTAATCCTAACTTCATGACTGATAGGGCATTATAGTAAATAGGCTGGGTTAGGCTATGTTTGGGTTCTTCTTATAGAGGGCCAATCTCTACACTAAAACTATCACTATATTCTTGATCAAGTGACTACCATAAGGACCTAACCTAGTATGATCATATATTTATTTCTATACTGAGGATGTCTATCCACCTTTGGTCACACTACCCCATCAAACACATGATGGCTTAAAATTTTATAACCCTTGCATACTAGTTGCAAAAATTCATACCACTAGATACCTATGGCACATGGCATCTCTAATCCCTCCTATCTATCGAGCAATCAAAATACAATAAGTAAACTAACTTACACTATAACTTAAGAATTTTCTGATAAATCCTATATAGCACGATCATTCGTCGCTTCGAAATAAAAAGAGACGAGAAGAAATGACATGAAAAAGCAAGAGAAGAATAATCGAGAGCAAATACGAAGTTCAAGGATGATAGAGAAATTTCTAAAGAATTGTCAAGGCAGTTGTGGATTGAGATTCCTAAGGGTTTAGTCATGTTCACAGGCCCACTCGGTACAGTTACGTAATCGAATCGGCTAAATCGACCTGCATGGGCCACCAAAAAAATATATAACGCCCCAGTTCCAAAATACGTATAGGACCAGGATACGGTACATGCCAGGTACGTATCAAGTGGAATCCAGCCCAGCTCAAATATGTATAAGCTATCTACATTGGGTATAAAATGGCAAGTCAACTATATCTCAATCCACAGATAATAATCTCAAGTAGGAACCAGTGAATTAATGCTAATCAAACAATAATACACTGATGCTACTTGAATATAATTATGATAACCCTAGTTAGCTAATGTATAAAGCCATATTCATTGCTTGGCCGTGATTGTTGTATGGAGTCCAGTCTAGTCTAGTTTTGTCTAGGTAGTGTCCGGATTTGTTTATTTCAGTACATCATTGTTTATGCTTTACTCTTGCCGATAAATGATTAGAGACTAAGTTCTATTCAGGAGAAGGGTTACAACCCCGGTCCTTGTTTGCTTTACGGGTTGGAACTTAGGTTCCGAAATAGTTCGAAAGTTATCTTATCATTTGTCATCCTATATAGTTCTTACATACTCACATGTCCCAGTTATCTAACATGCTCACATGTCCCAATTATCTAACATGCTCACATGTCCCAGTTATCTTACATACTCACATGTCCCAGTTATCTAACATGCTCACATGTCCCAGTTATCTTACATACTCACATGTTCCAGTTATCTAACATGCTCACCTGTCCCAGTTATCTAACTTGCTCACATGTTCCGCTTATCTTACATACTCACATGTACCATTTCTCTTATATTGTTCAGTTTATGTCACATGTTCACATGCTTCCGTTTAATTCACATGTCCACAGTTTACATTATGTCACCTAGTATTTACTCGATGCTCTATGTTGCTTTGCTTATTGTCTTTTCTATTCTCGAGATGAGTGCATTGGTAGTGCACGAATCTCGATTTGTATTTACTTATTTATGTCTCTATCCATTGTTGTGTTAGTTATTTATGGTTTTAGTTCATAGTTTGGCTTCCTTTGTGGTACTTGCTATTGGGGGTCTGACCCCACTAGTTTTGCTTGGCCAGATCTGATAGAGGCGCTCGAAGGATCTTCCGTACCATCTACTCGACGGTGTCTACCCGGAGCACCAGAGTACCTTAGTAGATTTTCTTATATTATTCTCCCACTAGTTATATACAATATTCTTTTGTGGCTTTAGCCTCCGAGCACGTGTTTAGCTCGTGTTTTGAACTTTGACATTTAGCATGCGGGCCAAAACATGAATTGTGTATTCTAGACTATAGCTAGAGCTTATCATGTATTGCTATTACTCTTGCTAGTTCTTCACTTTGTATTACTAGCTTCATGATCATCCATGTATATATAGTTTGGGATGCTTTACTATTTTATGTCTGATGATCATACTTCTTGTACTTTGCATATTTGACTATGATTCAGATACCTAGGATTTCTTGACCTAGGATTGACTGTTGGATTATAGTAGTAACCCCCATGTCTCTACAACTTATACGTTATTTTGGGGTACTGGTGTACTTTGGAATGCGTAGCTAGCCTGGTCCGTCCCTACTTGCTAGTATTCTAGTTCTGGGGTGTGACATAGGTTTTAGTGGTGGCCCATGCAGGTCTGATTTTTCGATATGTGGGGGTTACTGATATTTAGATATCTCAGTCACAACTCTCCTTTATTGATATCCTTCGTATTATTCTATATCTCTGATCCTTTGACCAGATATCTGCCTTGATCATTGATCCTTCATGTTCCCTCGATTTGATCCTTGTGTCCTTTAACTTTCTGGGGCACTGTTCTTAATCCTTCTGATCATCTTGTTTGGGTGTGCCGATGGCAGGTCAGCAATCTTCTGTTAGGCCAGTTTTGGTGGATCAGTCTTAACATTCAGGAGCAAAATCGAGAGTTGACCTGAGGGTAGTGATGTCCGTTCATCTCGATCAGCCGACTATGCCCGTGCAGTCAGTATTTCCAGTTCATCCAGAGTCTCATCAATTAGTACCAATGATAGATCACCATCCAAACAAGGCATCGCCAGAGTCAGGGCATCCTGTATCACCAGTACAGTCAATAGTCCGAGCAGAGGTAGTATCAGATCATCCCGATATGCATGCATTCCTAGGGATCATGAAGGATATAATGGAGTCACAGAAATAAGGAGATCTCATTCTCCAACAGAGTATCCAGATGTTGATAGAGCGTAGTAGGCAAGGAATACCAAAGGTATTTTAAGCCGAGGACTTGCAGCCAGAAGGAGTACAGATTGGAGCCAGGCAGTACCAGTCACCTAGTCAGTCAGCATATCGAGCCTGACCTACTGTAGAGGCAGTACGAGAGCACGAGCATATAGACAAGAGGACTACATCCAGAACTGAGGGTCGTAAGAGGTACCATGCACCCGTGTCAGGCTTTTCACCTTGACATCCCTCACCAGTACCAGCATACCAACCTCCATACCAACACCAGGAGTTACCAATCATATGTTCCTTCTGTGGAAGGGGAGGGCACACTCATCTGACTTGTCGAAGGTTCAACTTTCTATGTTTGTCATATGGATCACCAGACCACATGATAGGGATTTGTCCCCGGAGGAGTTCAGCTGGATCTTCATCCTTCCAGTCTACAGTTACCCAGTTCAGGGTACCAACACCAGTTCAGCAGAAGGGAGCTCAGAGGCCTTCATCAACGCAATCCCAGGCATTCCAGCAAGAGAGGCCTCATCAGTTTATGCAGGCCCAGGCTCAGAGGCAGAGAGACCAGCAGCAGCATCAGGCAAAACAAGAAGCATGTACCTATTATAGCAAGATAGGGCATCTCAGATCAGTTTGTCGGGCGGCCAATAGACGATGCTTCCGCTATAGAGCGGAGGACCATTCAATTAGCACTTGCCCCAATTCGACATCTCGAGGACGACCATCTACACCAGATGTACCACCTCAGTCCTTTCAATCGCATCAGTCATCACCTCCAGCAGTAGATGAGCAGTTAGGGCCAATACTAGATGTTAAGCCATTGGCATAGTATCCTCCGACATCACGAGCTCAGAGGGTCAGGCAGTGCAGAGCACACTTGTATGCGCAGTCTCAGGGAAAACTCTAGTATCGGTATGAGGGTAGTACCTAGGGAGTCTCAGGTACCATCTTTATGGTCTTCTTTCAGTTATGTCCTTTTGATTTATCCTTCAATAGCAGGCCAGGTAGTGGCAGTATATCTTGGGTTCTTGTCGGCGGCCTTGTATTCCACCGATATCAGGAGTACAATGGTCGGCTTGACTTATTCGGTGAGTGAATGAGAGTTTCTTGTCCCACTCTTCTGTCTTCGTATCTTGAGATACATCATATCTATCACGTGTCTCGACTACGAAGATACGTCCTGGGTAGAGTCATGTCTTAGACTAAGTCATTAGTACCGACTTACTTCGAGACTTGACCCCTATCTATTTTGGGAGTCAGCGTAGGCCAGCGAGGGCGGATCCCTACTCAACTGACTCAGGAGATATATTTATTCATATGCCTACAGCCCTTCTTGATTGTGGTTGTGTTATTTATTACGCATTTATTTATGTTACTGTTGCCTTCATTTACTTATATGCCATGCTTTGTTTTATTGAGATAGTTATATTTTATTGAGCTTTTTGGTTATCATGCTTGACTAGCTTTAGGAAATTCCGATGACAGAATTTTTCTAAGGATGGGAGAGTTGTGAGACTCGTCTCACAGTATCGGTATTTATATACGGATACGTATTTTTGTACTGTATATCATATTTTCTTGGTCTTCGGAACGCTTTAAAGATTTTTTCCAACTTATAGATTTTTTTCTTGACCGGCATACCACCATTATACTAGTGTATACCGACGAAATGCCTGTCACTCCCGTTTTCCGTTATACGTATTTTCAGTATACGTGTATAGAATTCTGACATTTGTACTCGTGTTTTGACTTGTCTTTCGTAGCCATGCCTTGGTTTAATCTTGACTTGGTTTAGTTGGGTTTGGTTCAACTTGGCATGGCTTGGTTTGGGTTGGTTTTAGTTGAGAAGGGTTTTTGTATAAAAACCAACTTTTCTCTCTCTCCTCCATTAACTTTATTTACTTTTCATCTTCTTCTACATTTACTCCTCCACCAACCCTAGGCAAGTACATCTTGCCAAATAAATTTTTTTGTCATTTTTGTTTGTTCTATTCTCATCCTTGTATGATTCTCAGCCTCTTTAGAACTTGAATATTTTGGTTTTGATGGTTACTTTTTTGTAGATCTAAGTTTGCAGTTTTCTCGGTTTTTTTGGTTTTGATTTATTAAACTTTGTTATTTCCGACATCTATGGGTTCCATGTTGTGGGAAATTTTATTCTACCCAATTTTGGTTTTTGAACCACTTGATTTCGATTTATTTTGAGTTAGTTTTGGCATTTTTCGTGTTCATGGGTTACCGTACATCTTCGGTGCTGCTGCAAAGGTGAACAGTGTCGCGCGCGCGATCCGTTTGCCGCACTCCTGCAAGTTGTACTCTTGCGCTCCGTGCGCCCGTGCGATTCTTTTGCCGCGTGCCCTACTCTCGCACTCCGTGCGCCGTGCATCCGCGCGCTACGGGTTTCGCATGCTGTGCCTGCGCGATTCGTTGGTCGCGTGCCTGCGCGCCGTGCTCTCGCACTCCGTGCGTCGTGCATCCGTGTGCTGCACATTACGCCAAGAGGGACAGGGTCGTCTAAGTTAGGTTGCGCCATGCTGGCGTGTGCCTGGTCAGGTTGCACTTGACTAGGGTGCGCCATGTCAGGTTGCGCCAGGGCCCAAGGGGGCGCTGGGCTAGGTTGCGCCAGGGCCAAAGGCAGCGCTGAGCTAGGATGCGCCAGACTCAGGTTGCGCCAGACTCAGGTTGCGCCTGACTCAGGTTGTGCCTGACTCAGGTTGCGCCTGACACAGGTTGCGCCTGACTCAGGTTGCGCCTGACTCAGGTTGTGCACGCGAGGTTGCGCCAGAACCCGCACAACCTGGTGGTGCAGCACTAAAAGTGCGCGCTACCACTCTTCATCTTCTCCAACCAGCATAAAAATGCTTGGTTTAACCCATGAACTTCAAAAGTCCATAATTCCCTCAAAATAAATCGAAATCTAACTTTTCAAAGGTCAAAATTGGGTAGAACGAAAATTCCTACAACATGAAGCAACTAGTTTTCGGAAATACCAAGTTTTAGTAGATCAAAACCAAGAAGAATGAGAAAAAAAATAGTCAAAACTTAGATCTACAAAAATCCATCCATCAAAACCAAAAATGACAAGTTCTAAAGAGGCTTAGAAGAATCAAGTAAGGAAGATAATAGAAAAGTAAAATTTGAGATCCATCATGAAACAAGTTGCACTTGCCTAGGGCTTGGGTGTAGGTGGGAGGAGTAAATGAAGAAGATGAAGAAGTAAATGAAAGTTATGGAGGAGAGGGAGAAGTTGACTTATATATCAACCGCTTCTCATCTCAAACCAAACCAAGCCAAGCCAAGTCATGTTGAACCAAACCAAATAAACCAAGACAAGATTAAACCAAGACTAGGCTAAGCAAGACAAGTCTAACTATGATCCACCTGACAAATGTCAGAAATTTGTACATGTATAATAAAAATACGTATAACGGGAAACGGGAGTGACAACTCTACCCACCTTAAAAGAATTCCGTCCCCGGAATTAAATCAAGAGGCTAGAGATGTTGGGGCAAGCTACAGTAACCACAAGCAATCTATGACGAGCAATTAATCAAGCAATCATTCATGCAAGCAAGGAGTTAAGAGCATAAGGCATAAGGAAGACATTATACCTCATGAGTCAAACAGGTGTGGATATCGCGATCGGATATCATCCTCACGTTCCCAAGTTGACTCATCCAAAGAGTGATGACCCCAAGCAATACGGATGAACTTAATAGTCTTGTTCTTGAGTACCTTCTCTCTTCGGTCCAATATGGATACGTGCCTTTCCTCATACGAAAGGTTGGTACCAACAACCAATTCTGAATGATCAAAGATATGGCTCAGATCCGGGATATACCGTCGCAATTCGGATACATGGAATACGTCATGCACCTCACGTAATGACGGTGGAAGAGCCAGACGATAGGACACATCACCTACTCGTTCGAGAATATCAAACGATACTATATACCTAGGACTAAGCTTTCCCCGTACGCCGAATCGAATGATGCCACGGGTTGGCGAGATCCTAAGGAATACGTGGTCGTCGATAGAAAACTCAAGAGGACGCCGATAAGAATCAGTCCAATGACGCTGACTATCTTGTGCAACTCGAAGATGATCTCTAACTTGTCTGACCACCTCGATAGTCCGAGTAACCATTTCTGGACCAAGCATCTGCCTCTCGCCTACATCATCCCAGGCTAAAGGTGATCTGCACTTTCTGCCATACAGTGCCTCAAACGGTGCCATCTGGATACTAGCCTGGAAACTGTTATTGTAGGAGAACTCTACCAAGTGAAGGTGATCTTCCCATGAACCACCAAAGTCAAGTGTACACGATCGCAACATATTTTCAAGAGTTTAAATCGTGCGCTCCGACTGACCATCTGTCTACGGATGATAAGCTGAACTAAACTTGAGACAAGTTCCCAAACTCTCCTGAAGACTTCGCCAAAAGTGCGATGTAAACCTTGAATCTCTATCGGACATGATACTGACTGGTACTCCATGCAATCTGACTATCTGTCTAAGATAGATCTGTCACCCCCAGTTTTCATGAACAGGGGTATTTTGGTCATTTTCACCTTAGAATTATTTTGAAATTATTTATTTATGATATTATTTTGGGGTTATTTGAGTCGGGTTCGAATTTCAACTCAATCCGACTTGTATCGGGGACCCGGGGTAGTTTTGACTCTAGTGGGACCCACTCATTAGTTAGGCATAGCCCCCATGACATTATTTTTAGTTAATGGGTTAGACTAATTATTCATGGGTTGGTTTAGTTGGATTAGAGACTTAAATCATGACTAAAATCGCCTCAACCTAAACCCTTTTCCTAATATTAATTAATAGGATTAGTGGGGGGCTTTTTAGACTTTTAATAGGGGGACACCTAAGCATATAGGTGGCCGGCCATAGCTAGGGGATAGGAATGAGCCATTTTGATTTTATCCACTCCATTTTCTCTCTCTTGTTCTTCCCCAAAATTTTGAGAAGAGTCTCCATCAAATCAATCCCTTTCTCCACCTAATCTTCTTCATTTCTTCTCTACTCAAGCAAAGGAAGGAGCTAGCCAAGTTTGGGAGGTTTCAGAACTCGTTCGTGTCCATTTGGAGACTTCTAGGTGTGTCCTTTGTGTTGTATTGTGTCCTAGTGGAAAAACCCCTATTTTGGACACCTAGTGTTTGTGTCTTTGTGTGAATTATTTTATGGCTTAATTATACTTTGCTACCCTCAACTATTCCGCTTTTTAACTTGATACCCTAAACTTTTTTTTGTAACAAGTTGATACCCAAAAAAATTTTGGGACAAAAATACCCATGCTCAAAGCTTAAAATTACCTCCCCTCCTCCAAACCCCCCTCCCCCACTCCGGCTACCCCCTCCCTCCCGCTCCGCCTCCCCTCCGGCCACCCCCCTCTCCCGCATCCGGCCAACCCCCTACCCCCACCGCCGCAGACTGCCGCGGCAGCAGCCGCCGCCGCAGCAGCAGCAGCAGCAGCAGCCGCAGCCGCAGCCGCCGCCACGGTGGTGGCGCCGGAAGAGGGAGGGGGGTTGGCCGCTCCAAAACCTAAACCTACCCGTCCCTTCCATTTTTTCACCTCTCTCACGAAGCTCTCGGCCATAGCAGAGTTGGCAATGCAGCTCTAGGCGCTCAACGGATCAGCTCCGACGAGGTCTTTTTGGTGAGGAGTCCAAGTACTCTGCTCGTCGATCTCGTCCCTGTTCTAGCGTTCGACCCCGGCTATGCGGGTCAACAACGGCACAACGCATGACAAGCTAATAGAAGCCGACTTTATCCACCGTGCAGGATCTTCACGCATCGAGCAATTTCTATCAACCGATAATCTCCATTCTGGTATGTTTCTCTAGTCTCCTCCGTCTCAGTTTTATTAGATATATATATTTGATAAATTTTGTATATATATGTATACATGGACAATGGTATAGTATGGTTAGTTCTAGGAGTGTGAGAGCAGCCATGTACTCATTTATGTGGCCCTTGGCTCTAGGTTGTGAGGAGGGAAGAGAACAAATGTTGCTGAATAATGGCAGAAATGGGTATACGAGTGAAATAAACGAATGAAGAGAGGGGACAACCCATACATGAACACAAGTATGTGTGCATGTGAACTATACATGGGTGAATGAAGGGAGGTGAAGGCTGTGAACTACCCATACATGAGCAGCAGCAGCCGCAGCAGCCACCACGGCGGTGGCGCCGGAAGCGGTAGGGGGGATTGGCCGGAGGGGGGGCGGAGCGGGAGGGTGGGGGTGGCCGGAGTGGGGGAGGGGGGGAGGGGAGAAGGGAAGAGGGAAGGGATAAGGTCATTTTAGGATTTTTTGAAAAATTAGGTATCAAGTTGGAAAAAAAATAATAGTTGAGGTATCAACTTGTTTCAAAAAAAAGTTTAGGGGATCAAGTTGAAAAGCAGAATAGTTGAGGGTAGCAAAGTGCAATTAAGCCTTATTTTATTAGTGTTTTAATCTCAGATTTATGTTATTAGAGTGTTGTTCTTAATGTGTTCTTCAATGTATCTTATAGTATCATAATCTATTTATATATGTATAAATATATATCATTTGTTATATATGTATATAAGTGTCTCTCTCTCTCTCTCTCTCTATATATATATATATATATATATATATATATATATATATATATATATATATATATATATATATACTTTGTGTCTTTATTATGTATTTATGGGATGTGGAGATTTCGGGAATGGAGAGTGAGATTTCGAGTGAGAGAGAGAGATTGAGAGTGTTGGAGTGGTGGTGGAGTTGGTTTGGTGTTAAAAGTGTGTGTGTTTGTGTTGAAGAGGTGTTAGAGAGTGGTGGAGTGATTGAGAGTGAGATTAGAGTGATAGAGGGAGAATGAGAGAATGGTGAGGGGGAGTGATACTGCTGCTAACAGCAGCAGCAGTAGGAGTATCAGTCCCCTCACAGGGGACTGATTTGGTGGCATGAACAGTCCCCACAGGGGACTGTTGAAACAGCAGTGCAGTAGCAGGTTTTGGGGAGGGGGCAGCCCCATGGGCTGCTGATTTCGAGCCCCATGGACTGCTGAATATAGCAGTGCAGCAGTAGCAGTATACTGCTACATAATAGCAGTATAGATGGGAGAGGGGACAGCCCCTAGGCAGCCATGGGCAGCCCCATATAGCCCATGTTGACCCTTATATATGTGAGCCTATATATGTGAGCTATATGTCTATATGTGAGCCTATGTGTGTGAGTCTATATTTATATGTGTGAGCCTAGGTGTGAGCCTAAGTGTGGTGCTATGTGAGCCAATATTATGAGTGAGTGAGTGAGTGAGTATTGTGTGTGTGAGTGGTTAGCTAATGTTAGAATAATATATGGTAAGGTAATGTTGGGATAACCAACATGTGTCCTAAGATGGGTTAGATGAGCTAGGTACTAGGATTGTATGGTAGGTAATGTTAGTATAGGTTAGTGTCTAGCTATCCTAGGAAGCCTAGGTTAGTATTCCAAGGATTAGAGTGGTTTACCTTGGTATGTGCAAGGTATTGGTATTTACCTTGTGAAGGGTAAATGTAGGTAATTGTCTATAGCTAAGGTAAGTGATTTAGGGTTTAATATATGGTTAGGATTGGGTTCCCTTGGTTGGTAATGGTCAGAAATAGTGCTCCTAGACTAGTTTTGACTTCGGTTGACCATTTTGACCAAAAGTCAACAAAAGTCAACCGAAAGTCAAACTTAGCCTAAAAGTGACTAGAATTGACCGAAACCAAACCAGAGTTGACCAGTTGACTAAAAGTCAACAGTTGGTCAACATTAGACTAGTTTGACCTAGGGTTGACCTAGAGTTGTCCAGGGTTGACTGTTGAGCAGGGTTGACCAGCTGACCAAAAGTCAACTGTAAGTCAACCTTTGACCCCGTTTGACCTAGTTTGAGTTGGATTGACTCCCAGTGACCTAGTATATCTAGTTTGACCCAGTTTGACCTAGTTTGACTTAGACTTGCATATCATGACTTAAATTAGTTTCCCTTTTTATTATAAAACCCTGTTTGACTTATAGTATCTCATTTTAGGTCTGTGATTACTCTGAGCGTCTGTTCACCTTATCAGTTCAAGACCACAGGCGAGTACATTCACTGATAGTTTTTATTGTCTTGATATCTGCTATATCCGATTCAGTTGTAGTGTCTTACATGATTTCCGACACGATGGTTCACGGACTAGTATACGTCGGATCCTGTCATGAGATGTTATTCCTGGACTTTCTTGGTATATTAGTACGTGATATTTCGTGTTCTTGTACTTATATAGACATCAATTTGGGAGTGGGCTGGCCCCCTGCTTTTGAATCCTGTGTCATGACGTACCATGTCCGGATCCGTGATACTATTCGGGGATGGGGAAATTATTAGGGTTATGTGATCAAAGCCTCCTGTCACTATTATTCTTGCGCCACTCTCACCTCACGTAGGGTGTAGCAGATTCCTTCGTGTGCTTGTTATCCAGGTTGGCCGGCATGACCCTTTCCAGAGATTTTCTTGTGATTGTCGGGCCAAGTGGATAACATGTCCTGTCACTTACCTAAAGCCGATCACATATCGCTCTAACAATTCAAGGTACATTTTACATTTATTTATCGTATCTTATATCCTGCTCAGTTCTACTTTCAGTACTTTTCTCACCATGCTATGATATTTGTTTACTCACATGTTCTACATGCCTTTATGGTGTACCTTGATTGGAGACTAAGTTCTGTTCGGAAGAAGGGTTACAACCCCGGTTCTTGTTTGGTTTAAAGGTTGTAACTCAGCTTCCGAATGGTTCCCAAGTCATCCTATATATAGAAATTTGTCAATTCATATGGAACTGATGTTGGTGTTTGTACCTGCTCATTTTTCTGACAGGATACCGTTGATATATTACAGATGACTCTGAGACAGATTGCCCGACCTATTATGGGGTCGAGTTAGATGGAGAAGACCAGGACCGGGGCTTGATAGTAGAGCCACTAGACTTTGCACACCCAGAGTAGTGTAGCTTAGTTAGGTTTGCCTAGACTGCGATCCAGCTAGTACTTTCAGACTGTAGTATTTTATATTATATTCTGTGACTCTGTGATATTGTGTATATCTCTGGGCTTGTGTTGGATCTTGAACTTATTTCCTATTTTCATCTATCATATTTCCTTTCCATGCTATCTACCTTAGTTTTATTTTGTGATTGAGACTGTATTGCTATGTCACCTCCATTCGGAGTGTATATACTGTACAGGTACCTTTATACTGTTTAGTCGTAGTATTTACAGACCTTATATACAGCGTCCTACTGTCGATTCTGTGGCATAGGCTGGACGTAACCACGTGCTCGTGCCCCTAATCAGGGTGCGGGTCATGATAAGATCTCTGCAAGCTGATCCGTTTACTGGCCAATTCTGAAAGGGATAGAATGAGCTACCTTCGTGAGCCAGTCAACTATAACCCAGATAGCATCTCTCCCAGTTGGAGATTTAGGTAATCCAGTTACAAAATCCATGGTAATGTGCTCCTATTTCTATTCTGGGACCGGTAAAGGTTGAAGAAGTCCGGCTGGTCTCTGATGTTCAGCTTTAACTTGTTGGCAAACTAAACAATGAGAGACAAATCGGGCTATCTCCCTCTTCATGCCATTCCACCAGAAATGCTGACGGATATCACGATACATCTTCGTGCCACCGGGATGAATTGAATACTGCAAACTGTGAGCCTCTGCCAAGATCTCCTGTCTGATATCAGTTCTGGGTACACAAAGACGCCTTCCATGTCGGAGAGTACCGTCTTCGTGAATACATAACTCTGTTCTCCTTCCTGCTTCATATTCCGTCCTAAGCCGCTGAAGCTTAGAATCTGTTGATTGAGCTATATTGATCCTCTCAACTATGTTGGACTGTACTTACATATCAATGCCACATTGGTAGGGAGAATTATCTCTATTCTCATCTTCTGAAGATTTGCTAATAACTCTAGCTATGCTGTTAGAAAATAAGCTCCTGCTCTTCTACTCAACGCATCTGTAACTACGTTGGCCTTCCCAGGATGATACTGTAAGTTGATGTCGTAATCCACAAGTAGCTCTAGCTATCTCCTCTGACGCATGTTAAGATCCTTCTGAGTAAACACATACTTAAGACTCTTGTGGTCGGTGAAAATCTCTACCCGATCTTCATACAAGTAATGCCTTCACAACTTGAGTACGAAAACCACCGCTGCTAATTCCAAGTCATGGGTTGGGTAATTTCTCTCATGATCACAAAACTGACGTGATGTATAAGCTACTACCTTACCATGCTGCATTAAGACACATTCCAATCCTCTGCCGGAAGCATCACAATAAATTGAAAATCCTCCAGTCCCATCTGGAAGTGTGAGAATGGGTGCCATCATCAATCCTTGCTTCAACTTCTTGAATGAACTCGGACACTCTATTGTCCAAGCAAACTGTACATCCTTGTGAGTCAACTGCGTCAATGGTGCCAAAATCCGAGCAAAGTCTGACACAAACCGCCGGTAATAGTCGACCAATCCAAGGAAACTCTGAACTTCTGCGACGGTGCTAGGTACTGGCCATGTCTCTATAGCCACTATCTTCTGGGGGTCCACTTCCACTCCACCTCTGGTGATGATATGACCTAAGTACAAAATGCGATCAAGCCAAACCTCATACTTGCTAAACTTTGCGTACAACTGGTGCTCTCGGAGAATCTGAAGAACTACACGAAGATGCTGCTCATGCTCTGCCTCATTCTTGCTATAGACTAAGATGTCGTCTATGAACACTATCATGAACTAGTCTAAATAGGGCATGAAGATATGATTCATGAGGTCCATGAATACAGCTGGCGCATTGGTCGCTTCAAACGGCATAACAAGAAACTCCCAATGTCCATATCTAGATCTGAATGCTGTCTTCGGGATGTCTTGCTCTCTGACTCTGATCTGATGGTACCCTGACCGCAAGTCAATCTTCAAGAATACTGTTGCCCCACTGAGTTGATTAAATAAATCATCTATCCTTGGTAGGGGATATCTGTTCTTGATTGTTACAAAATTCAAGGTACGATAATCAACACACAATCTTGACGTACCATCCTTCTTTTTCACAAGAAGCATCGGAGCTCCCCAAGATGATCCACTAGCACAAATGAATCCCTTGGTTCTGAGTTCTTCAATCATCTTGTACAGGATCTCCAACTCTGATGGTGCCATTCTATAGACTCTCTCTGACACTGATAGAATCAAGTCGATAGTGAACTCTCTCTCTCTCTCTCTGGTGGCATACCTAGAAGCTCTTCGGGAAACACATCAGGAAACTCTTCTACTACTCTGGAAAATTGAACTGTTTCTGCTACTGCCATCCGCAATACTGGTGGAGAAGGTTCTACTTCGCCTCTGGAAAACAAAAACTCTTCTTCGTCGGGAATACCAAAAATAATCCTGCCAACATGGCAGTCTATTCTTGCGTACTGATCCTTCAACCAATCCATTCTTAGGACCACATCATAGTCGGCCATCGGGAATTCTATCAATCTAGCGAAAAACTCTCTATCGCTAACTGCGATTCGAGACGAGGAAAAGACTCTATCTACACCCACAAGACCATTACCAGTAAGTATATTGAGCCTTACTGACAATGACTCGAGCTCCAGTCCTATTCGTAGTGAATCGTGCAGACATAAAAATGAATACGATGCACCCGAATCAAATAATACTTATGCTGGAAAAGAGTTGACGAGAATGGTACCTGCCACCACCTCACCTGATGCCAATTCTTCTGCCACGGTCAGAGCCATAGCTTGACCTTGTCCTCTCGGTACTGGTCCCCACTGTTGGTGACCTCTCTGTCTGTTCTCAATCTGAGCTTGGGCCTGAGCATACTGTTGCGGTCTCTGCTGCTGGAAAGCTTGAGCCTAAGACAGCAATGGCCTCAGAGGCTGGTATTGCTGCTGCACTGGTGCTGGTCCCCTAACCGATGGACTGGTTAGGGTTGATGAAGAGGAACTGGCTCTATGCGGGCAAGACCCTATCATGTGATCCGGTGCCCCACAAGCCAAGCACAACCCCTGTGCTCTGCGATACTCTGAGACTACGTGTCCTGGCTTCCCACAATGAGAGCAGCCCATTGCGGAAGACTGCTTCTGCTTCTGCTACTGAGGATACGTCGGTGTCGAGTGTTGAACCGACGAAACTGTGGTCGCCCTCCTAGGAGCTCCAATTGTTAAAGCCTAGCTGCCGGGACTGGTGCTGATGATTGGGACATCTGCCCATGAGACATCTTCTGTCCTCCGCTTCTATCTATAATCCTCTGCGAAGTATTCTTATGCCTCTTCGCTGCTCGCAAGATGGCATCAAACGTCTGGTGCTCAAGCTGCTCTACTGATATAATGATCTCTAGGTAGAGTCCTTGCTGGAATCGCTGGGCTCGGTCCAATTCGGTTGCCACCAAGGTGGGAGCAAACCGACTAAGTCTAGAAAACTCGACCGCATATCCATCGATCGTCCTTCCCATCTGCTTGAGATTAGTAAATCTTGTCTGCAGATCATACCGAGCTATTACGTCGAAGTATTTGGTCTGGAACTTGTCGCTGAATACAGCCCATAAGACAGGCTTCGCCAATCCAACTGCTTGCATTGCCCACCAGCTGCGGGCTAAGTCCAATAACTGCAGGCGCATGACGGCCACCTTCTCACCCTCAGAAATCCTAGCTGCTTCCAGGATAACCTCTGTGTCCTTAAGCCATACATCAGCAGCAATAGCATCTTCAGTTTCGTCAAAGAAAGGAGGGTTTAGACGCTTGAAGCTGCTAGCCGCATTATTCCCTTGATAACTAACTTTGCCCATGACATCTTGTACTGTCTGGTGCAGGGTATTGCCCCGACAATCCTGAGATGCAAGCAATTCCCTGATGAAACCCACCAAGATTTCATTATCAGCCTCTGCAGGCTGGACTAGCTAAATTGGGGGCTCTGGATTCCCGAAATGCATGACTCGGGAGGCCGCTCCAGAGTGCTGGGCTTGGTCTCCAGGTTGCTGCTGGTACACTGGAAGTGCTCCGCCTTGCTGATCGGTAGGACCAGGAACAATGTCGCTGAAGAAACGACATGGGGAACAATAAGGAAGGACCATGATATATCGAGGATATAAACATGTGATCAGGTCAAGTTTTCGGAAAGATTAGAAGACACGAGTAGAGATCAAGGACGAGTGTTGATTGAGACATCTATTCAGTGAAACCTTCACACATTTTGATTTACAAGACCTGCATGGGCCACCACTTAAACCGTATCATGCCCCAGAACTAGAATACTGGAGAGCGGGGGATAGACACAGCCAGCTGCGTACATTGAAGTACAACCCACCTTGCAATATGGTCACGACTGTCTAGAGGCATGAGGGTTAAACTACAATCCATCGGTCTCTATGGTCAAGAACAAGCCTAGTGTCTCAATCTCAAGCAAGCAAGTAAATTGTACAAGATGTTAGATCATCAGACATACAAAATAAGGTGTCCAAAATATTATATATTCAGATGATCATGAAGCTAGTCATATAAAATACGAGACTAGCAAGAGTTAAGTCATACATGATCAACCCTAGGATTTGTCAATCATGTTACAGCCCTTAGGCAAACAGAATTTAAGTTTCAACCCGAGCTAACACTTGCTCGGTGGCTAAACGCCTTAAAAGAATAATTTACAATAGAGCGGAAGAGCAAAATAAGAAACCCACTCGTTGCCAGGATTACGTCTGATGTTCACCATCAGGCTGATAAGTAGTAAGATCATCGGGTATCACTCCAAAATATGGCCATACAAAACCAGCTGGGTCAGACCCCAAAAAGAGCAAGTGCCACAAGGGAGGCTTCACTTAGGAACTAAAACCAGCATATAATGAAAGAAGAACTGATAAAAGAGCATAGTTAAATAACATGAGGGACCGAGTTAACATAAAACATTAGCTGTCGTAGGAGGAACAAGAGGTGGAATATAATTCCCATGTTAATCATGAGATAATTCATTCAAGCACAGACACTAAAGTCCTACGGCTTTCTATTGTTAACTAACTAGGATTATCACAAGCTTAGTTACTATAAGATGCAATAGAGATGTTCCCGCAGTCACAAGCCCTGTAGACTATCCAGGTTATCCAGGCAAGGAGATTTATTAGAGTTACAAGAGTTATCAAGCTTACTGGTGTACTTTCAGCACTTATGTTTTCAAGAAGTTTCCCACATGATAGTGGGCTGGAAATGTGCCCTACTCGTCGGCAGGCTACAAGTCCTTCTGGTGTGGCCGGGATAACGGGATCGCCTATAACTGGGAAAATCTCTCTATATGAACTACTTGATCAATCTAGTCATTAACCTAGTCAGATTCATTATGAATCCCTGACCGCTAACCAGGAATTCATGTCCTAGTCATGATGCAAGACGAGACAGGTAGCTTATACAGGCACAATCAAGAAAATCAACCACGGTGTCAAGACAAGAGTTACTTATCAAGTCAGGGTAGCTGTCGTAACAGCGTTCAAGATTATCATGTCATGTCAGGTTACTTGTTACTTGGCAAGATTGCTTGTCAGGAGTGCGCTCGACGGGCCACTATCAAGATTATACATGTCATATCAAGTTACTTATCATGTCAAGAGTGCTTGTCAAGAGTGTGCCTCGACGGGCCACTATCCAGATTTTTATGTCGTGTTCTTGCCAACATCAATACTGGCAAGTCATGCTATGCTAAATAAGTTATCGAGTCGGGTCGTCACAAGATAGGTCAAGTATAAGTCACATGCAAGATCACATGCATATACAACGAGAACTAGGATAACATGCATGGGGCAAGGGGCAAGGGGTATCATGGTAACAAGTGGCGCTGGTCAAGTGGCGCCAGGGAAATGACAGGTGTTGCCAAGAGGGACAGGGGGCGCCTAAGTTAGGTTGCAACATGCTGCGGTGCGCCAGGCACTGGGGTGCGCCTGGTCAGGTTGCACCTGACTGGGGTGCACCATGTCAGTTTGCGCCAGGGCCCAAGGGGGCGCTGGGCTAGGTTGCGCCAGGGCCAAAGGCGGCGCTGGGCTAGGTTGCACCAGACTGAGCTGCGTGAGGTTGGGTTGCGCCTGAATCAGGTTGCGCCTGACTCAGGTTGCGCCTGACTCAGGTTGTACACACTAGGTTGCGTCAGAACCCGCACAACCTGATGGTACGGCACTAAAAGTGCGCGCAACCACTGTTCATCTTCTCCAACCAGCATAAAAATGCTTGGTTGAACCCATGAACTTTAAAAGTCCATAATTCCCTCAAAATAAATCGAAATCTAACTTTTCGAAGGTCAAATTTGGGTAGAACAAAATTTCCTACAACATGAAGCAATTAGTTTTCGAACACACCAAGTTTTAGTAGATCAAAACCAAGAAGAATAACAAAAGATCAAAACTTAGATCTACAAAAATCCATCCATCAAAACCAAAAATGACAAGTTCTAAAGAGGCTTAGAATCAAGTAAGGTAGATAATGGAAAAGTAAAATTTGAGATCCATCATGAAGCAAGTTGCACTTGCCTAGGACTTGGGTGTAGGTGGGAGGAGTAAATGAAGAAGATGAAGAAGTAAATGAAAGTTATGGAGGAGAGAGAGAGAAGTTGACTTATATATCAACCCCTTCTCATCTCAAACCAAACCAAGCCAAGTCATATTGAACCAAACCAAATAAACCAAGACAAGATTAAACCAAGACTGGGCTAAGCAAGACAAGTCTAACTACGATCCACCTGACAAATATCAGAAATTCGTACACGTATAATGAAAATACGTATAACGGAAAACGGGAGTGACAACAAGGATCTACTCTAAGGATCTTAAGCCTAACAATAGAGACCTTGCTCTGATACCAATTGAAGTAACGTGTAGGCAACTCTAAAAGGGAGTGAATAGAGTTAGTGTCAATAATAACCAATTAAAAATTCAACTCTATACCAAGTCCAAAAAGCAACTATCAAGAGAATATATAATCCGAGTAGTAATGCGAAAATTAAGAGAGATCAGAAGAGCATACGCAAACACAGCAATTTAACTTTGTTTCCCTCGTGGATGACTAGTCCAGACCTGAGAACTCTCGCTCAGGATTGAAATCCACTATTTGTGAAATAGGGTACACACGTGCCTTTACTCAGAAGAGCACACCAACTTCTTACAACTTCGCAGAGCCGAAATTTGGAATTGTCCAAGTGACTTCTTTTCAAATCTTGCACAGAACTTCTAGCTGAATCGCACTTGACCACCTTGGGGCTTAGGAAGTTTTGTGGCTGGTAGATTGGAAGAGTATGGCTTAGAATGTATAAGGCTTAGAAGATTTAGAGTGAGAGATGATTTGAAATGAGATAATTCAAGCCCTATTTATACTAGTCTGGGGAGGCAGAATTCGGCCATTTTGTCCCAAATATTCAAAAATTTGAACGTTGGACAGCTTAGATCATGGTGTTCCTAAAAATTAGCTTCCAAAAAATTAGGGGGCAGATTTTGGCCCAAATTCTTCCTAGGGCAGAGTTCAGCCCAAATTCTCATTCCCTTGGGTCAGAATGTTTACGTGGGCTAGAATGGTTTGGTTTGGTTCAGAGATTGTCTTGTTTTGTATGGTGGAGTTTGGATAAGTAAGTCTAGGGATTGAGATGACTCAGTGCGACTCAACATACATGTTCCTAGACTCAATAACTTAAAAGATAACAGACTGAGAACAAAATAGAAAAACCAAGAGCCCTTTGATGACGTCTTTCTTCTGATATTTAAGCAGACCTGAAGACGCCTTTTTTTCCTTGACAGCAGTAGTCCAAAGATAAATAGATCTGGAAATCTGAATACCTTTCGGGGGCTTCGTCCGTGAACCCCCACGGGGGGAGCTGCCCCCTCGACCCTTGTCCACTGACCGGGCATCGAAACCCCCGATGCGAGGCCCCGGATAGGTCGCTAGACGGTTCAGAAAAATCTTCTTGTATGACGTCGTCTTCGGTCCATCGTTAATTCTCCATTGCATATGTCTTGGTTTGATCATGTTTGATCATGCTTACTGCATGTCTACAAATACATTTTAGGCGAGCAAAACAATATGTTGTAGTACGATACAATCATAGCAATATGATATAGAACAATTAGGATAATGCTAAGTTTAAGTAGTAACATAATAGTGAGTAGATGAATATTAGTGACATCATTATGTTAAACTTAATTGATTAGCCATATTCAAAAATAAGATGTAATCATTGGGCTAACAGTCATGGGAGAGGCAACTGAGGAGACCACGGAAGAGCAGGTTGAGAAGACTGCTGATGAGTTGGTCGCTGAGGAGCCGGTCGATGTAGCCGCTGAGATAGCGATCGAGGAGACTGTTGAGGAGCCCATTGATAGCCCGGTCGAGAAAATCTTTGAAGAAACAGTCGATAAGACTGTTGAAATCGTTGAAGAACCGGTCGAGAAGACTGCTGACAAGCCAGCTGCTCAGGATTCTATTAATACAATCACTACCAAGCTGATCGACAAGACTACTGACGGGCTAGCTGCTAGAGAGTTGGTCGAGGGCACCACTGACGAACCGGCTGCTGAAGAACTGGTTAAGGAGACTACTGAGGGGTTGGTCGAAATGACTGTTGAAGGCTTGGTCACAGAGACCGTTCAAGAGCCAGTCCATGAGGCTCCCTAGACGTCAACTGCGAAAATTTTTGAAAAGCCGACAAGGGAGCCTGTTGAAGAGCCAGCCGTCCATCAAACAGCGTCGACAAGTACCGTCATTGCTCTATTGATGGCCTCCATCCCAGTCATGACACCACCTGCCCCGACCGTAATACTTAGTCATGAATTAGCTGCTGATGCTGCTCCGGGACCTTCCATTGCGGCATCTCCGATGACCCCAATGGCTATGGATGACAATGCTTATGCCAACGTCATCCTGGGCACCATTCGCCATGCTTTAAAGCACGATATAGAGGGTGTCTTGCAGCATAACCAAACGCTTTGGCGGGCTCGGTCCGCAGTAAGAACCCAGCTAATGGCATTGCGCGAATATCAGGGATATGAGGCGAAAGCGAATACGGTAAAGGCCCTTCTAACAGAAGTAGAAGCCACAATTTTACAGCTTCAGGGTCTTGAGTGCAGCCTTTCGTCTCTGGCGGACGCAGAACTAGAGAAAATGGCAGATAAACTTTTCCAGCACGAACAGAGACGTCAGGCTCTGACTCAAAGGCTTACCGAGGTTGAAGCAGAAATTGAAGAGGTGACTGATGCTGAAGAAGTTCAAGTCTGCCATCGAACAACTTTGGAGAAACAGTGCGAGATCCTCCAAGAACAGATTTGGCAGCTGGAAGAGACGTTAGCCTTCGCCGAGAGTAAGTTAGAGAAGTCAAAAGACAAGCAGGGGCCCCTTCGCCAGCGATCCGAAACCTTAGCTCGGGAGAGGGAAAGTATTGGTGTTCGTCAGGCCAAGTTAGACCTCGCGCACCAGAACCTGTCCCAGCTCGAGGATAATGCCGCCAGACGACAAGAGGCAGAGCATCGAGCCAAAGAGTTGGTTGGGCCCCAGATTGCCCATTTGAGGAGCCGTCTTGAAGAACTTATGCGTCGGTCGTCGCAATGTTGATGTCTTTCATCTTTTTGTTCCTCTCTTTTGGGAGGCCCTTTTGTAGTAAAGAAAGAAATAATTTTCCTTTTCATGAATAAAAAAATCTTAGTTTTGTTTCTTTACTTGTCCATTTACTATGAACTTTTTATGGTAGTAAGAATTCCCTCAGAGGTAGGCTTAACATGATGGGATGGAGGTAACTCTACTGGGGATGGGGTGTTTACTCAGAGGTAATATGAACATGGTAAATACGAAATCTTTTGTGGTAGAATTTTCCTAAATCAGAGGTTATATGAATGTGGTAAGAATAGATTCTACGGGTGTATAGAACGACTCAAAGGTATTATGGACGTGAAATGTTCTATAGATGACTATGACAACAAAGGGTTTGTCATGGAAGAAATGTCTACTCAGAGGTAATATGGACATGGTAGGCATGAACTTCGTTGGGGTGTAGAAAAATAACTCAAAGGTAATATGGACATAGAATGTTTTCTATTGGAGAAATGAGGAGGGATGAATATAATTCATAAACACCCATGGGGGATGTGGAAATACATGTTGATTTAGGCCTCTAACATAGTATTTCTTTAGGAACTTGTAATTGATCAGCATCATTAGCAAATCGTCGTTAGGTTTGGCTAGTCGGTATGCACCATTGGAGTAGACCGTCTCTATGACGAATGGTCCTTTCCACTTGGGTTCAAATTTTCCAGCCGTCTTGTGCGTCATCACCATCGGTCTTCGAACTGATAAGACGAGGTCGCCCACTTGGAATGTTCTTTCCCGGACCTTTTTGTTGAAGGCACCGAAAATCCGAGCTTGATAGAGTTTGATACGTTATTGAGCCAGCAGGCGCCTCTCATCTAATATGCTTCCAACTTCTGTAACCGACGGCATTGATTATCTTCGTCCGTCAGCTGGTTGGTGATAGCCACCCGTAAGACGAAATTTGGATCTCCAGAGGGAGTACCGCCTCGCTCCCGTAGACAAACGAGAATGGCATATTGCCAGTGGGTATCCAAACGGTGTATGGTAAGCCCATAGACATTCACCAATTTTCTTATTCCAGTCGTGCTTATTGGAATATACGACTTTCTTGAGCAACTTGACAATCATTTTGTTGAATGCTTCGGCTAGTCCATTCGCTGTAGGATTGTAGGCTATTGACGGTACATTCTGTATCCAATTTTTATCACAGAATTGATGGAATGCATGGCTCACAAACTAAGGACCATTGTCATGGATAATCCTTTGAGGAACTCCGAAGCGGTAGATGATGTGATGCTTAACAAAGCTGATCATGTTCGAGGTTTTCACCTCATCTAGTGGCACTGCTTCCGCCCACTTGGAAAAGTAGTCAATGAGGGAGAGGATGAACCGGTGTCCTTTGGAGGATGGAGGGCTGATCGGCCCGATAATGTCCATTCCCTATGTTTCAAATGGCCAAGCGGCCGTAGTGGGGTGTAGAAACTCAGAAGGTTGATGGATAAAGTCAGCATGCAACTGACATACCCGGTACTTCTTAGCATAATCCATGGCGTCTGCCATCATGGTGGGCCAGTAGTAGCCTATATGGCATAGTCAGTCCTACAACTTGGGACCAGGTTGATGAGCTCCACAGGTGCCACCGTGTGCCTCTCGGAGTGCTTCTTGTGCTTCTGTCTTGGATAGACACCGTAGGAGCTCACATACCCGGTACTTCTTAGCATAATCCATGGCTCTGCCATCATGGTGGGCCAGTAGTAGCCTATATGGCATAGTCAGTCCTACAACTTGGGACCAGGTTGATGAGCTCCACAGGTGCCACCGTGTGCCTCTCGGAGTGCTTCTTGTGCTTCTGTCTTGGATAGACACCGTAGGAGAAGTCCGTTGTATAAATGACGATACAGCATTCTGCTAGTTGTGTCATAAAAGTACCAGAGCGAGCGCCTCTTAATAGAAGTGGCTTCTTTCGGGTCTTCTGGTAGGATTCCGTAGACTGTGTAGTCTATAGACGAGAATTGCCAGTCCCGAACGTCAACATTGGTGTCCACCTGTACAGAGTAGCGCAGATACGTATGTAGATTATTCTTTGGGCAGTCTAGCTCCTAACCCATTACTGTGATGGAGTACTGGGTTCCGACAGGAGCTGTTTGAGAGGCGGCAATACCGGCTAGGACGTCGGCCTCTAGGTTTTGTAGTCGAGGTACATGTTCTATAAAGAAACTTATGAATGTGGATATAATGCTAATTGCTACCTGATGGTAAGGGATCAAATCATCATGCCAAAACTCATATTGTCCCCGAGCCTGGTTGATAATCAGCTTCGAGTCGCCGTAGGCCTCGATGTAGTCGACTCCCAACTGTTTAGCAAGCTGGAGCCCGATTATGAGAGCGTTGTACTCAGCCACATTATTGTTGCATGACTCCATGAGAGAATACGCACGGTGGATGACTAGATAGTCAGGAGTGAAGAGGACTACTCCAACCCATGCGATGATTTCGCCTTTGGTTCCTGTTCTTGAAGCACCGTCAAAGAACATTCGCCAAACAGGATTGTCTGTGACTGCATTACTCCAGGTCCTCGTCAGGGATACCGTCGTAGAGTTTTGACGTCTCTGATACAGGATGTACCGCCAAGAAGTCGGCTAATGCTTGACATTTAACAGCCTTTTATGGGACGAAAACCATGTCATAAGGTGTCAAAAGGATTGCCCATGTGGCTAATCGCGAGTTTAGTGCCCCTGGCTTAGTTATGAGAACTCTGAGGGGATTAACTCAGGAAATAATGTGAATTGTCTGACCAGACACATAGTGGCACGTCTTTTGGATGGCGAAGACTAGAGCCAGACACTCCTTCTCCACAGGATTATACCGATGTTCGGCACCAATCATAGTACTGCTAAGATAGTAGATTGCCTATTTGTGGCCTTTGTTGCTCCTCTAGGCTAGCAAAACACAGAAAGAATGGTCCATGGCTCGGACCTATAGTAGGAAGGGTCCTCCCACAACCGGTGCTACCAATACCGGAGGACTAGTAAGGTATTTGTTGATGTCATCGAACGCGCACTGACACTCTTCTGTCCAGACAAAAGAAACTCCTTTCTTCATCAGTTTGATAAAGGGTTGGCATCGTCCAGAGAGATTTGCTATGAATCTTCTGATGTATGCCAAGCATCCTTGCAGCCCCGGAGCTCACAGAGATTCTTCAAAGGTGCCATGTCCAGGATGGCCTTAGTCTTTTCAGGGTCAATGTGAATACCTTTAGCTGTGACGATGAAGCCCAAAAACTTGCCGCTAGAAACCCCCAGGAAAGACTTAGTTGGGTTCATCTTAAGCCGATGTGTCCACATCAAATCGAACACCGTCCTCAAGTTGTCCAGATGGCTAGATTTCCTCTGGCTTTTAACGACAATGCCGTCAACATAACATTGCACCATTTTTCGAAGGTATTTGCGAAATATGGTACTCATGCCTGCTGGTATGTTGCTCCCGCATTCTTCAAATCGAAAGGCATTACTGTATAATAGTAGATTCCTTTTGGAGTTCAAAATAAAGTGTGTTTTTCATCTTCAGGGAACATCTTAATCTGATTGTAGCCTGAGAATCCATCCATGAAGGACATACGTTCAAAGCCACATGTATTGTCGATCATCACGTTAGTGATCAGGAGGGAAAACTCGTCTTTTGGACAGGCCGAGTTGAGATCCCTAAAGTTTATGCAGACTCGAATCTTCCCATTCTTCTTAATGACAGGCACAATGTTGGCCACCCAATCTGGGTGCTGCTCTTCGCGAATGAAGCCACTTTCTATAAGTTTGTCGACTTTCTTCTCAATAGCATCCATGACGTTGGGACGGAAGCGACATTGTTGTTGTTTGACAGGTTTAGCATCGGGCAGGATGTTGAGTCATTGTATTGCGACTTGTGTGTCTAAACCCAACATGTCTTCATAGCTCCAAGCGAAGACATCAATGTACTCTCGGATAAGCAGTATCAAAGACTATGTCTTCTCCTACCAAGCTTTTGCTAATGAAGATGGGTTTAGTGAAGCCTCATCTCCTAGGTCTACTTGAACGACTTCAACTTCGATGGGAGGATCTCTCTGTTCAAAGCGCCATTTCCATTGGGATCCTAAAAGTTGAGCCCAGGGTTCATCCTCGAAGAATTTGAGTATCTAGTCTTCATCCTCAACTGGGGATCTACAGAGACTATATATTGACTGACAATATCTTCTTGAAGGCTTAGCCGATATTGGTATCAGAGTCCCAGGTTCAGGAATCGGAGGAGTGAGAATGCATCATAACCTCCGGCTCCGAGCTCTCCGAAGTTGTTGTGGGTGTAACATAACCAAACCCCGACGAGTAAGCTGGTAGTAATTTTGAGACTTTTCCTTTGGAGCACAAAGTCGTAAGGGAAGGCATTGGCATTTTCCATAATTCAGTCCTCTATCACTAGTCAAGTTGTAACCCATCTTCTGGATAAGGTGTTTGGCTTGAGCGGTGTATCGATAGAGCTACATCCTGCCATTATCGGGTTCCGGTTCTGCAGGAGTAAGTCTTTGAGGATGTTCCACCTGACCGAAGATGATGGGTTTCTCATCTTTCTTCCTTGCTGGAACCAGGAAGTAAGCATCTCGGGAAAAGACAACTTGGCTTGCAAGATTAGCGGTTATCATGTGTGTTTGTAACATATACAGAGCATTATCTAAGAAATACATAGTGTTCCAGTGGGCACAAGAGTAATTCAAAGACAACTTTATATTAATAAAATATGAAATTTTATCCCGAGGGATTATATCATCTAAAGAGTGTACCTCAGCATTGGCGCATATGTAGTCCCCTAACTCCTCATCAGTAAGAATCGGGATTTCCATGGAAGAAGGTGGAGGAGGTCTCCACTTCAGTTTGACTACCAAGGGAGTTGGAGACGTAGATTCCTGCAACTTCGAGGCTGCTTTTGGGGACCTTCTGGGGAGCTTTATATGAATAGGCTTCTGGCTAGAAGCTGACGTCATCGGGGATGAGCGAGCAGGAGCCTTTCCTCGAAGCTTGATGACAAGAGGTGCTGGTTTCTGGGGAGGCTTCCCCTTTAGTCGAGCCTTTAAAGGTTTTTCAGTGACAACTGTACTCTCTGATGCAGTTTCTGCCTCGTCATCGGCATAATTAGCATCATCATCCCACGGGACTGATTTGTACAGATCATCATCAGTACAGTATATTTTGAGTCCTCGGAACGGGTCGATGTCAGCGAACTCGGTCTTGATAGTCCCGTTGTCGGCTACATACTTCATGCATTGATGGAGGGTAGAAGGCATGATTATGTACTCATGAATCCATGGACGTCCCAACAATATGTTGTAGTTTATGTCTGCATCAATGACATAACAAGTCACATCTGTGTGGAGATCACCTATTTGGCATTTCAGACGAATCTTGCCCAATGGCTCACTTTTTTCAGTATTGAAACCGTTGATTGTAGTATTTGACGCGGTCAACCGATGCATCAGAATCCCTAAGGTTTGGAGTAATATTTGAGGAATTATGCTGAGGGAGGAGCCATGGTCAATGTGGATGTGGTCGATTTTGATGGCACCAATATACCCTGTATAGTACAGGGGCCTATTATGTCGGTTATTCTTCAGCAACATATCCTGCTGAGTGAAGGTGGTGTTAGGAATCACCTCAACCACGTTATGGCAATGTCGGCACGCGGCAGGATATTCCTTGGTCGGTTGCACTTGGGTGAGAAAGGAATCAGCATTCTGCAAAGCTTCGTTGAGGGCGTCCTGAGTCTCTTTGGAGAGATGGAAGAGTTCGAAGAGCGATAGCCGGGCCGGAGTATTGGCAAGTTGTGCCAATATATCAAAGTTGTATGGCTTGATCAGTCCCACTGCTGAGTCTTTCCTCAACGGTTTGTCAAAGTGGACCTCATTTTGCTTATCCTTTGCGGGAGTTTGAGATGGGCCTGCTTCCGATGTATCCGGTGTAGTGACAGCAGCAGGTGGAGGCACTTCTTCCTCTGGAACCTGGTTATCCTCTCGCTGGTGAGCTGAGAGAGTGGTAACCAGAGCATCGTCAGCCGATGTAGAAACCATACGACACGACTTGGTTTTCTTCTCCTTAACAGGGTATGCTGCAGGCAGCATCATGTCCGAGGCGAGATCAGGATGGATCCATATAACTTTGCCTTACGGTGTCATAAGTGGGACGAGGCCTTAAGCATTGTCGCCGGCTAGCGGAAGGTTAACCACTTCCATTGTTGACTTTGGAATAGGAACAACCCCGTCTTGAGCTTCCGTCTTCGGGAAGCTTCCAAACTTGAGGGTCACCATGTTGGCAGTGACCATCTTGTCCTCGTAGTCAAGTGAGATGACCTTGGCATCAATGAGGTGCTGGATTTGCATCTTCAACACATAGCAGTCGTAGGTTGGTAAACGTACTGGTGGTAGTGACAGTACTTTGGATTGTCCACTTTTCCTACTTCGTCAGGACGCTTGGGAGGCGGAAGTTGAAGCTTGCCACCCTTCATCAACATGTCGAAGAGTTCTAGTACATCCTCATATTGAAGGAGTAGTTTTCCTTCTGTTTTGGTGCTTCTGTCGGCTTCTGGTTCTTTGACGCTGAACCTTTGGAAATGTTGACAGTTAGGGCTTGCTTCCCCTTTCCATCCTTGTGGATAGGGTTATTGCTACATGAGCGTTTCCATTTGTCTTCAAGCGAGGGAAAACTCAGTCCCAGCAATTGTGCGTCCAGAAATTTTCTTTTAGCCACATCTGCCTCGGTAATGAAAGGCATTCATTCTATGCATGGAGCATTGTGCCACAATTTGATTGCGGAGAGCATGTTCTTGCGACACGAATCCATAAGCATGGACTCGCGTATACCAGTTGGTAGCCTCAGAGCTGCCTGGCGGAAGCGCTCAATGTAAACACATACTGGTTCCTTCTCCTTCTGGGTGATGTCCATGAGAGTGGACATCCCCATGTCCATTCCTCCTTCGTAAAATCGAGCACAGAAGATACGCTTCAAGTCGTCGAACGACGAGATGTAATTATTGAGGTGGCTGTAAAACCATTCGTAGGCTACCTCCTGTAATGCCCTATGAATATATTCGTAATCAGAGCATCATCTTTCGGCAGATGCCCCATTACCGAGGCAAAGTACCTCAAGTATCGACGAGGAGACTCCTTCGCATCAATGGTGTGAGCGTCTATTGCTTGTATTTGGGAGGATATATCATATTATCCCATCAAAGGGATATGGTTGCCGGATCCCCATCTTCTGGAGTGATTCTTTCTTCTCTCGGGCGTCAAAGCGAGCGTACAACTCCTTGAGAGCCTGCTGCATGTTGTTTGACATCGTGGCTCCAGTCGTTGATGGAGCAGACGAACGCGGTAGTGCTTGGTCTACGACGGGAGTTGGCGCATGAGAAGGTGCATTGGACTATGCATTCGTTCCCGGGTCTTGACTTGCTAGAGTAGAAGCATTGGATGTCAATTTGTCTTTGATCTCCAGGACCACAGAAGTCAAGGCTTGTATGGTCTCGTTTAATGTATTCAGGCCCATCTCCAAGGCCTTTATACATTTTGATGGTTAGAACCTTCGCTGCCTCCCGTGCCATCACCTTCAGCCATAAAAATGGACATCATATGTGGAAAAATAGAGGGGACTATGGATCTTTCACTTTCTGGTTCAGACACCTAAGTGTCATCATCCTGAGGGTAAACAAGTAGGTTGCGATCATCCTCTGATTCGATGTAATTACTACCCCCAGTTTGTTGGTAGCTTGCATTCATGGAGGCATCTGTATCAGTTCCATACAATCCCTCTTTAGGATAAAATAAAGGATTGTCATGAATAGTGGGGAGTTGGCTACCTCCAGCTTGCGATAAGAGCTTGGTCTGAGTCTGGATGTGTTGGAACACACCCGTGCTAGGTACTGCCGGCTTGTTGCCTCCAAGTCGGCCCTTAGATTTGTTGGCCGAGGCGGGAGAGTTCTTGGAAAGCTTCTTGAGGGATGGAGAACCCTGCGCCGCGTTGCATGAAGCAACTAGGAGTTCATCTTCTTCTTCACTCAATGATCCTTTGCCAAATCTCTGGTAGACAGACGCCGCTAGTTGCAGTCTTTGGAAAACGGACTGTCTCTTCTATGGCGATATTGTTGTTTGGCAGCAACAATAGTTGATGGTGATTTTGGCGCAAGTGTGCCTTGGGCCAAACATGTTGCACACAGCAGAGTCCTCCCTTGCCTTGCACTTGTGAGAGATTACCTTGTGTAGATCAGAGGTCTCCACATCTATGCTCATTTTATGTGCACAGGGAAACTGTGCGCATGAGTGCAGATGTGAAGGTAGCTTCCCTCTTCCCAGTTCCTGTGTGTGAGATACGCTTGGGTTCTGGTCAGAGAGTTGCTCGTGTGGCAGACTCACTTCATGCTTACAGCAATACTGCTTGCATGAGTCTATCCCCACAGTATGCACCCCCTGGCTTGAATCATGCGCATGAGCGCTCAAGTGACAGTTGGATTTTACTAGTCGAGACATCGAAGCACTTGAACCAGTTTTGTACAATTTTTCGTCGGCTGCGCACGTAACTGTCAACGCATGCCTTCGGTCGGCTGTGGGCGTAGCACGTTGGTCGCTTGAAGCGCGCGCAGCGTTGGATTTTTTCTTACTATCCCTAAAAGGTGCGTAGTATTCAGAATCCAACATGGTGGTCGGCGTAGCACGTTGGTCGCGCAAGGTGCATGCTGCCTTGGATTTCTTCGTGCCATCCTTGGAAGGTGCATGGCATTCAGAATCTAACAAGGTTATTGGCATAGCATGTTGATCGCACGAGGCGCATGCGGCCTTGGATCTCTTTATACTATCCTAAAAAGGTGCGTAACGTTTAGAGTCCAACATTGCCTTACCCGATGGATAGGCAATTCTGTCGAAGAGAAGTTATTGCGTGCGCAGCTGTCTTCATGCACAGGTGGAAAGCTGCACGCTCTTCCTGCATTATGCCTTCGTCTGGCGTCTAGCAAGGTAGCTGCGCTCTTTGCTACGCTTTTTGGCAACAAGGGTTGACTGAGGCAGTACAGCAACAGCGATCGAAGGCATCTTTGATCTTCGTCCTCCAGAGGGTTCTGGATCGTGTTCCCCTCTGTCTTGCTGCTCATCACAGCAGCCTTGGGCACCCAAGTTTGTCGAGTCTTCCTCGGCTTTACGAGCCGCTTCGAAGGACTCAACTTCTCTTCAGAGAGGAGATCTTCAAAAGCTTGTTGGTCGAAACGTACGACTAGCATATTTTGAGAGGACTCCAGCAAGTTATCACCGGATTGCGTCACCACCTTCTTATCGAAGGAGAAGGAAGTCTCCAGCAGAGTCGCCATCTTGTTTGCCATGACAAAAGTTATACGAACTTTTTGTATATTAAACGAGAAAAGAGTACAAAGGATTCCTAAAAAGGAGATTTAAGTACAAAAGTTTTTGGGAAAATGTGACGGTGGAGATCGAGCACTGCAACGGCTCTTTTACTCCGTTGACGATCTAACGACGAATTGAACTTGCTCTGACTTTCTGATGCTTATGTGTGGAACTCGGGGTTGCCAATCAAGAAGACGTTGAAGCTCTCTTAAACGAAGGAAAACTCCTTTTATTTATAGGCAAGCACATATACGATGTGCATAAGGGTTTTGGGCGTGCAGGAGTGTTGCGCGCACGAGATTTTAGGAGGATCTGTTGTAACTACCTTATGAAGGCTACCGCTGAGCTGACACGTGGTGGTTGTTGGAATTCTTCATGATCGAGATCTTGAACAATTATCATCCTTTATCAATATGACCGATTAATTGACACATGGCGTGCCTATTGCTCGATGACTTTGCCCAGATGATATCGACTATATTTTGCTCCTATCAAGATAACGACTGTTTAAATAAACTGAAGTTCGATCTCATATCAAAAGCGAAGGGATTAAACAGAATCAGATTTAATCGTATCTAAAAGGATACAATAGTTTAAACAAACTAAATCTGACTCTATCTCAGGGGCGGCGGTTTAAACAAACCGGATTTGATTGTATTTGAAAAGATACATCTGCCACACTGTCCATGTGACATGATGCCACGTTGTAGGGGGAATTCGTGTTATATGAGCTGCTCTTTTAGGAGTGTTCGAGCCACTGCGCTTTTCGGCGGTAAGAAGGCTGCTGTGGAGGCGACGAAATCACTGCGCTTTCAGGTGACGAGAAGATTGTGCTCTTGAGGCAACGAGATCACTGCGCTTTCGGGCGACGAAAAGACTGTGCTCTTGAGGCAACGGGGTTACTACGCTTTCGGGCGGCGAAGAGACTGTGCTCTTGAGGCAATGAAGTCGTTGCACTTTCGGGTGACGAGGAGACTGTGCTCTTGAGGCAACAAGGTCACCGCGCTTTCGGGCGACGAAGAGACTGTGCTCTTGAGGCAACGAGGTAACTGTATTTTCGGGCGACGAGGAGACTGTGATCTTGAGAATGCTTAGGGGTCAAATGAAGGAGCCGTTGAAAAGGCTGCACTTCTAGGCAACTCTGAGAGCTGCACTTTTACGAAGCGGCAAAGTCAATGAAGAAGCCGTTGAAGGGGCTGTGCTTCTGGGTAACTCTGAGGGAGCTGTGCTTTTACAAAGCTTCTAAGTTAATGAAGGAGACGTTGAAGGGGCTATGCTTCTAGGCAGCTGTGAGAGTTGTGCTTTTATGAAGCATCGAAGTCAATGAACAAGCCGTTGAAGGGGCTGCGCTTCTGGACAGCTGTGAGAGTTGCGGTTTTACGAAGCGTCGAAGTCAATGAAGAAGCCGTTGAAGGGGCTGGGCTTCTGGGCAGCTATGAGAGCTGCACTTCTGGGTAACTTTGAGGGAGCTGCACTTTTATATAGCGTCTAAGTCGCTGAGTTCCTAAGGAAATTACTGTCTTTGAGCGGCTGAGTCAACATCCATTTAATTGCTACCACTTTGGGGGGCTCGAGAAGCAGTGACTAAAAACTTAGTCAAATGGATCTATTAAATGAGATTCATTGTGCTGAGTCGTAGGTTCATCTCATTAATCCAGAGTCCATCGACTACCACGTGTCATGTGGGTTAGACCACACAGCCTATATAAAGAGGAGCTTTTGGGTAAGACCTTGCTCACAGTTTCTATTCATTCCCCTGTCATGCTCGACCCTGACTCAGGTTTGGATTGATTGCCAACCCGAAGAGCCACAGGTTGAGCTCTGCCTTGCTCAATAATGGCTTCATTAGCCATATTGGAGTGTGAGGATCTGTGCGCCCTGTTATGCTGGAAGAGCCGCAGGTAGTGCTGTGAGCTTCGCATAGGAGCTGCGTTCTTGTAGTTCCTCCACGTCTGACTAGGAAGGGGCTCGCTCTGACAAGGAAGTAACTCGCTCTGACACTGCTGCGCTTTTGGGGTCTGCGTACTGCTGAAGACTGCGCATTTTGTTGTCAGTGCTTTAGTCTTTTGTCTTTATATGTAAAAGTAAAGAGTCTGTAATAGATCTTTTGTAAACAAGATTTTAATAAAGAATTTTCCTTTATGCACTGTCTTTTTTTAGCACGAGGTTTGAAGTGCGCAGAAATTTATATGTCTCCTGCACGTCTGACGGCTTCTGTTCTTCTGTAACTGTTGCACCATTTTCATGCTTCTATAATACCCTCCTTTGTATGTCTTATTCCTTGTGAGTGTTGATCATACAATGCACGTATGATTAACTAGGCCATAAATTCCCGTGCAAGTTACTAGTCGATTACATGTTGAAACTAGTGCTCAATCACATAGATAGCTTTATTCTTGATTCTTGTACATGATATATCGTATTCTCTTGCTATTGTACTTGCTTACAGTTTTACTCATGCCTTGTTACATTCATGTACATGTTACTTTATCTTGTATATTCTATCTACTTATTGTTACATAGTCTTTATAATTTACTGGAACTGTTATTAGAGGTGTACTTCGCTCCAATCCTAACTGGATATATTTTTCAGACGATTCAAATAACGGTTGCCCTACCTACTATGGCCCACATAATATAGTAGGCATAGACTAGGAGACACTGATCCAGGAGGGGCTTACCTCCAGCTGAGGAGGCTTTAGTAGCGACTCAGTTAGACTAGTTTAGTACTAGATTTGTCTCCAACTTTCACTTTGGGCATGTTATATTTGAGGCTAATGTTATTTGAGATAGATGACTCTAGATAATCTTTGGATTTGTATTATGTTATGTTAGACTCCTAGATATTTCATATCATGTTTTACATCTTTATCGTGCCATTTATCTTCCTTAAAGTCATGGTGATTGAGTATGGCTATTGTCGTTATTTGTCCTCCGTTTGGAGTTGAGATATCTTGTCAGGTTATGATATTTACACTATTAGTTAGAATAGTAGCCTTAGACACCGTTCTACTGGCGATGCTGCAGCGTAGGCTGGGCGGCGTCTCGCACTCGTGCCCTACATCAGGTGCGGGTCGTGATATATTTTACTGGTAGCCCATACAGGCCAGACTTCACAATTAATGCGATGTCATGGTAGTACAACTACTTAGTTGTACACCTACGAGCCTGTAATAGGATATAGGAAATAAGATATTAGAATGAGAGGATACTCAATCACAATTAGGATTCCTTGAGAGGTTCTTGGGACGACCTATGAGAAACTCACGATAAACTCAATCTTGGAGTCTGTTTCCATTTGTCTTCGTCTACTCTCCCTTGTTCGTTGTTGAATTTCATTCTTGGAGTTCGTTGTTGAATTTGGTTCTTGGTGTTCGTTGTTGACTTTGATAATATGATGAATCTTATACACTAAATTGAGGTATATTTTGATAACATATTAATAAGGACAGTATGAAAGGTAATGTTTGCTTTAGTTATGGAGTTTAGACTTTATTGCAGCCATACTAGCTGGCGTGGCAAAGACATAGAGCCTAAACTTTGGATACTTATATTAGTTATGGAGTTTAGAGTTTCTCGTAGCCATATCGGTTGGCGTGGTGAGAATTCTTGATAACATGATTATAGAAGTATATACCTCAGTCATGGACTCTATCGTTTATCGCAGCTATGCTTACTTGCGTGGCAAGAATTTTGGGTAACATGATTAGGGATAGACATATATGATTATCAGATTGTGTCTTAAATTAGTTTCTAACGTATCATCTCTGTCATTCCATTTCTGTTAGAATAGAATTTATTTTTATCACCTTATTAACTCAGGATATAGATATCCTCAGTTCCTCTAGTCCAGTTCCTTATAGGGTTTAATTATATTAGTTCTGATGTTCCTTGGATAGTGTAGTAGCTTGGTAGCTTGCAGATAGGTTTGTGTCTTTGAGTATCAGTATTGGTTATTATGAGTATAGCTTGGGGGTTTGTGAGTGGTTCCTGGTTGGACATATGAGCTATAGGCAGTAATCTAGGGACGATTCATAGTGCAGCACCTTGGTAGAAATAGTTCTATGGTAAGTGTCAGTATAGTTAGTATAGATACTAAGGATGGAAGAGAGAGTAGAGTATTAGTGGTTCAAGGAATTGGTATCGGTGTCATCATGTATGTTTTATATATATGTGTATATATATGTAGGAATAGGTATCATACGAGTGTGGAGTGTTTAGAAAATATAAGTTCGGTAGGGTAAGAGGGTAGCAGTCATGGTTGGTATAGGGGTATAGCTTTCATAGATAGATCAACCAGGGCTGAGATTATAGGAGTATGAAGGAGATTATATGTGAAATTTCTTGGTATAAAATTTTGATTAATAACAAGAGGGATATTGAGAATTTAAGTTTTGCTATGTTAGAATCATAACAAGTATCGAGATTTTTGGAGTTGATGGATAAGGTAAATTGATAAATGATTATAAGGATTGACCCATGCGAAAATGTGATCGCATAAGCGCGACAGAAGATTCGATTAGGGTGTATATTAAATTTGAGAAAAGAAGTAAAACTTGGATGGGAAGTTTAAATCTTGTGGTAGGGGTAGCCATCTAGTATCAGGGATTGAGTAAGTTGGTTAGACTATGGGGTAGAACATGATTGACTATGAGGTATTATCTAGATAGGATTGGTAGAATGAATATCAGGAAACCAAAATATCGAGGATTGATTTAGAAAGAAATTGCATAAAGGTGAAGTGAACTGCAGTGTGGAAGTTTTATGAGTATCATGTAGTTAGAGTCTGATTATTAGAGATAGCAGTAGTGTGTCAGTAAGTGGGATAGGGCCAAGTTGGTATTCTAGGATATTTAGCACATATGACATGTATAGTTGTGAGTTGGTATCTTCCACCAGGAGTGCCTAGAGAGTACAAGTATTCGGGTGTATCAATTTTGAGATGAATAGCTTATGCTAGATATAGCATATCAAAATAAGGTCAGTGAATTTTGCTATGGATAATAGTATCAGTTAGGAGTATCAGGATTGGGGTAAGACATGTAAGAGAGTAGGAGTACAAGTGTTCAGACCAGAGAGAGGAGAAGTAACTTGTATGAGATTTAGTTTTAGTGAGTATGGATGCTTTTTCCAGTGTATTAAAGTGCAAGGATGATTATGGACTAGAGAGTTGTATGATGTATAGAATGGTACACGTGTGATAGCAGTAATAAGGGTATAGTATCTAGGAGGGTAGAATGTGCTATATAGTTATATTGTCGAAATACGGGTAAGTATCCTAGGGTGATTGTTAAGTGCCAGCAAATTAGTCTTTTACAAGCTTCAACTTTCTTCTAGCTTGTTCATGATAAATGTGTTATTGGGGATTCACTCTAATACATTTATCTATTCTAGAATCAGTGTATTACGGTCTGATCAGCCTTAGTGCGCTTGATTTGTTATTGTTATCGTTATTTAGTGGATTGAGATATAGTTGATTTAGAACAACAAGACAGCTTATACGTATTCAAGCTAGGCTGGAGTCCTCTCGAAACGTAGCGGGTATGTACACAATCTCCTAGTCCTACGTATTTTGTGATTGGGCGTTATAAAATTAGATATCGAATCCGGAATTGTTCGATCACTCTAATTTGTGAAGCAACCAATATTTAATAAATTACTGCTTTGTATTATAAAATCTTAGGAGAAAATATTCAACTAAAGTAAATGCAACTGCTTGTACTTGTGTTGTTTTGCTTCATCGATCTCATTAATTTTAATACGCTACTAGATTAAACCTTTAGCACTTGTCTGGGATTGTTTAGTAGTTAAGGTTAATTAAGTCGCTTGTTTCTAATTAACTGTGGCTAAAGGAGATAGAAAAATAATTCCAACGATGAATATTCATAATACATATCAATATATGTTTGCATCAATGATCAGTTTCAAGATTTTGATGGTAGACGTGTACTTAGACCAATGTTTGTTATTTCGATTTCTTTTGATATTCTACTCGCTCTTCTTAATTTACTTTTATTTTATTCAATCCCCCCATTCATTATTCACGTAGCACAAAACTAAACTGATTACTTTTCGGGGAAACGATCATTACTCATACTACTATATTTCCAAGAGTATAGGATTTATTTTTGGGTGCCTACGACAGCACGCCTATTTTGGCACCATTGTCGGGGAGTAATTTCAGTTAATTTTTGTGCTTTTTGTGATCTTTATTTCGTTCTTATAATAAAATAAATTTTTTATTAGCAAATATTCTTTAACGGGACATGGTGATCAATTCTCAACAATTTGCCACATGGCTAGATCTTCCATCTATGCATGCTAATGAGGTAAATGTTTCTTCTCTTGAACAACAAATTACTAGTTTAACTTTTCTTGTTCATCAATTGGTTGTAGGTAACATGCAGACAACAATAGCTTGTGGGATTTGTTTAGTAGTATGACATCTAACTGATATATGCCCACCTCTTTAAGAGGAGCCAAGTGAACAAGTGAATGCGGCATGTGGTTTTTCTGGACAATTACAAATGAAGTATGATCCCTATTTCAACTACGAGAATCTACAATCAAATCAGCCTGCCAGTCAAAATCGCACATATTACCCACAGTACAAGCAACTATACCCCCATGAACAACAGAGCTAAACTTATAATTTTGGTATGTCTTTAGAAGATATTGTTAAGTCTCTTGCCACTAATACCTTACAATTTTAAGAGGAGACGAAGGCCACAATCTAAAGTTTGGACAATCAAATGAGCCAAATGGCTACAATAATTAATAATTTGGAGGTACAAAGTTTGGAAAAATTATTATCTCAAACGATAATAAATCCAAAAGAAAATCCAAGTACAATTGTTTTGAGAAATGATAAACAGGTTGACAACCTAGTAAAGAAAGCGCCTATATCGTCAAAACAAGAAGAAGAGAAAATTAGTGTTACAGACATGAACATTTCTAATGACAACATAGTACCAAATGCACAAGAAGTTTTTGAACTTAATAATAAAGATGGATTGGATGTTTCCATTAGTGAACATCTTGAGAAAGGGTTGAATGATTTTTCAAAGATACAACAGTCAGGTAACATTCATTATATTTCATTATCAATTTCTGACAAGAGGCCTTTACCTTTTGCTTTGCTAGCCTCTATTCAAAATGTGAAATCCCTACCTAGTTGCATCAAGTGTGCATAGAGTCGAGCCAACGACATATTAAACAAAGGCGCTGCTTGAGAGGCAACCAAAGGGGATTTTATTCTTATTCTTGCATTCTATTTTTGTTTATTTTTGTCTTTTCTTTGCATCTAGCCTTACATTGGGGACAATGTCAGTTTTAAATGTAGGGAGGAGATTTATGTTTTGTTTATTTTTTTAATGCATGGTTCTTCAAAATAAATAAATAAATATAAATAAATTATAAAAGAGTTTTGTTTTTTGGGTTTCCTATAATTTTTTGTTGTGTATGTCATGAACAAGATTTACCTAACTTTAAAAAAATTCATAACATGGTTGAATAAGTAATCTTTCAACTTAGAATTACTTACTCTAGTTATTTTCCTCAAGGATGGTAGTGACTAAAATTTGGTAGACAAAAAACGGTGAGGTTTTGAGCCCTTAGACTGACACATCAGTCTCATTATTTTTTATGAGAGATATTTTTCCATGGATTTGTTTCTCTATAACTTGCTTTGATTCTCTTCGAGGTCACATAGATACATGCATACATGAACATGATTAAGGCCCTCTTTGTTATACGTTACATAAACCAAATAGCCTACCCAGAATTTATTTTTTCCTTTGTTGAAGTTTAAGCCTTATTGTTTTTATTTTCGGTGAACCCACATTACAAGTATTAAACCTGAAAAAAAATACCTTTACCCAAGCCGTAAAACTAGTAGAGCATTATAATATGTACGGGTGTACAAAGAAATAAGTGTGGGGGTGTTTGAATTTGTGGCATGGCTATGACTAATGAAATGGAATACGTTCTTATTCTTAAATTATTGAGTCCATTATTTTTAAAAAAATGAAGAGCGAAAGAGAAAAGAAATCGAGAAGGAGAAAAAAATGAAAGAAAAAAAAGAAGAAAAGAAAAGAAAAAGTGATGTAGAGAATTACTTTTGATATCCATATTCATAATTTCTCCTAAAATTCCAATAAATGGGTTATGTTGAATGCTTTAAAGTCAAATTGAAGAAGTTGCTGAATGGAGTAATTGAGTTTACATGTTTTAGATATTGTGCTTGAGTTAAATCATATTTGCTCCACTAGTTTTGATGGCTTTTGAACTACACTCCCAAATATGTCCCACCTTGATCTTAAGCCTGTTACAACCATGAAAATTTCTTATGATTTGTTTTATGCATGTGACCCCAGCGGTGGAGAATGAGAAGATATGCAAGCATGTGGTAGATCATTTCTTTTAAAATGAATTTGAATGAACACATACCTTCAAACACATGAGAGTTGAATGTCTATTCCTATAAGGGTCTACCTATTTAGTTTACTCCATGTTCAGGTGAAAATACTTACTAAGTAATTAGAAGTTGTTTAAGAATATATTTTCATGATATGTTATGAGTTTTGAAAAGCTTGGTTATTATTTATTTATGGCATTACAACTTTGATTTCGTTTTGAAAAAATAAATTACTGTCTTGTCCGAGGACGAACAAAAGATTAAGTGTAGGGGTATTTGATGAGAACATAAAAAATTATATTTATATTCCTTAATAATTACTCTTTTATGCTCATTTGATATCTAAATTTACTCATTATTCTTTTATTTTGATTTAGGATGCAATTGGAGACATTAAGTGCAAAATGGAGATAAATAGCAATTTTTGACAGTTTTAACACCTTTAAGGAAAATAGGCATAACTCTGTCATTTGAAATGCTATAGAGCTTATTCAAAAAGATATGGAAAGCTAAGACAAAGATCTACAATTTTTGTATGTTTTCCAAGATTCAGGCTGCATCGTGGATGAAATCAGACTTGAAGTTGAGTCAAATATGTTGTGAACAAAATAGGATCTAAAATAACTATTTCCTACTTGTTCTATGACTTTGTTGTATTGTTTGAGAAGTTGTAACTCTTAGAGGATTTGTGGGAAAATATTGTGGGTTTCAAAAAACCAATTTAGAGTGTATAAAAGGGATATCAATCATGAGGTAAAAACTATAACAACACATTATTCTTCTCCTTCTTCTCCTACCTATCTTGTGAAGTCACATGAACATATGTGGCTAAAATCTTGTTGGTCGAAGGAAACAGAAGCCCCAGAAACAACAAAAACTTAAGAGATCTAATTTGTGTTTATATGTTTGATTTGTGCTTTGAGTATCGAATGTTTTCTTATGCATATTCTCATTATTGTTTATTTTAATTACTAGTATGCATACTAGTTTATTATTCTTGACAATCTAATGCTATAAATTAGATATCGAATTCGGAATTGTTCGATCACTCTAATTTTTGAAGCAACCAAGATTTAATAAATTACTGCTTTGTATTATTAAATCTTAGGAGGAAAACATTTGACTAAATTAAATGCAAACGCTTGTGCTTGTGTTATTTTGCTTTATCGATCTCGTTGATTTTAATACACTACTAGATTAAACCTTTAACACTTGTCTAGGGTTGTTTAGTAGTTAAGGATAATTATGTTGCTTGTTTCTAATTAACTGTGGCTAAAGGAGATAGAAAAATAATTCTAATGATAAATATTCATAATACATATCAGTATATGTTTGCATCAATAATCAGTTTCAAGATTCCTATGGAAGATGTGGACTTAGACTAATGTTTGTTATTTTGATTTCTTTTGATATTCTACTTGCTCTTCTTTGTTGGCTTTCATTTTATTCAATCTCTCCATTCAATATTCACGTAGCACAAAACTAAACCGATTACTCTCCGTGGAAACGATCCTTACTCATACTATACATTTCCAAGAGTATAGGTCTATTTTTGGGCGCCTGCGATAGCACACCATGGCATGACGAATGGTGGTCAAAAGGGGTGTTTGGAGGTGGTCGGCCGAAGGGGCTGTGCACGCGGCTTGGGAGTACAGGGCTCGGGTTTAGAGGATGTTAGGAGAGGGATGGCTGATTTATGAGCACCTATATATAAAGTTTGAGTGTTTACGAGTAAGGATTTGATAGGAATTAGTTTCAAAAGATTTGGTTGAGTTTTAATAACCCAATCAAAAGATATGGTGAGATGTATCTATAGGTTTAATTGGGTTTCCTAATTTGGAAAGGTAAATATTGAGTAAATATGTGGTGGATCCAAATGAATATGGTTGCTATTTAATTGATAAAATCAACCAAATATGGGTCTATTAGATTAAAATTCTTGATAATGGTTCAAATTTATACTCGTTGTATTACTTAAATCTAATGCCACCACCATATAAAATTTTTATTTCCCATTATTTAAATTCAACCTTCACATCCTTTAATCTTACACCTTCAAATGTTATTCTTCTTAAAATTTGGATGTCCCACAAAAAGTTTCTTAATTCTATGTAATTCAAAAAATTATGTGTTCTACCAGTTCTTAGTCATTCTCCTACCAGTCATTTGTTCAATCTTTGTATCACTACCTCATGTACTGATAATCTCCATTAGATTTTCTTAAGTCAATGTCTTCGCCTTAATTCAATATTGAAATATCTCAAGAGTTTATAAAATTTAAAATATCTAAATTCTCTCAAAATCAAGTCGTCCTTGAATAGTATCATCAGTTTCTAAGAATACAACCCCAAAATATTTATAGTTCTCACCATTTAGTGTATAATCCACCATTTTTTTTGAAATCTTCCACCTTCTCTCGTTATATGTAATAATCTATACTCTTTAAATGTAATCATTTTCAAAATTCAATGATATTAATAGTTTCTTGGCTTTCATTCCTAGTTCTATCTTTCTTCCACTACTTCTATTCAAGATACCATAATCCTACTAAGATTACCACATGATAACAAATTCCTTCATTCCAGAGCTAGATGAGTATGATAATTTTCTTGGCCATTTTCCAAAGGTAAAGAGCTAAGAGAATTCAAAGCTTAGCTAACATGTTTTAGATATGAGGCAATTTGATGGATGCATGTAGGACAAAAATGATGATAGGAATTTGCACTTGTCCACTTGATCATAATGAAGTCGTTGCTCTTCCCTTTCCTTGCATGTGCCAATAGCCAACAAATTAAAATTTCCAACCTCCAGAATGTTCACTTTTGTTTTAATAATCAAACTCTTTCTCACCAAATCCTGTTCGTGACTCCAAGTCACTAATTATCAACTATTGTTACCTAATATTCATCCTTTAAAAGTCCTTTATCAAGTTGGTATTTCCATTCACAAAATCATCAATCATGGTTTCTCCCCATCCACATAAACTCTTTAGATTTTAAAACATTTCCACGTGTCAATTTACGAAATTCTAATATCAAAAAAATTTATCACTATTTTCATCAAAATAATGTTAACTCTGTTGTCATTGGAATTCATTAAGAACAAGATCATAAAATTTTAGTTCCAAGTCGTCCTTTACTTTATTTAAGCAACCTCCAACATTGTTCATGATATTTAAAATTAATTTGTTGGCAAACACCTAGAAATCATGAATTCCATATTTGCAACCCTTTCGTTAAAATTCCATGTGTCGGTAATTGATCCAAGTCTTGTATGATTCTCTTATTGTTGCCAAATCCTCCAAGCAAGTTGTAACCTCTAAGTATCCCTAATCTAATTCTTAGTCATCACTCCTGTAAATTTATTATTCTCATCCTTCTACTATTTTTGTCTCAATGATTCCTTACGATTTTTGGAATTCCATTCCTTGTAGAATAATCGTATCTCGTGCCATTTTCTTGGCTACTCAAGGAAGAAAATTTGACATCTTCCTCAACGGCTTCTGCCACCTTAAAATTATACATAACTCCTCTTCAATATTTTCTTTGTCACAAGTCCACATAATATCGTTCTCTTAATCTTCATAAAATATAATCCTCATTTATGAATCATTTCAATTCTGATTATGCAATCCTTATTTTGTTTCCCTGAATTCATCTGTTATTTTTTAATCCTACTTCATTTAATCTTCAGACCCCGATGTACTATCTTAGTCCAAATTCGAATTTTTTTGATATAACCTTGAAATAATCATCAGCGTTACATATATATTTAACTAATCATTTTCTCTTTTCAACCCTAATAGTTATGAGTCACAATTCTACTCCTTTGTTCCTTCTAAAGTCCATAAAACTCATTTCATTGCAACAATTGGGTTCGACAATGGATGGGTATCCAAAGTTAGGGTGAGCAAAAGCAAGTGAAAATAGGTTTATGCAGAGTTCAAAGTAATATTCTCAAGGGTCATCCCTGGAATCTATCAAGAGATCCTAATATGTGATTGAGTACTCTTCATTCTTTAATCCATCAATCATATCCTATTGCAGGCTCGCAGCAGTACGACAAATCCTAGGTAATACCACGATATCGTACTATTGCGAAGTAGGACCTGTATGGGCCACCATAAAAACGTGTCATGACTCGCACCCGATTGTTAGGGTACGAGTGCATGAGGCTCGCTCAGTCTACGCTGCAGTGTCGACGGTAGAATGTTGTCTAGTTCTCAATAGAAATATCTCAGTATTTTATAATCCACAATATCAACATGTACTCAATCGTATACAGCTAAGGAAAATATGAATAAGGAAAGGCACTGTAGAAGCATGAAAAATTCCCAGGCTCATTCAAGACCAAGCCACCCCAGATAGTGTGCACGAAGGCCCGGACCCCTAATGGGATGCCAAGTCCCAACAGCATAGCACCCTAAGGTACACCGCCTTTGCAGAACCCAAGGAAACTGGACCACTACATGCGACCAGCTCACATACGACCCAGACACCATGCGGCTTCCCCTCCAGAAGGCCCCCTTGGGGCCAAGGAGGCATGCGGCTCAAACTGTCCACCAGTCTCCACATCAAGTCAGACGATTCAAGTCCCAAGCTAAGCCACCTTCCTCCCCAAGATAATTGGTCTGTACCCCGGACTGGATCAATAAAAAACTGGTTCATGCCCCGAATCGGATCACCAAATTGGTTCGCACCCCGAATCAGATTATCTCAAATCCCGTCGACAACAGCTGGAAGGATCAACACCACGTTTATGGTGTGCGCACCATAACCACCCTATTCTAACCGGAGATCCCTCTAAATAACGATCGCTGCCACACATTAATCAAAGATCGTGCCCCCTGATTCAAATCTCTTATTTGTGGCGCTCGTATTACACAACCGCACCATTCAAATAACAAGTTATCTCCTAAATATTCGCGCGTGCTAGGTCACCTGTGATCAAGCCGTACGGGTGGACAGTCATAACCATCGACGATTAGACCCGAGGATCCTTAGGTCATCCTCTGGTGCCCGCAGCAGGGGTCGTCCAATTAATGCCTCAACCAGGTCGAGCAGTTAAACAACCTGCATAAACAACTGTGACACCCAGATGGCGTCTTCCATGTTGGAGATTCCCCTCATCATCATTATCGTCTTTATAACTAGCCCACTAAAAGGAAAATATGGAGAGAGAGGATCATCAGAAGAACAACATAGAGACGACCACTCCACAGAGGGCAGAAATCCCGATAGAGGATCATCGAAAGATAATCGAGGATATCACCAAAGAATGAGGAGGAGATCAGATCATCAACTTATCGAATCTACCCAAAAATCTCGTCAATGAGGATACCAGATTCACAGAAGAGAGTCATAGAGAGCACTTCAAGAAACTACTAAGTATCGGGTCGTCAACGGAGTAAAGGATCAATTACAGTACCCGATCTCCATTGGCACACTTTCTCATAATCTTTATTTGTATTAGCAAATCCTTTCTTTTAGGAATTTTGTTGTACTGTTCAAAATCGCATTGTATAAAGGAAAGAAAAGGAGTCTTGTTTCATACTGTCTCTTCTTCCCTTATCCTCCTTGAAAGATACTTGTAATCCCAAGCACTCTTTGGTGAACAAGCTGGCGACTGTGTTGGGGACGGTTTTCTCCTTCGACGAGAAAGTAGTATCGCAATCTGATACCTCTATGTTGGGCTCATCCCATCAAACGTTGGTCGTCCGGTTCGACCAACAGGCTTATGAAGACATGCTGTCCCAAGGGTCAATCCATTCCCCTAGGTCGACGAAATCTAGAAAGACTCGCACGGTCTGGGTGGTCAAAGCTGTTGCGCCACCACCAACAACTGCTGAGGATGCTCTCCCGACTTCTACGATGAAGCCCCACATCCGTCTCATGCGTATCCTTCCCCTGCTCTCAAAGTTGGGAAGAACAGAGCCCAACACTCGGGTCCAAACCGGATAAGGCTACACAACGCCAAGGACTTGGGAACGCGTGCTCTCAACAGGCCATGCAGGCCTCTTCCTGCTCAAGAAGATGAAGCTACATGGGAAAGTTGTGGTGGCAAGGTCCAAACCGGTGAAGAGGCACAATAGAAGTGGTGGTTACAACAGGGTGGTGGTTGGTGAGGCCAAATAGGACTATTGCGGTTCCCGGCAAGGTCGGCTTGGTGAACTAAATTTTGGCGGAGGAGGTACAGTGCGGCAACCATGGTGGTGGTGGTATTTCATGAAGGTTGTGGCCAATGGAGCGACCGGGGACAGGGCAGTCGCAAGTGGCGGTTGCGCTTCAGTGGTAGGGAGGAGCAGGAAGAAATTAGGGTTGGGGTTTAGGGTTAGTATTTGGGTTTTATCGGGGTGTCCGACATAGGCTGGGTTCCTGTCCTGCGTGACACGGTGGTGTTGTGAATGGAACCGTGTTCGGGGTGTCAAACACGGAAGAGATAATGTATATGTAAAGAATATATATAGTGGAAGGACACCCGGGGTCGGACCCGAGGCCGTCACAGCTGACACGAAGGAAGTGGACACCGACACGGTGCACTCACCTTGATGGAAAAAAATTTGTGAAGAAAATTTGCGGAGAAAAACAATGGGGAGGCTCCCCTATAAATAGGGTGGAGGAATCCTAATTAGATAAGGATTAGGAACGATTTAAACCACATTGGGTAAATCCCAGCTTTAATTTAAATTAATTTAAAACTAAGTCAATAATATCTAATCATAAATTAAATCACCATAAATATTTAAACCTAAAATTTAAAATACCATTTTCTAATTTAAAATAATTTTAAATAGTTTTCAAAAATCCACAAAGAATACATGAATTTGTTTTCATGTACATCGCAAGCAAAAAATACGTAAAAAAAATTATCTTCGAAATTATTACTTATACTCATATAAATAAAATATTATTATAAAAATTATAAAGTTTGACTAAAATTCAGTATGACACATTTTATATAAAAACAAAACTAAAATATTGACCATATATGTATTTTGAAACAAAATATTTATTTTCTTTTTTATTGAAAACTTACGGTAAAACTTTTGTATAATTTAATCAACTACTTCGTATATACGTATCGTAATCGTCATACAAATACCAAAATAAAAATTTAAAAAAAATCTATAGTAAAATTTAGGGGTTTATATTCTACCCAACTTACAAGAATTTTGTTCTCGAAATTAAAACTAAAGCACGATTTGAGAAATAAGAAAATTTAAAGCGGTAGAAATGTCAAGTACGAGAAATCGTACTTGAAATAAAAGGATGAGATAAAAAATAAATGTAGATAGTTTATAAGGCTTGGGTGGGACGGTATGGTGGAGGCAATATGGCACGAAAAAGTTCAAGCATATGATGCTTTTATGTATAGTCAGGGTGAGTAGGAATACAAAAGGGAGATTAATACGATACGCAAATCTTTATGCTTATTTGGTTTGATTGATACCAAAAGGGTGTCCCTCTATTTTGGAACCTTCATACTTATGACTTCCTTCATTCGTACTCATTAATTCCTTATATTTAATATTCATCATTTAAATCTAATCCAACCTCGAATTGAATTTTAAATCCAATTATATCATAATAGTCTTCTTAAATTTTAAAATAACTAAAGGCTGAATTCAAAATCTCATCTTTTGTAATCTCCCAAAAATAAACAAATCCATATTCAACCAAATCTCAAATAATCAAAAAGAAATTATCAATCTTTATCGATCTTCTTCAAAATTTTAAATAACCCAAAATTATATTCAATCTATCACAATCTTCCTCAAAATAAATACAAAATTTTAATCCAAATAAATTATGATCTCTCCAAAATTTAAATAGAGTATATATATTCAAATCATATCTCATTCCAAATTTAAATCTTTAAAATGTCACAATCTTCAAATTCTAAATTAATTTCTACCTTCAACCTTTAATTGATGAACTACCCTTAGTAAAAAAAAATCAATTCACAATACAAAATTTAAATCGTATCCTCAAGATTATCTTATCTTCATATTAAATTGATATCCTCAAAAATAAAAATACCAAATAAATAAAATCTCTATTTAACTTAAATAAGTCATGATCATTTTTTCGAAAATTACTCCCAATCTCTTCTCGATCATCTACCATATGTAAATAAAATTCCTACTAAATAATTGAAATTTTGATAATACAACTACTACCCAACTTGAAATATACTAATCTTTCACACATGACTATAATTCCTCAAATCATTCATCAGTGTTAGTTATCTATAACTCTCTAATACATCCTTGATATTCAAAAAAAAAACTTTCCAATAAAATACTAATCTATGGGACGTATACTAATGTTAGTCACCTTTCTAGCCTCCATCATACACAAGGAAATAAGATCACCTTAGGACGAGATCAAGCAAGATGCAAGTCAAGCTGTCAAAGGAAAGTTCGAAAAGGAAATCAAGGAGGGTGATCAACCATGTGGATGAGATCCTAGACTCTAATCCTATATACATGCTTGCTTGGTGCAGTGACGTAACCAAACAATTTATTCGTTGACCTGCATGGGCCACCACAAAAATTATAATGCCCTAGTCCCAAAATTACGTAGGACTAGGAGTTGTACATGCCAGCCTAAAAATATACGTAAGCTGTAAAATGCAATATATAGATAGCCATAATTACTAATCTCATCCACCAAAAAAAAGAATAAAGATGTTACAGAATAAAATATGAAATGTCATTATACAAGTGCTAGATGGAGACAACCCACTACCAATATAGGAAGTAGCAAAATAAAGAATACAGATAGCAAGTATGATCCAAGAGCATGTCATCTTCGATAGGAAGGAGAAGATCATGATCCTGGAGGAAACTCCTACAAAAGTAAGAAAACACATACACTTAGAGAGATCACCAGGTCCTCAGAGGGACGTAACAAGATATAGAAAAATATGTCAAATGTAAGTATAAATATGCAAAGAAAATAAGAAATAGTCATGAAAGAATCAACTAAGACACAAGAAACCTAAGACATAAGGAACCTAAGATACTGGAATGCCATACTAGTCGTGGTTAATAGGTCAATCCTATAGACTATAGTCAAGGCAAGCCTCCCAATCTATAGTATCTGAATCGTAGTCAAGACAAACACTCATAATCGTGATTGTAGCCTTCCTAGTATCAAGGTCAAATAATCCTATAGACTTAGTCAAGGTAAGCACTCACAATCTATAGAATGTCACAAGTCAAGTCTACTCAAGTCAAAATCATTTCAAGTCAAGTCAAGAAACAGTGGTGTAGGACTAGACAACTCTATCACGAGACACATATGAATACGAAAGCAATATAACAGATAATGAATATATAACAGAAATCAAGAACGTGCATGTAAATAGAAGTAAGATATAACGAAACTAGAGACAAGATAAGCACATGAATATAAAAGTATGAAGGAAAGGAACATCAACAAAGTAAAGCACGTGCATATAAAATATAATGTACGAGTTGGCAAGGTATACTTGCCTGGCGTAGTTGTTGGAGTCGAGTGGTGTCTTGATCATACGATTAACCATGGTCGAATTGATAATCGATGGAATTGGTTTAAATAATACATATACTATTTTAGAAAAATATATAATACTAGAATAATATTTTTATTAGTCCAAAATAGTTTAGATAAAATACATACTTGCAAATAAGTTTTAATTTGGAATCTACCCTTTTTATTAGTAATTTGTTTTTAGGTAAATACCTTGAAAATCTAGTAAATCGTTTTAGGGTTAAAACAAATTTTGTTAAATAAAATTTTTTAGAAAAATTATTTTACATATGTATATCTCATAAATATAATATATATAATACTAAAGGTATATAAAAATATAAATCATAACATATGCCAAAATATATATATACTCTAGATATTTTTTACATGTACTTATATTGTATATGATCAATAATAATGATAATAATTATAATAATAAAAATATAATTATTATAAAACTGATAAATCTACTCTCTCTCCATTAGAATAAGAAGAAAGAGGAGGAAGAAGAAAAAACGGAAAGAGAGGGTGAAAATGAGGGAGAGGGGGACGAAGACGGGGAGAGGAAGGGGAAGAGAAATGAGGGGAGAGAGTGGCTTACAGAGAGTCGACGGACTGAGGCACGGCGGCTACGGCGTTTTTGAGGAGGGGAAAGGAGCAAGCAGAGAGGGAGAAATGAGGTCGGGGATCTCACCGTGGGAAGGGGGTCCCTAGACTCGACGGAGGAGGTAGGGAGCCGCTGCGAAGGATTACTTCGAGGACGACGGCCAGAGGCGGGTGGCGATGGAGAACTACCGTACTGGGGCCATACGGAAAGATGATGGGATGGCTGCCGCGGCCCTCGGGCGGAGGTCGAGGGCGGTGAGGAGGAGTCGACGAGGAGGAAAGTGGTGCTGGGTGGTTCCGATGAGGGTTTGGCAGCGGCCATATCTGGCCAGGGTGGAAAGATGGCCGAGTCGGAGAGGGTGGCGACATGCCTACTTGTAGAGAAGAGGCACAACGGAAGTGGTGGTTGGAAATGGTGGTGATTGGTGAGGCCCAATGGGACTACTACGGTCCTGGCAAGGTCGGCTGGATGAAACAGGATGTTAGCGGAGGAGGTGTTGTGCGACGACCATGGTGTGGTGGTGGTTCTTGAAGACTGTGGCCAATGGAGCAGCCGGGGATAGGGCAGTCGCAAGCGACGGTTGCACTCCGACGGCAGAATGGAGCAGGGAAAATTAGGGTTAGGGTTAGAGCTAGTTTGGGTTGTGTCGGGGTGTCCGATGCAAGCTGGGTTGTGTCCTGCGTGACACGGGTGGTGTTGTTAGTGGAACCGTGTCCGGGGTGGAAGACACGAAAGAGATAATATATGTAAGAATACAATATAGTGGAAACATACCCGGGGTCGAACGGAGGAAGTGGACACCGACACGGTTACACTCACCTTGATAGAGAAAATTTGTAGAAAAAAACAATGGGGAGCCTCCTATAAAAAAAGATGGAGGAACCCTAATTAGATAAGGTATGAATGATTTAAACCCCCTGGATAAATCCCACTTTTAATTTAAATTAATTTAAAACTAAGTCGATAATATCTAATCACAAATTAAATCACCATAAATATCTAAATGTATTATTTAAAATACATTTTTATAATTAAAAATAATTTCAAATAGTTTTCAAAAATCAAATTTTTACAAGGAATACATGAATTTGTTTCATGTACATCGCATGCAAAATACATAAGAAAATTATCTTCAAATATTACCTATACACATATAAATAAAATAACAATTATAAAATTATAAAGTTTGACTAAAATTCGGTATGACACTTATATAAAAACAAAACAAAATATTGACCATATATGTATTTCGAAAAAAATATTTATTTTCTACTTTTATTGAAAACTGGGGTAAAACTTTTGTATAAATAATCTAGTTCGTATATCGTATTCGTACTTGTCGTACAAATACCAAAATAAAAATTTTAAATAAAAAATAAAATCATAGTGAAAATTAGGGGGTTTACAGACTCCAACCGACATCGACCGAGAGAGATTCAAGAATTGCAGGCTCAATTCGAGTCAATCAACAGTCGGGAGAGAATGCAGAGGCTAGGTGGTGTCCCCCCCCCCCCAAAAAAAAAGTACAAGCCCCAGACTCTGACTCTCTTTGACGGAAAGTCGTACTACAAGAAAAATGACATTTTTTGACGGTTTATTCTTGACGTTCGTGAAAAACCGTCAAGGAAAGAGGTTATCTTGACGGTTTAGGTATACGACAAGAAAACACACATTTTGTGTTAATTTAGCAAACTTTTACCATTATAGTTGACGGTTTTAGAGGAAACGTCAAGAAACACCATTTTTTATTGACGAATTGGTAATAACTGTCAACTAATATAAGTGCAAAAAAATTGCCACCATTTTTTTCGGATGTCATTTTTAAACTTTTATATTTGTTGACGGATAATGGTTCATTTTTATCGAGGAAGAAGCAAAGTTTCTCTCGAGAACAAAACATCTCCTCCCTCGGAGAAACACCTTTCCCTTCCATAAATTCCCTGTCCTTCCTCAGATAAACCCCTCTCTATCTCTCTCCTCTTCCTCAGAGAAAGCCCATATCCTTAGAGAAAATCCCTCTCCTCACCACTCTTATGCGATGAAGTCAGAGAAGCCAAGCAAACCCTAGAAAAATGAGGAGGAGGTGACGAGAACCAAAGGAAGCTCTACGTGGCGAACCTACCATGGAACCTCTCTGCTCGCGACCTCGAGAAGCAGAGACCGACGACAGCCGACTCGATCTCGAGGATCAATGTTCGTCCTTAGTGAGTATGATCGATGACAGCCGATGACTCCGACGAAGTCGAGCCTCCGATGGATATCCTTTTCCGGTGGCCAGCAAGAATCCTCGACAAGTCGATTCATTTCCGCGATGGACGACACCAACAGAGTTGAGTTCCTTCGACCGATTAATCACGAGCTAAACTTCGAATCCTTAGTAGGTAAGCCCTCGATCAATTGATCTTCTCATTACCTCTTGATTAATTCCTCAAATCTTTGGATCTGATCCCTAGTCAAGCTCTTTCTCATGTCTGCTCATTAGGTGTTTGCTTAAATTCTGCTAAGAAATTTTCCTCCTCCATCGGCCCGAGTTCCTCATTCGATGAACCAAGGTGAGCTTTCAAACCTTTACGGATATTCATATCATTATCCATAGCCTGACAAATTGTCGATCTGGAGATCAAACTTTACCATGAATGCAGTTTTTTGGGTAAGTATAGCAATTTTGGGACTATTCATTTCATCTATTTATATGGATCCATTTATTCGTCTTTCCAGAATTTGGACTTAATCAATTCATTTTTAAAGGCGAGTCTGAAGAGAATTTTCTTGGACCGAAACCAAAATTGGATATATTGGTCATATAATCGTGGTTACATAGATATTTTTTATACGAAGATTTTTACTGTGGCTATAAGAAGATTTGCCGAAGTAATTCAGTTTTTTGATAGACATATAATTGATGGAATTATAAATGGAGTTGGCATTGCAAGTTTCTTTAAGGCTATAACCAAGAGGAAGGCATTGACTACGAAGAAACCTTTGCTCGGATTGCCTACCTTGAATCCATTTGAATGCATTGTGCTTTTGTTTGTTTCAATGATTTTAAACTCTTTCAAATGGATGTCAAATGTGCCTTTTTAATTGGTGTTATTAAAGAAGAGGTGTATGTCAAGCAACCTCCCGGCTTTGAAGATTTTTAATTTCTCGATCATATTTTCAAACTACACAAAAGCCCTCTACGGCCTCAAGCAAGCTCCTCATGCTTGGTATGAGCGTCTTAGCTCCTTTCTCATTTCGCACTTCTCTAAGGGCAAAATTGACACCACACTATTTATTAAAACTCACAATGGCACACTCTTATTAGTTCAAATTTATGTTGATGACATCATTTTTGGTTCCACTAACAAGTCACTATGCATAGAGTTTGCCAAAGTTATACAGGATGAATTTGAAATGAGCATGATGGAAGAATTATCATTCTTTCTTTGATTACAAATCAAGCAAGGACCAAAGACACATTCATCAATCAAGCCAAATACACCAAGGATCTTCTTAAGCACTTTGAACTAGACTCATCCAAATCAATGAGAACTCCTATAGCCACAACTACTATGCCTGATCAAGATGAAACTGGTGTATCGATCGACATTTGTAAGTATCGAGGTATGATCGGTACCTTACTTTATTTAACTGCTAGTTGTCCTGACATTATGTTTAGTTTTTGCTTATGTGCACAATACCAAGAAAATTCCAAAGAATCACATTTATGTGCCGTTAAGCACATTTTTCGGTATCTCAAAGGCACCATTAACATGGGACTTATCCAAAACCTTCATCCTTTGAGCTTATCGGCTACTCCGATGCAAATTTGCCAGATGCAAGATTGACCGAAAAAGTACTAGCGGGACATGCCAATTCCTTGAGAAATCATGGTTTTATGGTTTAGTAAGAAATCAAACTCGATTGCCCTTTCCACAACTAAGGCCGAATACATTGCGACTAGATATTGTTGTGCATAAATCCTTTGGATGACACAAACACTCATTGACTACGACATTTCCTCACAAGGCATATCCATCAAATGTGACAACACTAGCTCTATTAATCTCACTAAAAATCCTATTTATCACTCTCACACCAAACACATTGAGATTAGTCATCACTTTCTAAGAGACCACCAACAAAAAAGGGACATTCATCTTGAGTTTATTGACACTACCTGCCAACTCGCGGACATCTTCACTAAGCCATTGCTCGAGGATCGTTTCATCTTTCTCTGCCAAGAATTAGACATTCTAAACTTTGAACCACAAAATTGAAATTTCTGTTAATGGTACACCGACGGTACATAACCGGAATACCGTCGGTATATCGATCCGCGTCAACTCTGCTAACAGCTGCCTCCTTCTCCTTTATCATGGGCCCCACAAAATCTTCACTCTAATTTCTTTTTTTTCAAAATCCCTCTCATTAACTCCATATCTTTTTTCCATCACATCCTTTCACATTCCATCATTTGTACTTCCCATACACATCTTTTTACTCTTCATTAATTACACCCATCCAATCAACTTTTTCAACGCTTCTTTTCAAACCATCCCTTCACCCTTTTCAACTTCTCCCCATTAAACACTCTTCATTTCTAACCCATCTATTCCTATTCCCCATACGACTCAACTCTTCCCAAAAGCCTCCACCTCTTCCCTAACCGTTCTCTCTCTTCCTTATATCCCCCTCTCCATTAGCACTCCTGTCACCACCTCTTCCACAATGGCTCACGCAAAACGTCATCGGTCCTTCTCCTACAACCCGTTCAAACCATCTTCCCTACCTGATAGCGCATATGATCGAAAACTCTTCAAATCCAGCGTTGTTGCCAATGCATGGTTCAACTCCTTCCACAATCGCACAATATCGGACGAAAAGATAATAAACTTCAACATATTCCTCGACCAACTCCCTCTCTTTCAAACTTCGGGTCTAGCCACTCTTCTTGGCCGTCAGATCTTCGTCTATCCGGCTGCAGTAAGGATGTTCTACTGCAATCTCGTCTCGGATCTCGCACACAATGCAGTCGAGACCCTAGTCAACGAACGCCATTTTTGTCTCACGGCTAAGGACCTTGCTGACATTTTAGGGATTCTGAATCGGGGAGATGACTGTCATACTCTTGCGGGACTCCAGCCATCTCCTACTGCTACCTTTGAAGAATTTTGTAGCATCATTGCTTCTGGGCCAAACCCTCCTCCCATTCCCTCTCTCTCCAAGCAACTGGAACCCTTCTACTGTGAGCTACATCGCATCATGTGTTACTCCCTTATCCCTAAGTTTGGAAACTATGATACTATCACCATCGATGCTCTGGTATGCATGTATTATCTCTATGTCCGAAAAACTTGGTCCTTTTCGAAAACCCTTTTAAACTCCTTCATCTCGTTCACTCCTCAACAAACGAGCCCTGAACTATGGCATGTTCATTACTCTGATTTTGGAAGCCAAAAATGTCGATCTCAGTCTCTGCCATACCGATGGTGCAACTTCATTCTTGGCTCCATCTCGCTTTGCAGCTACTGGCCAATCCTCCCATTACTCTCCGGCCTTCAGGCTCTCAACCTACTGCTGCTGCCCCCACTGATCCATCACCCCGGGCCGCTACATGCCTCTCACTCAGTACTACTTTGACATAAGAATGGCTCAGGCTGAGGAGCAGATGAGGGCTAACACTCGGGGACTTGGCACCCTTATCTAAAGCTGCCTTCATGACTAGTGCTAATTCATTCAGCGCACCATACATGATAGGAATGCCTACCTTGATCCGGACCTTCAAGATCGCGACTATCACGGTTCGCGGTTTACGGATCCCAATGCCTACGGCTTTATGTATCCCGATGGGATTGATCCCTTCGGCACCTTTCAGGATCCTCCGGGTGATGGGGATGACGATCCGACTACTCTATCTTCTAGTGTGGTTGGTCTACTAGTGTGTAATGTCTCTTTTATGGTTGTTTATCTTTTATGGTCCTTTGGGAACCTTGGTGTCGTTTCTTAAAAGTTGTCTTATGTTATCCCGATAGGGACAGTAGCCGTCTGTTATCTGAAAATTCTAAGTTTATGTCTTTTGGTGTCAGTTGGTCCCATGTACTCTTCAAACTATATATCTATATGCATGGTTTCCTCTTCCACTATGATTTACTGTACACACTCAGCCATTTTGCTTAAATGACAAAGGAGGAAAATGTGTTGTGGGGGAGTCATCCCATTACGGGGGAGCTTCTCCCTAAAACACGATACCTTTTTGTTAACTATCAAAATTGGGGAGATTGTTGACACATTGATTTTGATCACATTAACTGCATCTTCATGTTTTAGTTTCTCTATCCTTTTCAGATTCAGATACAATGTTATAAGTCTCTCAAGAGCTATTACAAAATGATCGGTAAAATAAAGACAAGCCAGAAGTCTCTTTGAAGACTAAAAGACCAGTGAAAGAAAGACTGAAGAGAAGCTATCAACATACTCAAGCCGCATTCAAGAGATTCATGTCCTTACAGTCTGTACAAGGTCTAGGACAACTGTGAAACACTTAAGGTGGATGACAAAACCAAAAAGTCTACATAAATATTTTTTAAACATACCTTATCTACATAACAGCATACCGACGGTACACCAGTTCGTACCGCCAACATACCGGTTTATGTAATAGCTCTATGTTTACTGAAACGGCATACCGATAGAGCACCGGTTTGTACCGACGGCATACTGGTTTATGTAACATAATGCTCTCTGATTACTGAAATGGCATACTGATGGAACACCGGTTTGTATTGACGGCATACCGCTTATGTAACAGAATGCTCTCGATTTACTGAAACGGCATATCGACGGTACACCGGATCGTACCGACGGTCTACCGGTTTTATACACAATAATCTCTGTTAGCAGAATCGGCATACCAACGGAACACTAGTTTATACCGACGGCATACTGATTTTTTTGTACAGAATGCTCTCTGAGCACCGGCATACCGATGGTACACCAATTGGAACCGCCGGTATACCGATTCTTATTCACATAAATTTTTCTATCTACAGAATCAGCATACCGATGGTACACCGATATGCATCGTCGGTATACCGGTTATAAAAGTTTGCTTTTCTAAACGGTCAGATTCTCAGCATTTAATGCTCCAACGGCTAGATTTATTACCGTTACTATTATAAAATCGATATATTGACGGAATACCGGTTGGTACCGACGGTATACCGATTATTGACTGTTTGGAGCATTAAATGGCTAGCTTCCTTGGTTGTTGTATTTAAAGACCTTGAGTCTTCTCTTTAGAAGACATCCACTCGAGCGTTAAATTTCTCAACTACTAAAGAGCTCCACCATTACTCTACAAAGCTTTTATTTGTCATCTATCAAAGTGTTAGAGTATTCAAGAGTTGTAAACTTAGATCTTCAAAGTGCTCGAGCAGATCGAAACCTTTTCTCTCAAGTTTGAAGTTGACGAGCCTTCGAAGGAAAACTCGTGTGTAAGAAGTTGACGAGCCTTCGGACGAAAATTTGTGTGTAAGAAGTTGACGAGTTCTTCGGATCCAAACTCGTGTTGTAACTATTTACTCAAATAGTGGATTAAAGTCGGAGAGAGTTCCGGGACTGGAGTGCCCCTTGGGAGGATACCAGGATATATCGAGTGTTTGATTCTCTCTTCTCTAAATTATCTTTAATTTGCTTATTATTGTTGGTAATTATTTTATGTCACGACCCGCTCCCGAATAATCGGACACGAGTCGGACACGTCCAGCCTTCGTCGTTAGACACGATGAAGTAAGTTGTACCAATATCTAGGGAGAACTATGAATCTAGATAAGAATGAAAGTAATTACAGCATCTAATATATCAAATTCCAGAATCTCAGATACAATCTAAATGTTATTACATTCCAGCAAATGTAAAATGTACTGATGCCTCTAATACAAGTCCAGATAAAGCTAAAGTAGAAAAATACTAGGCTTCCTCAGCCTCTAGGTCCTGGGCAACATCAACTGGCTCATAGGTGCCTCCAGGCTCCTGCCCGTAATAAGTATCACATATAGCCTCCAGCTCACCTGCAACATATCCTAGTCAGGAGCGAAGCTATATCCAAGAAAAGAACATGAACATCATGGTATGAACAAGAGTACAGAAAATATATAAAGTACGAGAAATGAGAGCAAGACATGAAAACTGAACATAATACTGAAAGTAAATACAGGGAACATGAAATGAGTCCTGAACATGAAATACAACCTGAATCCTGAAGTGTGCAATATATTGAAATACATCCAGAGTGTGTGATTGGCTTGGATAGATTCAATGAACATGAAATGGTACGGCTTCGGTCCCGTGTGCACGATGCGGGGCCTAAGCTATTCACATGAATAGTAACACGGATTTGATCACACATCTGTAGTATTTCTCCTCCTAGACACAAGTAAACTCAAGAAACATGAAACAAGACAATCTCGTGATATATCGTGTCGACAAGGAGATACAAGAAAATATACAAGACATGAGAGAATGAACAAGTCCGAGGAGTATACTTACCTTGTTCAGGGTGATCAAGTGTGGGATGTACTGCTGGATATCCTGTTATATGGTTTACAAGTTGATTAATAAACAGACTAATTCTAATTTGGTTATCAACAATTCTAATCATGATTAATTTCTATATAAGTCCTAGCCTAGGGTTACCTCTTGTAATCATGTCTCTATAGGTTATCAAAATTAGCTATATTCTAAGTTAGCAAGAAACCAAAATCTAAAATAGTTATCCCACATAACTAGTTTACCACATTATTTATATACATAATGACTTGGCATCCCTAAACTGTCAGCTTCTAATAGCAAGGGTGTACTGCTCTTCAGCAGTCCATATTAATCCTTAGGATAGTCTCCTATAGACTGATGCTAATGGATTCTAAGATTGATACAAGGTTTCTATTTACTTAAATATTCATGTAGATATCCGTGAAAGCCAGTGAGTGACTAATGTTGCTAAAGGCTGAACTTCAAAGGTATCCTTGTTAACATTCAGTTATACATCATACTTTAGAGTCAGTTAAGGAATTGATGTTTAAACCTATATATCTATTTAGATTACCCTGGTATTCCCAAGGATTGATTTGTTCTGCTATGGGACTGTTTCCTACTGTAGGTATTTACATACTCAATAGCAGTAACATATATAGAAACTTGATTCCCCATGGATCCAAATACAGGCTGCAAACCCTCCTTCCCAGATACACTGGCTTCAGGATTTGGAACTGAGGTAATGTGTTGTTTTGCAAGACATTTAAACTCAGTTACTAATCATGTCCAGTTCCATAATTCAGTGCCAAATCAACCATTTAAACCAACTGCATGTACACTAAATATTCTAATATGAGGTATGACTGAATTTAAGTAAACTCAAGCTAACATATCAGTTGAGTTTCAGACTGATACATTCAGTCTTTAATCATGACTGACACATTCAATCTCAATTAAAACATATCTATAGTCCAAAACAGAGCTTTATAAACCATCCTGGTTATCACATATCCCAGTCCATAATTCAACCCAAACATCCATCCTTCCTTAATTCGAATTGAACCCTCTATACTCAGAATTCCTACAAGGATATATTTTAATGAAGGACTGATACCATAACAGGCCTCAGGTTCACAGGATAATTCAGTCTTAGTAGGACTGATATCCTCAGTCCTGAACATCCAACTATGCACAGGTTCTAGGGAAATCTATAGTTGATTCAAAACAGTCCTTATCATAGGACAGCCCATAACCAATGCACTGCACATATCAGTCCATTCAATTCCAGGAAACAAGTGACCAACACTAGTTTAGGAACAACAACCATTTTAAGTCCTGCAATCTAAGATATTCCTGGCAGTTTAAGACATCACTTATATGGCCAAATGAAATTCAGTTGCTTGACAGTAGCTGATATCGAAATTGACTGTTAACAATGCAACCAGAAAAGGAGGTTTAACCCTCAGTAATGAACTGAACCTAACTCCTCTTGTTTACATACAGTAATGCAACTCTATTTAAGAAACAAGGCTAAACACAAGACTAGATATCAAATTGACTGATATTCTCAATGTCAAAACTGGAACCTACTTTGCAAAGAACAATCTCACTACTAGTAGGATGCCAAGGTTACCACCTGACTGATCCTATAAATCAACAGGCCACAATTCTAAACATTACTCCTGAAATAGAATGTAAATCCAATCCTGACATTCTCTTCTTGCTTGTCATTTCCATTCCTGACTTCATTCGAGAAATCTCATGTAATTAAGGTAACATAAAGTAACTTACACCTTAACCCTTGACTTAACCCATGGTATAATCTTATAGTCAAATTCATATGCTAAAATCATACTTCCAAGGAATAACTTACTATAATATATATATCAGAGTATTGGTCAAAATCTGGGATGAAGATCTCCCCTAACCCATGTTAACTGTCAGGTTCAATGTTGCAATGAGCCAGAGACTAGTTAATATGCCAGGTGATTACAATTCTGATACTGGCATTCTATCCCTGCAGCCATGCTTAGCAAGTATAAGCTAACCAATGAACTAATGCAACTAACCAGATGAACTGATATGATTAGGAATTACCTGAGCAGAATTTCCTGTGTCGTGTCGAGTCCTCTCCCTACTCGTTCAGTCACAGAGTCGATCACCTCCAATTCAACTTCAATACAAGGGATCGGTTAAAGAAACATCAACATCAAGGAAGAAATACTAAAATCAATCGAAGAGGTTTAAAACAATCACTGATACCTAATGTTGGTTCGAATTGGTTAGAAATCAGAGAATTGCTGGGAGGATCCAATCATGATCCATACTCTGATACAAATCATCATAAAATCAAAATCATGGACAGAAAATTATAGGTTGGACTTAGGATGAAGAACAACTTACTGTTGCATTCAATCAGTTGACAAACAAAGAAGGAATCGGTCTCAACTAAGGTCATCTATACCAAATTCTGAAAAAACATAAATCAACATCGATCGAAAAATTGTCAGTCTCAAAAAGAATCATTGAATGGAACAGTTCCTACAAGGATTTTGACTCACCTCAACTGGGTTGATCGATGAAAATGCTCAGATCGATTTGGTTTGGATCTACAATCTCCAGATCTGTTGTTTTGCAAGGAAAAGAACTGGACAATTTCAAATCAAATATTTTTCAGAATTAAGAAGTTTTGCAAGGTTTATCATCCTTACCAAGGATCCAAGCGGTTTAGGAAAGCGACGAATCGAAGGAAAAGGAGAAGAACTCGAGAATCACCAGTCTCTGATCAAGCCAGGAGCAATTTCTCCAGGGGTGGTTGCTGTTCCCATCGCCATGATAGCTCTGTAGTTGAGCTTGAGAAAAGAATCAGAGGGAAAGGGATTTTGAAGGACTGCTCTAAAATTTGTTAGAGCAAAGTGAAGATCTGACCTAAATATATAGGCAGGTAGATGGCGTGGGGATTAAGCACACTTAGAGGAGGGAAAACCAATTTCCTTCCCTGCCAAATTGGTTAGAGAAAGAAGAGTTCGTTGAGATTTTGAATCTCAAAAACTGAATTGGGAAGAAAAGTTATAGTATTAGCATAGGGTGCTATTAACCAGCTCATTTAAAAGAGGAGGCCCATGAATGAAGGCCCAAGGCTCATTAGATCAATTCAAAAATAATATTGAAAAGTTAAATTATCTAACACTTAATTAATTATAGATAATCAATGAAACTATGGAAAATATTAAATTTGATGATTTAGAGTGGTGGGGTTACATTTTATTACCCTATTCACGCCCTTAGGGTTCTACAGTCTTGCATATGTAATTACCTTGGCCTCACCTTAGAATATTGGGTTAGTAGTTAGCATCACATTGCATACGCCCTACATTCGACACCTTTAGTAGTCGTATAACCGTAGCATAGATAAACTTGTCTAGAATAGCAAATGAAGGACTTAGTCGTCAAAGGATTTCTACGACGTGCCTTAGAGTTCGATACCCCATTTCTAAATCTTGTATATGTTATAAGAAGAGTAAAATGGCCTATGTCCTCGGGTCGTGTGTCATCATAGCGTCTCGTGCTAGGAGAATTCCCTTGGGAATCCAAGTATGACATACACAATCATTTTCCATATATTTGAAATCGGAGAATGAACTTTGAACTTGATTCATATCTACTATATCACCTTAGCTATTACATTATGTATTATTCTTTTGTAATCAAAAGTCAAGGTACGTTATCACGACTTTAAATTTTTCTAACTTCATTAATCATAGAATCGCGTCTTAGTTTAATTTCGAGAAAGGAATTTCTGAAGTGTATAAATTATAAGCCCCTCTATATTTTAGGATCCATTAGGATCACCGACTGATTAGGCTAAATTAGTTCCCACTAGGATAATAAATCAGTGCCTCATGAACACCCACTTTCTACTTAGATCATTTGGTGTCCTCTACCGTGACATTGATATTCGGAGCGCAATGCTAGTTGTTACCTTCCAACAATTTCTATATACAAGACCTAGATGAGTCCACCTTCAATTAGGCATATCACATCCCACTCAAACGTGTCCCCTTGTACTATATTTTTATGATACGACTTTTGGGTCAAAAAGGCCAACTATAACCCTTACCGTAATACCGATGTACTTTCCGACTTCAATTGGAGACCCAATCTTGACCCAAGACTCAATATATGGTTATGATCTACTTGAATCCCACTATGCACATACCACTAGTGTTCCACTTAATTGAGTCCACATGTGCTACTTATACACAAAAGTCACAGAAGGCGCATCTTCAGACTTACGGAACCTATTTAAGCAACCTGACTCGGAACTAGCCCAACCACTTAAGTTAGAACATGTTCTAGGCTACCCTAGCCTAAGAGGAATGGTTTAGATTAATTTATAAGACTTTTCTAGACAATATATATTTAAACCCAAGAATCATTCAATCAAAGATTGATGTCCAATTAGGAAAACCACTAAAACCCAGCTAAACCTATTCATGCATATCTCCATATTTGGACTGTAAAACCTAAACTTTAAGAAAGGGGTCCTTGTACCTATTATGTAGTCCCCATTGCTTGGTCCACGAATTCTCCTTCCATAAATTCCTTAACAATATCTCTTCGTAGCATATTTATGTGATGAATGGGATCCCTATGTACCAACTTATTTCCAGTTATGCTCGACCAAGACCTCTCCTACTGCCTTGATGAAACATGGCGCTATTATATGAGGAATGTTAAACAGGTAATACCTAGGATTCCATTAAAGTCTGTGACTATGGCCAGATGTACCTCATATTCTCGTACATCTGCTTAAATTTTGACATTTTTAGAAGTCCTATAAATGCATCCTCCACGATTAACCAATTTCTATAAGTTGGATAGAGCTGTGAGCATCATACACCTTATATCTTAGAAGGCGACGTCGAACTAGGAGTTCGATCGTTGAACGTTTCCTCCATCCTTTCAAACTTTTTGGTATGATTTGACATACCTAATGATTCTTTCATTCCTAGCTTCCTTGTCCTCTTATATTAAGATTTATTTTAATTCCGAGGACAAAATTTTTAGAAGTTGTGTAGGATGTAAACCTCCTGGATTTTTGGCTAAATATTTTACCTTCTTTGTTTTTTATTAATGTTACTCAATTATTGTTTATATATAATATTGAGACTATATTTTTACTTTATATTCCTGATAGAATAAATTCTTGAGGTATATTTAAATAAAGTTTTATATAGTAACTGGATATATGTGTTAAAAATATTTTCATAAATATGTATTTGGTTCTATATTTAAGTATATATGGTTTAATTATTTTTTGAGTTTTGTACGTGATAAAAGAATTATATTTATATATATTTTATATAAAATAGACAAATAGAGTTTATATAAATACTAAGTGGAAGAATTTTTGTTATGCGTATATACATAGGTTTAAAATACCCCTAAATTCTAGAAATATTTTGTTTTTGTAATTTATAATTGGTTATATTTTAATATTATTTATTTCTTGAACTAGCTTTTACAAGTAACTGTGTATTACTAAATATAGGGAATTTTTTACTACACAAAAAAATTTCTACGTAAATAGATGTTACAAGTAGTGTGTCATATTTAGATTTTTAGCATATTTTCATAAATACTTTTATGAGTTAAATATAGGTGTATATGTATTATATACCTAAATAGGTATATACTTGTTTTTTTTAAAGAAAGAAACCTTAAGTTAATGTTCCCCGCAGGGAACAGTAATCCTTAAGCCTTGACAACACAGAAGCCCTCGAGAAAAGAAGGGAAAACTTTTTTCCAAATCTTTTAAACCAGATCTTCCAATAAAAATTTCCTGAATCCCTACTCTAATCCTAATCCAGCCATAAGAACCTTGATCAAATTTGAATTCGATCAAGCAAAAATATAAATTCAAAAATTTCCAATATATGGTCATCGACAACCTCGATCATCGTAAGTTTCCATAGAAACTCTCGAAAGAAATTAGCCTATTCTGACAGGCTCGCCTGGTCTAGGTGAGTCTTCCCCGCCGCCTACACCGGTCGACGACCACCGTCGCCGCCCGCCGGGAAAAACTAAGTATACCCCCTGTCAAAACCTGTGAGGTACCTAACTTCTCCAACTTGTTTCTTCATGCGTAGTCAACTATTTTCATTCAAAAGAGACATGGTATGTTTTGATTGTTAGAAAAACAAAGCAACTAAGTCATCATTTAAATCTATAAACGATGTAAGTACTTCAAGACCACCCTTGCAATTATTACACATGGATTTATTTGGACCAAGTAGAGTCGCTAGTCTTGGTGGAAAACTCTATGCTTTTGTTATTATTGATGATTTTTCTCGTTACACTTGGGTTTCTTTTTATCAAATAAACGTGATGCGCTTGTTGAATTTGAAATTATCTGCAAAAAGGTTCAAAATGAAAAGGGCTTCATGATTACTCGCATCCGAAGTAATCATGGAGGCAAATTCAAAACTTCATATTTCAAAAGGTTTTGTGATTTAAATGTTATTTATATGAGTTTTCTTATCCTAGAACTCTCCAATAAAATGGTATGGAGCGGAAGAATAGAACTCTCAGCGATATGGCTACAGTTATGCTTAACCAGTACAATCTTCTGAAATATTTTTGGGCTGAAGCTGTAAGTACAGCTTGTCATGTTTTAAATAGTGTCTGATTCGATCTTTATCAAAGAAGACTCCCTATGAATTGTGGTTTAATCGTATTCCTAATATTTCTTATTTTAAAGTTTTTGGATGTCGCTATTTTATTCTGAACACCAAGGATGACTTAGATAAGTTCGACTATAAGGCATCTAGGAATATTTTTTGATTATGCTACTAAGAGTAAAGGATATAGAATTTTCAATTGAAGGTCATTGATTGTTGAAGAGTCTATTAATGTTACCTTTGATGAACTTAACAATCAATTTCCATGTGACAGTGATGGCGAAGACTTAGGAAAAACGTCTAGCAAGGCACCAGAAGATACTGACACGGGAACAAGTTATCTGGAGAGTCTAATAAAGAAGATGAGGTTCATGTCAGACCATCCAGAAACCTTGATCATAGATGATGTATCAAAGGGAGTAAGTACACATTCATCTACTAAGGGTATAGTTGCTAATGTTGCATTTATTTCACAAGTAGAACCTAAGTTAGTAGCAGATGCTTTTAGTAATGAATTTTAGATTTGTGCCATGCAAGAGGAATTAAACCAGTTCGAGAGGAAACAAGTTTGGGAACTTGTTTCCAAACCTGTTGGTCATTTTATAATTAGTACCAAATGAGTATTCCGAAACAAACTAAGTGGGGATGGCCAAGTCGTTCGCAACAAAGCACGTATAGTTGCTCAGGGTTATAATCAATAAGAAAGAATTGATTATGACGAGACGTATGCTCCTGTTGCTAGACTGGACTCCATTCTCATGCTTTGTGCATATGCATGCTTTTATATTTTTTAACTTTTTTAAATGGATGTCAAGAGTGCATTTTTAAATGGTTTTAAAGAAGAGTTTTTGTAAAACAACCCTTGGCTTTGAAGGTTTCAAATTACTTGATCACGTTATCAAACTTAAAAAGGCATTATATGGACTCAAACAAGCCCCTAGAGCTTGGTATGGTCGTCTAATACCTTTTTAATTGAAAGTGGTTTTTCAAAAGGGAAGGTTGATACTACTCTATTTTGATGACAATATATTATTAGTGCAAATATATGTTGATGACATAATCTTTGGGTCAACTAATGAGTTGCTCTGTCAAGAGTTTGCTAAGTGTATGTAGTGTGAATACGAGATGAGCATGATGGAAGAGCTCAACTACTTTCTCGGATTACAAATCAGACAGAATTCACAAGGAACATTCATTAATCAAGCCAAGTAAACGAAAGAATTGCTGAAGAAGTTCGACTTCGACAACGCAAAGCCTATCGGTACTCCAATGACTACATCAACCAAGCTTGACCTTGATGATAGTGGCAAACTGATCGATCAGCATAAGTATCGTGGTATGATTGCTAATTTACTATACTTAATTGGTAATCGTCCAAATATTATGTTCTGTGTTTGCATATGTGCTAGATATCAAGCCAAATCTAAGGAATCACATATATGCGCAGTTAAGCGTATCTTTCGATACCTTAAGGTACTTCTACTATCGGCTTGTGGTATCCCAAAACCACATCCTTTGACCTAACTGGTTACTTGGATGCTGATTTTGCTAGATGCAAAGTAGATCGTAAAAGTACCAGCGGTATTGTCATTTTCTAGAAAAAGTAAAAAATTTGGTTGGTTTAGTAAAAAGTAAAAATTTTGTTGCATTATCAACAATTGAAGCTGAGTATATCGTTGTAGGACGTTGTTGTGCACAAATTTTGTGGATGAAGCAAACCATAGAAGACTATAATTTATCTTTAAAAAAATATACCCATTCTCTATGACAACATTAGCATGATTAATTTGACTAAGAACCCAGTATGTCACTCATGCACTAAACACATAGAAATACGTCATTATTTTTTGCGTGATCATCAACAACACGGGAATATTTGTCTAGAATTTATTGACACAGATCATCAACTAGCAGATATTTTCACAAAACCATTAGCCGAGGACAGCTTCAATTTTATTCGTCATGAGCTAGGTATTCTTGATATCGTCTCCGAAGCATAATAATTTATGTTCGGTAAATGACTTGGTATTAATTCAATAATTTTTTTAAATCAAGATTGCTTTGGATACAAACAGGGCCTTTATACCATACAGACGTAAATAGCTGAAGCGACACAGTATCAAATTTCTTCGGACTACCACTAGCTGGATTCAGCTTCTATAGCTAACCCAAGATAGTTGAGATTTATTAAAAATTTATGAATTTTATCTGACTCATTTTTAAGTTCATAACTCAATTTATGCTATTCTGAAAACAAGGAGACTGAAATCAGACCGAACTCAGACCGAGTTTGCGGAACTCAGTTCCTTGGTTCCAAAACCAACTCGAGAGCAAGCTCCACTCCTTTTAAGTTACATCTTTTTAAATTCTCTCCATCTCCTTCTCCGAACAGCAGTCGAAAACCCCCTTTCCATAATCTAAATTCAAAACCCTAACCCTAGAAATCCTAATCTTTAGGGTTTGTGTCTCCAAATTCTTGGATCCAAAGGTTTTTCAGTGTTCTCTTCCACTTTCCAGTGTTCTTTTGAGGTATAATTCTTACTTTCTTTTTAATTGTTCTATATGGCTCCTAAATTTGGGAAGAAAAAGAGAAAAAGTAGATAAAGCCTCATCATCCAATCCATCTAAGGACCCATTTCAATCTCTTTTCAGTCCTCCTCTTGATGATGATGATTTTGATAGTGCATTATTTAAAATCTAGAAGTTTCATGTTTTTGGTTTGATGACTTTCAAAAGAGGAACATATGCCCGGGTAATATCATTAGTTTTACTATTTTCCCAAAATATTTGGCTACTCTTGGTGCTCTAGGAATTAATGATCTTGTTTAAATTGCAAACCCAATTTATTCCAATGCTATACAGTTGTTCTACTACAATTTTCAACATTCTCTTGGAACTATTTATTCATCTGTCTGCAGTATTAATATTGAATTTGATGATGCCGACTTGAGTAAGATGCTCCAGATTCCAAATAATGGAGATGCTCTTGTCGACATTACCAAAATCAATTTTGGTAATGATATGATACTCGAATCTTTTAAAGATAATGTGCGATCCTTTTCATAGACCTTCCAGACGTCTCATGTGTAGGTACCTGAACCAACATTTCTATGGGCTGCATCGTATTATTATTTTTCATCTGTCTTGTCTAAGACGGGATCCACTGACGAAATCATGTACTTAGAGATGTCGGCTCTCTACCATATTCACTTTGTTATTCCTTTCAGTCTCCTAAAGACTATGATCTCAGCTATGGTAATTTATCGCAAGAAAGGATGCAACCTATTATATGCGATGTATCTACTGATCATCTTTCGTAGGTTTGACATTCCTTTGGACTCCTGTCCCTTCGATGACATACCCTCCTGCCTCCTTCAGCCTGTAGGATCCGACCTCCTCCTCATATTGCTCCACATCCTGGTGAGGCCGATGATGAAAATGTCCAACATGATGCTCATGCACTACCTTCTCCTGCTGCTGCTGAGGCCCCAGCCTCACTTGCTGATATTCACGCTATCATGCGTGAGCATTTTCATCTTGAGGATGAGTATTACAGAGCTGATTTAGAGCATCACCGCTAGACGGATTTCAGGACTATTCTCCAGGCCTAGGCTCTTAGGAACATTATTGTTGACGTACGGTGGAGTCTGGCTCATGTACCTGGCGGCCCGATTCCTTATCTCCGTCACCCTCACCTTTTCAGTCCCAGCTTTGTGGATCCAGAGGCTCAGCGCTATTTCATTCTTGGATCTGCCTATTATGATCCTAATCGGTCAGTCGAGACTGGTGACGATACTACTTGAGGTTGTTGTTGGCATTTTGGCCTTTTTGAGTTATTGCTGGTTAATGACACTATTTGTTAGTGACACTTTAGTTTAGTGATGTTATCTTCTAATTATGCATGTTTTTTATGCACTTTGATTATGTATCAGACTTTTATGGTGTATTTATGTTTAAAACACTTATTTAGTAGTATTCTCTTTTTATGTCATACACTCTGCTACTTGCTATATGTTCTATTTATTATCTCTTTCTTTTTTGTTCGTTTCACTCTTTTTGTTGTTGTTTATGTTCTTTGTTTGCGGGGAGCTTACATTTTGCTCAATAAAAAAAGGAAGAAAGTTACCATTATCAAGGAAGATAAAACTATTCAAATTGTGATATTATTTGGTGTATCAACTTGAGTTTGTCAATTATCAAAATGGGGGAGATTGTTGGCCCATTGGTCGGGTAACATCTGATTTTGATAATCGACTTAAATTTTGGTTCGATATACACAAATAATATACAGATACTTTACTACTGTTGAACGACTACTAACATACTGCTACACTCAATCGGAGTCTTTGCCAAAGATAATCGCATCTCTGATCAAGACATTTTTTATGTTCTTATGTATTTTTTAATTTATTGAGTTTAAGAAAATATATGGTTGAACGAGTTGGCACATGGCTCGGCTACAAAGTCCACTTACAAAATAGTCTACCAAATCTATTCCTTTATCAGTCTACATATTCAAATCCAGTCCTCAACTCAAATACCCAAAAACCCAAAGCCAATTCTTCATGACCCAATCTAGATACAGGGCAACCGAACTCGGACTGAGTTCTGCCCGAACTCAGACTGAACTCGGTCCTCCTGACCCAGTTCTCGAGGGAAATGGTCACCCTAAAGAACAAGCTCCTAACGTTCGATTTTTTGAATGTTGGACTGCTGAACTATGCCCGAGTTCTGTCTAGAGAACATTATAAATAGATAGGTCCATCCAACTGACTCAATCATCTCTTCTTTTCCCTATTCATTCAAGTGTTCTCAAAGAAACTTTCAAATCGAAGCTTTACAACAACTACCCAACCAGTGCCAGTTTCGGTTCAATCAAGAAGGATGGTCGAGTTGTACAAAAGGCTTAAAAATATCTCAGTTTTCATCATGTTTCTGAAGTCGACAAGTCCTTCGAATTAAAGGATTGCAAGTTGAAGTAGTGTTCTTCGGACAAAAGCACATGTTGTAAGGAGCTGCAAGAGCTTCAGATTCAAAGCTTGTGTTTCACGAGATAGTGGATTCAATATCCAGTTCAGTACTCGAGACTGGACTAGTCCTCTCAGAGAAAAACCAGTGTAAACTATGGTGTTTGAGTTTGCTCTCTCAGATCTCCTTGTATTACGCATTTATTTAAATATTGTCCACTTAATATTATATTGTTACTGCCTTATAATTTTTAGTGGTGATTTTTATTTCGATGCACACACGCACTCTATTCACCCCTCTACAGGTGCTTAACGGTTCTTTAGTTATTGTTGATGTTGTTATATTATAGGACTTGGGGTCTAGTTAGAGGTCAGATCAGATGAGTCGCAGATGCGACTTGTGTGATTATTGAGGTGGGAAGTACAACTACTACTTGTTTGGGCCAAGTTGTGCACTACACTTTATATATATGTACTTAAAATTATTCGGGGAGAATACATGTTTCTTGATCCAGTTTCTCTTAGTTACTGTTGATCCTCTAGTTCGGAGCTACGGCTGTATGTTATCCTGATCTGGATGTCTTTTATTTTGGACGGTCCACGCTTGTGAATGTTGTCCACAAAGTGTCACGTCAGCTTGGTTTAGTACACCCTACTCATATGTCAGTTTACTGTTTACTTTAGCATGTATATTATGTTCCTTATTGTGTCACCTGAGGACCTGGTTTCCTTCCAGACCTAGCGAGGATATTTACCCTGAGGAGTACGGGCCAGGAGTCTATTCTTCACTTGCACCTTCAGTTGATGACAAGGTTTCTCCATAGTAGCTCTTGCAGTGGTAATTATTTTTTGTCAGAGTTTGTAGTCATTTTCTAGTCTTTATTTTATTTGCATTCCAGTACTTGTATCTGTGGGTTTTTCCCCTATGAGACTATATATATATATATATATATATATATATATATATATGAGCCTGGCCTATGCGATGCGGGGCATCCACAACGTCGGAGGACTGACGAAAAAAATGGCCACGGTCTGAGCTGGAAAGAGAATATATATATATATATATATATATATATATATATATATATATATATATATCTTCTTTTTTTTTCTTTTTTTTTTTCCTTTTTTTTAAGTAGAAAATTTTATTCGATCAAAGAAAATGGATTGCAACGGATCAAATGCTGGTGGAATATACAAGTATCCAACACCCCTTTGATCAAGAGAAATAAGTCCTTTGACAATCTCAGGAAGATCATTCCAAGTCTGAATCTAGGAGGTGGTATTTCGACGCAAACTTTCCGTAGCAAGAGCGGCTGTAGAACTATTGCAAACTTTTCACATATGATTAATGTGAAGCCCATGGAAGATTGAAGAGTGGAAATATGATCAATAATACAATTAATAAACCAAGGAGGCTTTCTTTCTTTCTTCATTATATGCAAGAGGTTGGGGTTGTGCAATTCAACCGAATGCACCAATAACTTGCGTCTCACAGCCTCTTATATACCATAGAGAACAAGATTTGCTTCAACTTTTATGGCATGTCTGAGCCCAGGTTGGAGGAACATAGCAGTAATAAAACATCCATTCTCTCTTAATATAAGACCACCTCCATACCACTTGTTTTGGGAGTCAAACACAACCGTCCAATTGAGTTTACAGCGGTTATTAGGAGGCCTGTTCCAATGAAGCACTCGCACTTTTCTCTGAATGACATGAGTAGAAGTAAGGAGCCATGTAGGAAGAGAACCCATTTGCTTGGCAAAAGTACTAGCAGTTTTTCAGAGAATGCGCATGACTTCATGAACAATTGCCGTTACATTCCACCCACGATTCTCATATCGACCTTTATTCTGATTTTTTCAGAGGACCCATATAATGGTGGCTACTATATCATCATTCAGTCGATTGAATTGAGTGAACCACCACTGTCGAAGTCGAGCCATGATAGGAACAGGCTGTAAAAGCATGCCTCTGTGTATAAGAACTTCAAAGTGAGACCAAACTTGATGAGCCGTACTTCCCATAGAGAACACATGCTCAATAGATTCTGCAGATGGCTGATCACAGCAAGCGCATTTAGAGGGAAGGTGATATCCGAGTTTCTGAACCACTTCATCTGTGGGAAGTTTCTTGTTGCAAAGCTTCCAAAGAAGAATGGATTGCTTGACTGCAATTGTGCTCTGCCAAATATGAGTTGTCATTGGAATATTTATCCCAGAACTCTTGCAACTTAATATACAGAAGAAAGAGAGAAAGCGCCACTTGCAGAGGGAGTCCAAGCCCAAATGTCATCATGATCATGAAGAAAAATTGGAGCATTAATGATGGTATTTCTTTCAGCAATAGAGAATGCCTCAGAAATCAGAGGGGTTTTCCATCCAGTCGTAGAGAAGAGGTCTTTGATATGATTTAGATGAGAGTTGGATGAAGTTTTTGAAGAAGACCCAAAGGCAGCCACCGTTCCAAGAAGAGATCAGATTTGCCATTGCCAACTTGAAAAATGAATAGCATATTCTCCCAATCGCCAACCCTTTATGAGTTTGCGCCAAATGCAAGAAGATCTGGGTTGAATGGTTCCTTGATTAGGATGAACCTTTTTCAAATATTTCACGGTAAGGAAATCAATCCAGAGCGCAGAAGATGTTCAAATCTCCACCATAACTTGATCGAAAATGCATCTACTACATGTAAAGAATCTTGAATGCCAAGGCCACCCTCTAGAGTAGGTTTAGCTATGCTATCCCATCTGGCCCAATGTCGCTTAGAAAATCCATCAGAAGAACCCTAAAAGAAAGAAGCAAACATAGTTTAAAGTGCACAGCAGCTTGATCGGAGGGGCACATACAGCTAACATATACATGGGAATAGATTGAAGCACATGTTTAAGAAGGATGAGTTTACCTCCTAGGGAGAGAATTCTATAATGCCGTCCCTGGAGCTTTTCACGAATTGTTTGAAGGAGATATTCAAACATATCTGCAGTTTCTCTAGCAGGAGACAGAAGACATCCCAATATGTAATATGACTCGTACTAACTTCAAACCCCAGCTTATCGAATATAATGTTGCGCCTTTATAAAGACAATGAAGGATAAGATATGACTGAGCTTTTGTCTCAATTAATGGCTTGTCCAGATACCAGTTCATATCGATGCAAAGCTTTTTTTATCAGAGCTAGGGATGCAATAGTGCTAGAAGAAAAAATAATTATGTCATAATGTGTTACAGCTGGGCCACGCCGGGGAAACTCATATGGGGTAAAAGATCGATATTCTACGAGCCGATTGAGATTACGGCTCAAGGATTCTGCTGCAATAATGAAAAGTGATAACGGGTCACCCTGTCTAAAGCCCCTGAAGGATTGGAAAAATCCAAGTCTCTCTCCATTGATAATAATGAGAACCAAACATTAGATAGTAATCTCCAAATTAGATAAATAAATTTTTCACAAAAGCCAAATCTATGTAACACCCACATGAGATGTTGCCAGTCTACCCGATCATATGCTTTCATCATATCAAGTTTAATGGCAATATTTTCCCTCTGGTATTAGACTTCATATCAGAAAATAACTCTTGAGCAAGCACAGCGTTATCGATGATTTCACGGCCTTTGACATATGCACTTTGCTCCTTGGAAATCACCTTAGTCAAATGGGGAGCAAGCCGATTAGCTATTATCGTTGAAAAAAAATTATTCACAAAGTTGCAGAGGCTAATGGGTCGATAATCAGAAAAGGATGATAGATTATTATTTTTATGGATGAGAGTTAATAAGGTACTGGTGATCGCCTTGGGGGAGAAAAACCATCAAAAAAATATCATGGCTTCAAAGAGATCATTAGCAATCACATGCCAGCACTTCTGAAAGAACAAGCCGCTAAATCCATCAGGACCAGAGGCACTATTGGCATCCATTGAGTTAACAACAACCTTAAGTTCCTCAATTAACGGAGGAGCAATAAGATCCTCATTATCACGCAGAGTTATTAATTCTGGAATGGTGTCAAGATAATCAGAATCTTGTATCACTGACGATTTAGTAAAAAGATTAGAAAAGAACCGAATGCCTTCATCATGAATAGTTTACTTTGAGTCAGAGAATTCACCAAAAGTAAGTTGAATACGGCAATTGTGCATCGCCATGTGCTTGGATTTGGCACAAGCATGAAAATATTTAGAATTTTTATCACCATCACTGTGCCATTTAAGTCTGCCTTTTTGTCGCCAATAGTCTTCCTCATGAATAAGACATCATTTCAACAAAGCCTTTTTTTCCTGGAGAGCACAAGGTGGAAATCATCATTATGTTGAAAATACTGAGCCTCTGCAACTTGGACTTGATCTTCAGCTAATTTAACATCTTGAAAATATCTCCAAACTGTGTTTTATTCCAAGCAGATATAACCCGCCGAATATGCTTTAATCTGAGGGTAAATCGAATCAGAGGATTTAGATGTAATTGGGATGGCCATTCTGCTTCAATAATGGGGAGAAAATCAGGGTGTTTTACCCAAAAGGAATGGAAAAAAAAGATTTTTTAATGGAGTCATCACTATTCTTTAATGAGACCAACAGAGCAGCATGGTCCGATTCTGCAGCAGACAAGTGCTCTACCGTAGAAGCAGGTAGCAAGTGAAAAAAAATGAGGATTACCATAGACTTTGTCAAGCCGAGAACATTGTTGAAAAGAACCAAATCGATTATTCGACCATGTGAATTTGCTGCCAATGAAAGTAAGTAAGCAGATAGACGAAAGTCATTAAATTCTTGCATGGCTTTAAACTCAGGAGCACGACCATCCAACCTCTCATCTGAATTGGCAACAATGTTATAATCTCCTCCACATATCCAAGGGCCAGGGAACTCAGCTGATACTTGAAGAAGATGCTCCTAAAGTTCTTTTCTGTCTCTTTGATTGTTTGCACCATGAACTACAGAAATAAGCGTATCACTCTGATTCGAAGGATGAGAGAACATAAAAGTAATTGATTGAGAACAACTGTCAGAAATTGAGACATTAATATTATGTCTAAACATCAACCAGAGATTGCCTTCATAATTAGAGAATGCATGTTCAAAGCCAAGCTTAATTTTGAAACCAATCTTGTGAGCATCGTCTTTTGGTTCACTACAAGAAAAATGGCCTTTCTTGACGGTTTATTTCTCATCGGTCGTGAAAAATCGTCAAGGAAATGGGTTATCTTGACGGTATTAGTCTTACGTCAAGAAAGGACACGTTTTATGTTAATTTAGCAATTTTAGCATAATAGTTGACGGTTTTAGATGATCCGTCAAGAAACATCAATTTATTTATTGACGGTTTGGTGATAACCGTCAACGAATGTATGTGCAAAAAATTTGGCGGGATTTTTTCAGCTGCCATTTTAGTAATTTTTTCAAACCTTTTATATTTGTTGATGATTGTGGTTCTTTTTAATCGATGAACCCAACAAACTTTTTCCCGATCATCCCCTTCCTTTCCTCCTCTCTCTAACCTTCTCCTTTCTAAGAAAGAGAGCCCCCCCCCCCCCCCCCCCCCCCCCCTAATCTTCTCTAAAGAGTCTCCCACAGAGCCCCCCACTCCTCTCCTCTTTCTCCTCCCTAAGAGAGAAACCCTAACCCTTCCTTCCAAAATTACTCCTCTCGACTTCCCTCCTCTCGACCTCCCAAAGCAGATGCCACTCCTCCTCTCGACGCCTACTCCTCTCGGCCTCCCAAAGCAGATGCCACTCCTCCTCCTCCTCTCGGACTCCTCCTCTCGATGCCACTCTTCCTTCCGATGCCCTCCTCTCGGCCTCCCAAAGCAGACTTCTCACCCCTCGGCCTCGTCCTCTGGACGTCGACCCCGGTGCCATCTTTGACTCCTCCTTCTGAATCCCTCCACCGCTTCCCACCGACTTCGGCCTGTAAGTTTTTTAGTTTTTAGTTTTTTTTTTAAAATTTCTTTTTAAATGCATCAATTTAGGGCTTAATCTGGGATACAATAAAATTGTTGTTGTCGTTTGATCTTCAAGGCGGTGTACGTGCTCTAAGCGGTGGCATCGGGCACCAGGGAGGGGCGGAGGGCCATTGTGGAAGTGTGGAGGATAACTTAGCTGCTGCTGAGATGTCTGATCTTATTCAGGAAAATATCTTTTCTATGCTCATTTCCTTCAGTTTTGGATTTACATTATTTTGTCAGAATTTAGCCAAGCTTTTTTTGGTGGTCGAGGATAACTTGGATGTTCTGTATACTGCACGGAGGTTTAATTGGACTTAAACTCTCAAATTGATGGCATCAAGTTGAAATTTAGCCTTGTATGTATATTGTATATTAGCCACATAATTTAGGTTGTCCCCAACTTCAAATGGAAACTCTGTAGAAGCATTCGACCTCTTTCATCTCCTAAGTATCTATAGTAGAATGAGTCAAAACTTGTCTTTAAGAACTGCCATCTGTCTCAATACAAGGTTAGAAGAGAAAATGTGAATGGAGCTTGGATGCCACTTGTATCAGCTAAGGCACTTCTGTAACGTGCTAATAGTAAACCTTCCACTTGAAGGCCACAATCTATACAGAGTAGCATATTTTCTTTACATATGTATTAATGATACTGACAATTGATTATAAATATAAACATCAAATAGAATATAGTTTGTGGTATCTGGAATCTGTTCTTGGTTGGTGGTCATTATAGTGTTTCATTAGATTTCTGTCATAATGTTTGTATATATACCTTATGCATACTGCACACTTTTTTTTAGTTTCTCAGGGTGCACAAGAGATATTTAAGCTCTTGCCTCATACTTTTGTTGATGCTTGTAAGCTTCCGGAGCTTGTTGGACAAGTATGTTTTGCTCTTTTCTCTTATTTTATTCTATTTGTAAAATTTTAGGATTTAATATGTCGTGAGCAGAATAATTTGGAATCAGATTTGTAGTGGTTTCGGGACAATACTTCACTGCTTTTTTTCTCTCTCCCTTCATTATTTTCTTTTGAGATCCATCCCATACGTTGCACTCAGAGTGCTAGTAACAGTATACGTATTAACCACATCTGAACATCTACTTTGGGTAAATATGATCTTGCATAGTTGGTTCCGCCTGATCTAACCACAACTGATTAAGGAGTTGTATTTTGCTGACATATACACTCAGGGTCATCTACATTTAAGAACCGCCCTTATTACTTAACCTGATCCTATCAACATCCATTGAATGGTTAGTTGGTAATTTCAGATCATAAATATGATTTTCTGGCATAGAGATGTAGACATATGTTAAATAACATAGAATTAAGTAGATATTTATCAGTAAAAAGTTATCTAAGTTGATCCTTCAATACATTGTTCCCTTTTATATAAATTCTATAAAAACTCAATCCTCATCGTAAAAGGATGAAAGGGTGATAAGCACCCAGAACCAAAATATCTAGATTAAATCCTAATAAAAATACAGCTCATAGTAAACAAAAGTCAATCCTTACCAGATACGGAAATGTTAGCAGATACAAGGTAGTTCTTAAGATTGAAAGGAAACCCAGACCAATTGGCAGCTACATTACTTCACAATAACAATAACATGATTTCTTTTTTCCGAACGGACAGTCTTTGACTGTCTCCCTTGGCCCAGACCTCCCTTCTCCCCTCCCAATCCCAAAGGCCTCAACCATTTGGTTTCCAAACCTTTGGTAACATGGCTATTGTTCATTGTTGCGTGGTACCCTCATTCTTCCTTACTAAAAAGAGAAGTGCAAAAATCAATCCTAATTGTACGTAAAGTCATGGTTTTAGGTATCACTCTATTACTTCCTTTTTTCCACCTTTCTATATAGCCACGTCCAGAAGAATTATTTGGAGGTGGCTATATCATTAAAGGTTAAATTCCATAACATCATAATGAATTGAAGTTTGGTGACTCCTAGTTAACCATGTAGAGAACAAATAGAATACCTAAACCAAGAAACTGATAGGCATATAAGTTCCAAAAGTGCTAAAAACAAAAATACAATTCCAAAACAAAAAAGTATGGTAACACTAAAAAAAAGTCTGGTAAGTTGGTAACACATTCTGAACAAAAGTTTTCTTGGAGATACACAAAAAGGTATACAGGAAAAATGAAAATAAAATGTGATAATGTGCTTAAAGATCTCCAGGAATGAAAAAGAGGAATAATAACCTTATAGATTCAGGAACACATATTACTGAGTATCACTTGTTAGGTTAATGTTGGAAAGGGTTATTGTTCTAGAGTTCAACTTCAGATAAGCTTTATGTCATAGGTAACTGAGTATCTCTAAGGTTAGAACTTTATGTCATAGATAATGTGAGAACTTACTATTGGAGGTGTTAAATATTGTAGTGGTTACGCTTAAACATTCTTTTTCACATTTAACACTTTAAGCACAACATTATGATGCATTTTTCGTTTTGAATATCAACTTGGAACATGTTTAGAAGTCATGTCTCCTTCCTTGATCAAAGATTAGTTGAAAATGTTAAAGTTGCAAATGTTAAAAATGATGATGATGTAGTGGGGCTGCTTTCAGTATTTTTAGATGCAAGTCTAGGGTAGGATAATACTTTTTTGATATTTTTTCTCTATGCAGTATACCAATTCTTATATTAGGAATAATACTCATGCTTTCTTATCCTTTCACCAGCTGGAAGTGGGTCAAGTAAAGTTGTCGTGTGGTGACCTAAATTCTGCCCTTCATTTTGCATTTATAGAGTTCACTGATGAAGGTAAACTTTTATAATTCCTATATATTTCCAAATTTAGTGAAGTGCTATCTTATCATTGTAATACCTTTATTTTTGTTGCTTATAGATGATATATCAGAAGGTGCATTAAGTCTGCCAGGAACTGAGATCGGATACTATCCAATAAGGGTGCTTCCTTCAAAAATTGTGATTCTCAAGTTAGTCCAGCATTCATGCCAAGGGTAGGCTCATTTTCTCTTGCCCTATATATAATGCTCGTATCTCTTTATCTTTTCTACTGATTGTTCAGCCTTTATATGTTACTCAACCTCTATATGTCAGTATCATTTTTTGGGTATCAATTTTGGGTTTGTTTTTTGAAGATCGATTTTTTAGTTCGTTGTTTCACTGGGGCTATAATGAGGAAGAAAAATTGCCTAATTTTGCTTTGGCAATAGACATTTGGTCATTTTTGCCATATCGCTTGGCTTTCAATCTTTGATACATATGTTGCTGGGTTTTTTGACTTTGTAATTGAGCTAAAATTTTGGATATGTGTTCCTAACTGCATTGTCCCTAAATTGGAGTATCAGTTTCATAAAGAGTTTTGCCTTCTCTAGGTACTGATACCACACTTGAAATTTGTGAGTATCAGTGGAACTTGGAGTATCAGTTTTATAATGGGATGAATGGTTTATTGGCTACACTTTGTGGAGTATCAGTTTCATAACAGAGAGCAGTTGCTCCTACTGCTCTCTGTTGCAGTTTTAAATCATTCAACAAGTAAATCATTGAACATCAATTATACTTGAAACATTACTGCATCCATAATTATTTAGCTTACACAGGAATTTGGAATGTTCACATTTCTAAAGTTGATATAGTGGAACTCAAATGTTTACTTTAGTGCATTCGATAGTGTGCATATGGTTTAGTTATTCTTTCTATGTGGAACTCAAATGTTTACTTTAATGCATTCGATATTGTTATAGTTGTCAGTATTGCACTTGAGCAAGAAATAAGAATATGGTTTAGTTATTCTTTCTGTGTTGTATGTTTCCCCTAACCAGTACTAGGCATTTACTTTCATGCCTCTCTGTAGATTTGCATGTCAACTTATCAGCAACTTACCTTTCTCAGACTTAGTACTTTTATTAATCTGATATTTGATATTGCAGTGTTCTTGGAGGAATCTTGATTGTTGCTAGGCTCTACTCGGTGTTGTGGGGGAAGTACAAGGAGAACAAGGAGAAGGAAGCCATGGCCTTGCCGTCATCTAAGATGTATGGAAACTATATTACTTTGGTTGTATATGTTTGTGGTTGGACAAGTGTTGGGCGTTTGTGGTTGGACGTGTGTTGGAAGTTTGTGGTGTATGAACATTATACAGTTTGTTAATATAAAAATTAGATTTTATAGTTATTTGATGTATTAAATCTTCTAGATTATTGATATTATGTGTGTGTTCGATTCATAATATATAATTATAAATATAATTTTGATTTCAGCTTCTCTTGACGGTTATAAAACGTCAACAATTAACTCAATTCTGCTCAGAAGGGCTTTTCTTGACGGCTAATAGCCGTCATCTAGGATGGAGTCAAGAAAAGTTTTTACCTACATTGACGGTTTCTAAAAACTGCTATCTTGGTCAAGAAACTACTTCATATGACGGCCAAAAACCGTCAAGAAAAGTCCTGCCAGCGACCGTCAAGAAAAGGGAGGGTCCTTTCTTGACTCCGGCCTACTTGACGATCCGCAACCGTCAAGATACCCCTTTCTTGACGGGGAAAAGCCGTCAAGAAAAGCATTTTTTTTCTTGTATTTGTTCTATTAGAGCAAGAATAGAGATGTTATAGGATCGACAAAGAGATTGAAGCCTTGTAAGAGTAGGATTGCTAAAAATCCCTCTGATGTTCCAATAAAGGATTTTGATCATAATGATTTGGAATGAAGGGAGCTACTTTGTGATTTGGAAGAAGAGCGAAGCGAACGACCTGATGGAACTGAAATTTTAGAGGACTTAAATTTTGTAGTACCATGATTTGGATCACAATCAATATCCTCCTCTTCAGCCATCTCTCCCCAGGAAGTAAACTTAGTGGGATATGGGTTACCTACAGGTATCTCACCTTCCTCCTAATTAGGAGAAGTGGTTTGATAAGAAAAGACCAGATTAAAACTATCAGAAGCCTGCTCTTGAGATAAGTTATTAGAAACAAAATTCATAAGAGGTGCATCTGATTGGCCCAAATTTGTAGAGGGATCTCTGATTTCAGAAGTTGGGTGGAGATTCTCTTCTGATATCACATTAGTATCAGTAATCGCACCAGATTTTTCCAATACAACAAGGTTTGGAGAAATGGTCTTAGTCATAACCGAGGCCACTTGAATATCATCCTCTGCACCATTAGCATCAATTAGAGAAGTAGCTGCTGGCTCTTGAACATTAGCAACTATATCATATGCATTAGGAGTGTTCGCTGGAGAAGTAATTGCAGAAATGCTCAAAGGTAATACCCGTGAAGGCAGATGCACAGTAGCATTTGTATCAATTTAATCAGGAAGGTTAAGAGCAGACTTTTGATTTGTATTATCAGGAAGGGATTTGGTAATCTGAATAGAAGAGGAAGGATTGGTTGTCGTCAGAGTTTTGCTCTTCTATGTTAGGCTGAACAGGCACAAATCTTGCCGTAGCAGACTGCTTACCATTGGATTTATTAGAGGATTTAGGAAGACCAGTATCTTTGGAAGACTGCATGATAGGTTTCTGAACAACAATGCATGGTCCTTCTTGAGATGAGAATTTGCACGATTCAGCAGAATGTCCTTGGTGCTTGCATGAAAGACAATATAAAGGGTGGGCTTCATATTCAACTTGTTGCCAATAACTCTGATTTTCGGGCAAGGTCATGTGTATTCTTGAAGAAAGTGGCATACTAATATTTGTTTCGAAAAAAAGCGAGCACAACCTGGGCGCAATTTATCAAAAATGGCTTTATCAAGCTTTAGAGGATTACCAATGCATTTTGCCATATTAAAAAGGTTTTTCTTGCAGAAAAGATGCTGGTGGAGGTTAGGGAACGTTACCTGTACTGGAGCAATCAGAGATTCATGAGCAGGATCAAAATCAACTGACCATCTGAATATTCGCATCGGAGCCCGCGCAATAAACCATGTCTCTAGTGCGAAGGCGAAGGAAGTCCTCCTCTAAAGAAGGAGAAATAAGAATATGTTTATGATCAAGAATGCCAACCTTGCATTCACCAATGAAGCCAAAATAGCAAAGGCTTTGCGGATGGCATCAATAGAAGGCCTCGAATGAGAGAATTTCCCAACTAAAGCAAGTTTCAACGGGATAGCCATAATCTGTTCTTCCTCCTCATATATAATGATCTCTGGCTCACCTATGAACAAAGTAGGGATCTTATCAGGAAGATTAATCGCAGGACCTTGAAGATGTGGATCAACCACAACAACATATGAGAGGGAGCCAATAGCCCTGGCCATAGCAGAAATGGTGCTCTACGACCAGGGCCGGCCCTGGGGTAAGCCGAACAAGCCTTGGGGCTTGGGCAACCCCCCTCTGCTAGGACAATCCCTCTCTGCTAGGGCAACCCCTTAGGCTCAATAACCCCACCAAAGGGTTAAAGGGTAACCAAAATTAGCTTCAGGATAGGGCAACCTAAACCTCCGGGCCGGCTCTGTCTACGACCGGGAGACGCAGAACGGGGAGAAACTGCTAAGCGGGGCCAGCCGTCCGGCCTCAGGCCCCGCCGGTGCACGGAAGGGTTAGGGAAACCATTCTTTATATATATATATATATATTTTTTTTTTTTCCATTCTTTATATATATATATATATATTTTTTAGGTGTCCGCGCATCCCCATCAACCCCGTGGCCACTGCCACCCAGCCGGGTTGATGCGGGAGGGGGGGCTCGATCCCGGGTCTCCCCGCCGAGAGCCCCCCCCTCGTGCACTCGTTCCATTCTTTATATATATATATATATATATATATATATATATATATATAATATAATATATATATTACAACTTAAGGTGCTCTCCAATATTACAGCTATGTATTCTACCGTAACCTATACAGATAAAAACATGTGACGTATCAGTCCCAAAATATGCAAGACTTAGGATTACGTAGCATGCCAGCAGATACACTCCAAAGACACCCAATTTAATAGACCTATAGGAGAGCACCTTAAGTTGTAATATATATTCATAACAACATCACAGGGTATCTAATCTCATCCACGGGAATAAATGACAAATATGATGACAGAATCAAAAGTACTGAAATAAACAATGTCTGATACGGAATGAATAATAATGAAATACTCTCATGGGAAAAAAACCCACGGATACAAGTACTGGAATGCAAATAAAATAAAGACTAGAAAATGACTACAAACTCTGACATAAAATAACTACCACTGCAAGAGCTACTCTAGAGAAACCTTGTTGTCAACTGCAGGTTCAAGTGATGAATAGACTCCTGGCCCATACTCCTCAGGGTAAATCTCCACATATACGTCTGGAAGGAAACCAGTTCTCAGGGGACATAACAAGGCTATAATATACATACTAAAGTAAATAGTAAACTAGCATATGAGTAGGGTGTACTAAACCAAATTGAAGTGACACTTTTGAGGACAACATTCGCAAGCGTAAGTCGTCAAGAATAAAAGATATCTGGATCAAGAATACATATAGTCGTAGTTTCGGACTAGAGGCCCAACGGAGAGAGGCTGGATCAAAAAACAGACATTCTCTTCAAATAATTTCAAGTACATATATATATAAAGTGTAGTGCACAGCTTGGACCAAACAAGTAATAGGTGTCCATTCATTCCCAATAATCACACAAGTCGCATCCACAACTTATCTGATCTGATCTCTAACTAGACGTCAAGTCCTATAATGTAACTACATAAACAATAATAACATACAGTCTTGGTCCTATAGTCATCACGGGATCCGATAACTATGGTATCAGTATACAAGTTTCTGGCTAAGCAGAATGTGTCAATATCACATGTCATATTCCTAGAGGTCTTAATATAAAATATCCACAGTATCTCAGGAAGTCCTAGGTACCGATACTAGACCACCAACTTTTGAATGCACGCGAATCTAAATCTGAAGCATGTTACAGGCTAAGGTCCGGAATAATATAAATAATAAACAGTAAAAATAATATGACAAGAATACTGAATAGAACATCAAGTTACACTTGTCTTGGCTCTACAAGATGTAAATTCTTGCACGCGGGAATGTCCTCAACATAGAATCTGGCCATATCTGAACTAAAGCACAATCTTCTGCACAATTTGTGCTCCGCCAACTGTCAATATGCATTAATTAATTGATTTCATCTTTGTAATCTTCGAGGCGTCAATATAGATCATTGTGATCGAGGAAACTTTACTTGCAAATTTAGCGGCGTCACTTAGGCTGTGTTTGGTAGGAAGGATAGAAAAATGGAAGGAAAGAAAAATAAGGATACATTTTTCTTCCATATGGAAAGGAAAGATCATTTCCTTTCTTTGTGTTTGGTTGGATGGAAAAGAGAAGAGATGCATTACTCTTTGTTTGGTATGGAAAAAAAATGAAATGAAAGAAAATAAAAAATATGAGTTTTACCAATTATATCCTCAACTAAAACACATATTTACCATTTGATTTCATTAATAATTTTTAAATAATACAATTCACATGGGAGTACAATTGTTAATTAGTATAAGTCTTCACTTTTCCTCCACTTTTCTTCCCACTTTTGGGGTGATTGGTTTTCTTAGGTTAGAAAGGAAAAAATCCCTCCACTTTTCCTTCCCTTAACTTTTCCTTCCATACCAAACAAGAAAATTAATCATTCCCTCCACTTTTCCCTCCTCCATTTTCTTTCCTCCCACTTTTCCCTCCTACCAAACACAGCCTTAGAGTAGTAGTCGCTCCTCCATATACATAAGGTGCGGGTCTTAGAGAGAGAACTTCTTTCTTCAAAATAATTCTTCCCTCTTAAACCCTGCCCCGATGCTCGTCTTCAACCTCCAACTCTATCCCAAATCAGCAATAGCGCCAAAAGGTTCTCAGACTTCCACGAAGACATGCAAGGGAAAAGGGCAAAAAGAGTTTCTTCTTGTCGCATATCGACCACGAATCACAGCGTGAGACGGCTCACCCAACAATCACAAGTACGGTAAAGAACTTTACTGTACTTCATCTTCTTCTTCGTTGTTTTCCTTATTATTATCTTCTGTAGTTTTTCCCTTTTCTTTCCTTGTATATTGTAACCATCGAAAGAAGAAAAGAAAAGGGATGAAATGCACAGAGACATGATACAAGTGCATAATTTTAAGCTTCTTGTCAAACTCGAATTTTGTGCATGTCTACTCTTTTACTACTTCGTGCACATAAAGGCTACTTTGTCCATGCATCAAACTTAGTCGTGTAGAAAATAGCGAGAGGACACTTGCCTCACCTTAAACTCAACCGTACAGAAGATATGCGCAAGGGAAAGCTGTATTGAACTTGAACTTAAAACTCAACTCATTCTAATTAAAACTCAACTCATTCTAACGAAAATGTCAGCTTTCAAGGAGAAATCTACATGTGACCACTATCTGCGCGCGTAGATTTATTTTTCTTGGATTTTATTATGCACGACTAACTTTTATGCACAGAAAACTCCCTAAACGAGAAATTTAGTTTTAAAATAACATAAATTATTTTTTCTTTGCGTGTTTAAAACAAAGTTTATGTATGCTTTTGCAGTCTCTTAGTCGATGGCCCCTCTGATCGAAGTTATAGGATCCACCGAAGGCATGATCCACACCAACTCTATGAGTGACCTGTCGAACTTCGACTTTCCTCAGTCTGACAAACATCTCCCAAAAGATAGACAACTACTGATAGCCTTCCAGAGTAGAGACTTCCAGGGTAGAGATATGTTGCCGTCCATTATAAGCAGAAATCCCTTAAAGGGATATAAGCCAGCCTTCATGTTCGGGGATGCTAGTGAGGTGCCCAAAACACAAACAACAGATGAGAAGGAAATATGCATATTTACCGTTGAGGATAATACCATGTTCCATCCGAAGATGCTACCGTTGTCTACCATTTACCCAACCACCTGGGACATGACCCCTTACGCTCCTAAGGCTAAAATCGGGAGGATACGTCATAACTATATAGAAAACAATTTTAAAAGCGTATAAGTCGGGCCCTCTTGCAACATCTGTGGTCTTGATGCCTGAATCGGGACCAAGTGAACAAGCCTGCTTCACAAATCCATATATGGGGTTGACCTTTGCAAACCTTTTCTCACGGAATTGAGGCATTTATCCAACCGATGAATTCAGAGGTTCGGGGTGGTTAGTCCAACTTGTACCAGATGGAACAACCTCACCTTGTGGATGCTAGCGAACCACGATGTCTCTCTCAAGAGAATAGGACTCTATCATGTCGTTAAGGAAACCTGCTATGGTATTGAAATACCAACCATTTCTTGGCTCTAGCAGAAGCTGCAGAACTATACAATTTACATACAGGAACCTTCTTTACCCCGATGGGCGAGTTAGGTTTTGCGCTTCATGATACGCATGAAATGCCAAAGTTGCCAATTGGACAAATATCTTATGAGGAGTATACTCCGGCCAACAAGGAACTCCGCGACTGAAAAAAGAAAGAACCTGATTTCATGAAGGTTTATAAGGAACTAATGTGCCACTACCACATCTGTAATCGCATCCATAAGGCAGGTGGATATACTGTATTTATCAACCACTGGACCGATTATATGTTCACTAATCAGACAAAGGGGTCTAATTTGATTCAGAACCACGAAACCCAAGGATATCAACAAAATCGAAGAATAGATAGTTGAGCTGAAAGAAGATGAAAATTGCCTCGAGGAAGCTGAAGGAAACTTTCAGAGGGGCACTTATGTCAACTTCTTTTACAACGTACAGTATCCGATGTCTACAGAAGCAATAATAGCTAGATATCTATCACTGTGGTTTCGAAGATGGGTCGTACCAGGAGGTTCCGGCTCGAAAGATTTGCCTTCACGGGAATGCGTTGTTTTCAGCAGTACAACTGGTCTTCTACCATTCACTTGATCTACTACCAGCCGTGAGCAGGCTAAATAATGGACTCTATTAATTCACTAATTCCTTGGTGAACAAACCAGCAGGACAAAAATATTTCCCAAGAATCGAAATACCCTACGCATACTTGATGGGGCGGCAGATTGATGGGGTGGGATTGGAAAGTTCGAGCACACCAGGGGAGGCATACCTCTGCAAGTACGAAGCATCAAAATAGAACCATTATTCCCTAGTTAGGGCTAGAAGAGCCCTAAACGTAGGGATAGGTTACCATTTCTTTGGGTAAAGTGCAAAAAATCCTCGTTAAATATACGCCTTTTGCACTAAAAAGTCCTTTTAGAATTTTTTGGCAGTTTACCCCTCCTTAGATAACAAGTTCGCTCGTTTAGACCCCTCCAGCCAAAATTTAAAAATTTTATACCTAAACTACCCCTGTCCCCCTCTAACCCCTCCCCCCCGGCGGCGCCGGCGATTCCCCGGCACCCCCCCCCCCCCCCCCCCCCCTCGCCGGCGCCGGCGATCACCCAGCCCCCCCCCCCGACCCCCCCCCCCCCCCCCCCCCCCCGATCCCCCCCTCGCCGGCGAGCCCCCAGCCCCACCCTCCTCGCCGGCGAGCGCCCCCCCCCCACCCCCTCCTCCTCCCTCGCCGGCCCCGACCCCCCCCCCCCCCCTCTCTCCTCCTCCGTCGCCGGCCCCGATCCCCTCCTGCTCCGTCGCCGGCCCCGACCTCCCCTGCTCCCTCGCCGGCCCCGACCCCCCCTCCTGCTCCCTCGCCGGCCCCGACCCCCCTGCTCCTCCTCGCGCGAGCGACCCCCCGACCCCGCCTCCCCCCCTCCGCCCCCCCCCGACCCCCACCCCCCCCCCCCCCCCCCCCCCCCCTCTCCTCTGCGTCGCCGGCGAACACAGCCGAAGAAGGAGGGGGGAGGGAGGGTAAAATTGTCAATTGGGGGCAAAATGAGCATATTTTAAACTTTTGGGTATTTTAAGAGCATGGATCTTTTAGTGCAAAAGACACATATTTAACGAGGGGTTTTTTGCACTTTACCCCCATTTCTTTTGTATCTTCCTGTTTTCCATATTGGTACATCAAGGTGATGTCTTTCAAGATATTGGTTGTAATAGATCACACTTACCGGAAGGAGCATTCGAATGGTTGCTGAGCATTCGACCCTCGTACTTGGTGTACAGAAGTGACAATGACTGCTGTGTGGAGCCATATTTGTCGAGTTGCTTTGCTAGACAATCGGCTATGAGCAGCTCTTCATTGGAAATCCAAGCTCATGCCTGGAATATGTTGGCAGCCTGATAAATGGAGCTCGTAGCTGGAGGTACTTCAACATGGGTTGCACTAGTACCCAGTTTACTCTGCCATAGAAGATGCTCAGTTGCTTGTTCTTCAGTCCTGTACGAACTTCTATTGCTCAATCAATAGGTTCCACAAGGACTTTAACATAAAGAGAAGCTTTATAGTGGTGGGAAAGAGGCATCTTCTTCAGCTGTTAAAGGGAGTGAAGTTTTTATTCCAGCCACTAAATCGGATAATGAACCGGCAGACGAGGTGAGGGATCCAATTGATATTGATCGTAAAGAAGCACGAGCACCTCCTATCAAGATTTTATTGAGATCTCACAAGCATAGGATCTCGCCTTCCGGAGTACCACCCTCCAACAAAGGCAAAAGAACCGCTAAGAGGCGAGAAGCAAGGCCCCCAACACCTTCGAGGAAGAAAATTCACACTTATCCAGACAAAGAAGCCGAAATGTCTATGCCTCCACCTCCAGAGATATATCCTTTATATGATGTTTTAGAACCACACACCATACCAAATCAAACAAAAGAAAACCTAAATAAAACATTTCCAACACATTTAGATTTTTTTTTGAGGATATTCAAACAAAACATGGTATCCACCACACCAACCATCTGAGTAGGAGGCATTTGCCGCATCTATCCGGATTCGAACCAGGGTGTACATGTATTATACCTTTTATTATAAAAATGGTTAAAGTTTGGGACAATGGGCCCAAAGGCATGCAACCCAGCGTACACAAAATCCCAAGCGTTACACTGGACATAGCAAAAAAAACATGGTATCGACCATTGTTACCAAATTTTATACAACACACTGATATCTTATAGATCAACTGAGCCCTTCACTGATTTTGCACAAAAAAAATCATTTTAAATACATTCTTAAGTCATTCAGATGCAACTTCACGATTAATGGACAATTCTCTTCCAAAGTACTCTTCCAAAGTAGTCTCTCTTCCAAAGTAGAGCAACCAAAGGGAAATACTTGTCATCAAAATTTACTACATAGTATGCTGCTATCTGCAGCAAGTATAAGAGAGTCGAGACATTTTAGATCTTCGTGGATCCAGCTTTCAACAGTAGACTGTAGGCTTTGCATCAATGGCACCAACACCTAAACATCATCTAACATAAAACTTCTGCCCAGGTTTCCAAACCATGTCCTGGAAATAAATATACATTGCTATCTACCCTACAAGACTACTAACTACTCGTCCTTCTGAAATAACATAACAACAGCCAGTGGCTTAGTCCACGGAATGGATCTGGGTACGAGCAGAAGGAAGACCATCGGGCCTTTTCCTAAAACATTCAGAATCTTCATGCTTTTTAACTCCTTTTGCTGCAATAAGAAATATATATATATATATATATATATAATATATATATATATATATATATATATATAGAAAAAATTTAATAATGTCAACCATATCTAGAATCCATGTGTACTGTCAACAGAATCAATTAGTTAAGAACTTTATAAAGGCCCGAGTTACCTTCTTCCACCATAAGCCTTATTGCTCTTCTTTCCAATTCATATGCATGCTTGCTCCGGCCTGCTGCTGACAAGGACCTAAGCACTATAGCCATCAAAAAGTTAATTACATGATATCAGTAATGTCAAGGATGGTAACACATATGTAATATTCTTGGCTTACTTACGCTTCATATATTCCTCCTGACTTGATTCATTACAGTTTTTCAAGTACATCTGCAGGCGAAGGAACCTCTCTTCCCAATGTTGGTCCCTCTGCCTCTGTGGCTCAGGCCGAACAGGAACACCAATAGGAATTCTCTGGGCCTGAGGCTGGAGAAGAACTCCGGCAGTAACCCTCTGAGGTTCAGACTGCACAGAAACACCAGTAGCAACCCTTTGTCTTTCAGGTTGGACAGGAACCCCAGTAGGAACTCTCTGGGCCTCAGGCTGGGAAACAACTCTGGTAGTAACCCTGTGGGGTTCAGAGTGCACAGAAACACCAGTAGAGACCCTTTCTCTTTCAGGATGAATAGGAACCTCAGTAGGAAAACTCTGGGCCTCAGTCTGGGAAACAACTCCAGTAGTAGCCCTCTGGGGTTCAGACTGCAGAGAAGTGCCAGTAGCGACCCGTTGTCTTTCAGGCTGAACAGGAACCCCAGTAGGAATTCTATGGTCCTCAGGCTCGGAAACAACTCCGGTAGTAACCCTCTTGGCTTCAGACTGCACAGAAATGCCAGTAGCGACCCTTTGTGTTTCAGGCTGAACATGGACCCCAGTAGGAATTCTCTGGGCCTCAGGCTGGAAAACAACGCTGGTGGTAACCCTCTGGGATCGAGACTGCACAGGAATGCAAGCAGAAACGCTTTGTCTTTCAGTCTGAACAGGAACCATAGTAGGAATTCTATGGGCCTCAGGCTGGAAAACAATTCCAGTGTTAGGAATCGTCGTAGGAACAGTAGAATAATTTGGTGCAGGCACTGGCAATCCAGCTAGAAATTTTCCAGGAGGATAGGCAGGTGCCGGTCCCCCAGATGACATATTTAAAGAAACTGATGGAACACTCGTAGATACCGGAAGAGAAGTCAAAACATCTTGCTCCAATCGTAGCTGTGACTTTGGATCACTACTGCAACTGCCAATGAATTTCTTCCCAAGTGTTGAATGAGAACCATCTTCTTTTCCAGATTCTGTTTCAAGTTTTCTACGTACATACACAAGATGCCCATTCGTGCCAGTGGTGCTCGGTGGCTGAGAATGGGCAGGACTTGAGGGGTAACTAGTTTGTTGCCTCTTGGTACCAGAAACCTTAATGGAGTCTGAGACTGTGCCTCCTCTTAGAAGTGGGGAATTTCCTGTTGCCGTAGGAACTGTGTTTACAGTTTCACTTGGGAGATCCCTTGTTTCTGAATTCTTTCCTGAGATTGGCTGTTGCTTGTCACCAGTGGCCATGGAAGTTCCACCGTTAACAAGTTTGTATTCTTTAAACTTTTCTCTCATTCGTTGAACCATTTGGTGATGCAGCTATTCTCCACCATAAAGCTAATGGAATGGCCAAGGAAGGAGAGAGCCAAAAATAATAGTCATCCTAGAGCTGCAACAGAAAATAAGCAGCAGATTTTAGAGGCAAATGTTAACACTAGTGTTAGAATTAGTCTAAATTAGTTACTGTAACTATGTGAGTTCCTATTTCTTAGGATTAGTTACTGTAACTATATTAGTTCATATTTCTTAGGATTAGTTATTTGCTCTGTTTATCTATTTATGCTATTAGTTAGGAAGTTAGTTCAATTGTATTCCTATTTATACCACTCCATTAATGAAGAGAAATACAACACTCAATTACACCTGCTTTTATGGTATCAGAACCATAAAATACCTATAAACACCTATATAGGATTCTGCCAATTATAGATGGCTAATCCAAGTATTATTAGCACCGGTTCTAGTGGCGAATCTTCTTGGTCTGGTGGATCGAATTCTCTCTCCAACCACCGCTTTCCGAAGAAACCTGAACGTCCGATCTGCGACTACTGCAACAAACTATGACATATCAAGGCCAAATGCGGAAGCTCCATGGCAAGCAAGCCGATTTCCAGCCATCTCAGCGATCCTCCCACGACAACAAAAGTGCTTATCAAGCGTCTCAAACCGTTTCCAGCGAGCAAGGAGGCCAAACTTCATAATCTGAGCAGACCTTCTTCAACAAAGAAGACTTAGAGCAACTGTATAAGCTATGGACATCACATAAGTCATCATCCTCACCTTCCTCATCCTCACTTGCCCAGAAAGGTAGCTTTAAAACAGCCCTAAGTGTCTCTACAAAAATCCCTAACCCCTGGATCATAGATTCAGGGGCCACTGACCATATGATTGGGTCCTCTTATTTATTCAACTCATATTTTCCATGTTCTGGGTATGAAAAAGTAAAAATTGCAGATGGATCTCTCTCAGCTATCGCCGGAAAAGGTTCCATCATTATCTCACCATCCATCACTCTAAACAATGTCTTACATGTTCCTAATCTAACATGTAATCTATTATCTGTCAATAAATTAGCCTCTGATTTTCAATGTAGACTCATTTTTTCACCTACTGGTTCTGTCTTTCAGACCTATGCTCGGGGAAGATGATTGGCAATGCTAAAGCGCACGGGGGGCTTTACTATCTCTTAGAGGTCAACTCGAGTAAACAAATTCAAAAACCTCAATATTCTAGTTTCGTTTACTTATCTGATGAAATAATGTTATGGCATTTTCGCTTAGGCCATCCTAGCTTTGGGTATTTAAAACATTTGTTTTCTACATTATTTCAAAATAAAAGTGTTGATTCTTTACAATGTGAAATTTGTCAGTTAGCTAAGCATAAAAGAGCTGTTTTTTCTTCTGTTAAATATACTCCATCTAAACCATTTTTACTAATACACAGCGATATGTGGGGACCATCTCGAATCAAAAATATTTCAGGAACGAGATGGTTCATCACTTTCATTGATGACCACACTAGGAACACATGGATCTATTTGTTGAAAGAAAAATCCGAGGTAGCTAATACATTCAAAAATTTCTACACTATGATTGAAACTCAATTTCAAACAAAGATTTAAATTTTGAAAACTGATAATGGTAGAAAATATTTTAATGGAATCTTAGGACAATTCTTAACTGAAAAAGGCATCATCCATCACAGTTCTTGTGTTGATATACCTCAACAAAATGGTATTGCCGAAAGAAAAAATAAACACCTACTTGAAGTGTCATCCGAGCTTTAATGTTTTCTATGAATGTTCCCAAGCATTTTTGGGGAGATGCTATACTAACTGCTTCATATCTAATTAATAGAATGCCAAGCAAAGTACTTAACTATCAAACCCCGTTACAATCACTTCAAAATTATTTTTTGGAAAATAATGTTTTACTAATCTATCTCCAAAAATATTTGGTTGTACTGTTTTTGTTCATATTCATGATCATAAAAGAGGAAAATTGGATCCAAGAGCTACTAAATGTATTTTTTTAGGATTTTCTCCACCACAAAAAGGTTTCAAATGCTTTGACCCTAGCTCGGGTAAATTTTTCGTAAGTATGAATGTCACATTTTTTTGAAACGAAACCTTTTTTTGAGAAAACTTCTCTTCAGGGGGAGAGCACTCATAATGAAGATCAGTTTTGGGAATTACAAACCTTACCTTTATGTGAAAACATTGAAAATACCCACCACCAATCACATGATGTGCCTCGGGCTGAGAATAACAGTAATAGTATTTCATCTCTTAATGAAACGAGTCCCATTGAGGACCAATCTACTGAATTCCGGGTTCACTCGAGAGGGCACACAAGAGCTGCACAAGACTCTCTGGCGCTGCCAACATCCGAACCGAGCACCAGTTCAGGTAACACTTCCTAATTTATCTCAAGCCATTGAATCCCAAGAAGAGTCGATCAACCCTGAATCAGTAGAATCATCCCACAATAGCCTAAATGAACCCATAGCCTAAGAAAAGGAAACCGAACCTGCACGAAATTTCTTTTATATCCGCTGTCAAACTATGTTTCCTATCAAAACCTATCTCCAAGTTTTAGGGCATTCACGACCAGTATAACTAATGATGAGGTTCCTAACTCTATACACGAAGCTCTAAGTATTCCTAAGTGGAAGGAGACAGTCTTAGAAGAAATGAGGGCTCTAAAGAAAAATGAGATGTGGGAAATGACTGAATTGTCGAGGGGCAAACGCACGGTTGACTGCAAGTGGATATTTACAGTAAAATACAAAGGTGATGGTAACGTGGAAAGATACAAAGTGAGACTAGTCGCTCGTGGGTTCACTCAAACCTACGGTCTAGACTACGAGGAAACATTTGCCCCAGTTGCCAAACTTAACACAATTAGAGTTTTGCTCTCCTTAGCAGTGAATCTCGATTGGCCATTGTTACAATTTGATGTCAAGAACGCGTTCTTAAATGGAGAGTTAGAAGAAGTATTCATGCAAGTTCTACCTGGTTTTGACAGGAACTCCGATGGAAAGCTGTGCAGGTTGAAGAAGGCTTTATACGGCCTTAAACAGTCTCATCGGGCCTGGTTCGGAAGGTTTTCTAAAGCGATGAAGGATCAACACTACAAACAGGCTCAGTCTGATAACACCATGTTCTACAAGCACACTCCGGACGGTAAAATGGCCATACTAATTGTTTACATAGATGACATGGTTATGACAGGAGACAACGAGGCTGAACTCAGAAAACTAAAACGTTTCTTGGCTCAACAATTCGAGATAAAAGACTTGGAAAACCTCAAGTATTTTCTGGAAATGGAAGTCGCAAGGTCACCCAAGGGAATTGCAATTTCACAACGGAAGTATGTGTTGGACCTCCTGTCTGAAACTGGTCTCCTCGGGTGCAAACCGGCTTCAACACCGATTGATCCCAATCACCGGCTCAATAAGAAAGGAGATGTACCGGCGAACAAAACCAGGTATCAAAAACTCGTTAGAAAATTGATTTATTTGGCTCACACTCGCCCCAACATCGCTCATGTCGTGAGTCTTGTAAGTCAATACATGCATAGTCCATATGAAAGTCACCTCGAGGCTGTGTACAGAATATTACACTACCTCAAGGGCAGTCCAGGAAAAGGAATACTCTTGCAGAAAAACGAGAGCAGACAGATTGAGGTTTATACCGATACAGACTGGGCCGGGTGCTTAGATGACAGAACATCAACCTCAGCATATTGTACCTTTGTTTGGGGGAACTTGGTGACGTGGAGAAGTAAGAAGCAGCAGGTAGTGGCTCGAAGCAGTACGGAAGCTGAATTTCGAACTATGGCACAAGGAATATGCGAAGTCATTTGGATAAGAGGCATCCTGGAAGAACTACAAATCGAATCAAGCTCACTTATAAAACTTTTCTGTGACAATAAATTCGCAATCAGTATTACTCACAGCCCGGTCCAACACGACCGGACCAAGCACGTGGAGATAGATCGTCATTTCATAAAGGAGAAGCTCGAAAAAGGAGAAATCGCATGCCGTTGTTCCAACAACAGAACAGCTTGCAGACGTACTCACAAAGGGCCTATACAGGCAAAAGTTCGATGATTGTCTCAGCAAGTTGGGCATGAAAGATATTTTCGCACCAACTTGAGGGGGAGTGTTAGAATTAGTTTAAATTAGTTACTGTAACTATGTTCCTATTTCTTAGGATTAGTTACTGTAACTACATTAGTTCCTATTTCTTAGGATTAGTTATCTGCTATGTTTATCTATTTATGCTATTAGTTAGTAAGTTAGTTCAATAGTATTCCTATTTATACCACTCTATTAATGAAGAGAAATACAACGCTCAACTACACCTGCTTTTAACTAGTAGTAATATGCTACTGGATGAATAAGGAACTCATGCATGATGCCTTCAATTGTGTGGATGAGTAATAATAAGGCAGATGAATTATAAATGTGCCAACGACATATAATCAATGTCTTGTATTAGGTAAAAGAAGGGAGACTTGCGTAGGAATGGATAGAAACCGGTAGTAAGTGTGAAACCACATTCAGGCTATTAGATGTATGAAATGGAATGATAACCAATCAATTTGAGAACATAAGATAATGCAGGTTAACATAGGATATAATTGTTTTTCATCTCCCTTTAAGTGTTCGTTGATGAAAGCTTGAAACTTTATTATAAGATGCCAATGAGGTTTTCGATATTCTGTAGGTGAGAGATTTCTAGCTTTTTGCTTCTGGTATTCTAGGTCTACTCTGCTTTAGTTACTTATCTAACTATCTAAGTTCTCTTCTAGTTCTGTTCATCTTGTTCCCAGCTTTACTTATGGGTAACTACCTTTTCTTTGTGTTTTTTCTCCATTTATCATATCCTCCATACTCATTTACTTACTAGTGTAAGCTTGAAGCTCAAGAAGCCCCTACCATGTTGCAAATCTAGTTATCATGAGAATTTGAGCCACATCAACTAGGAGACAACATGAGCCATGGCACGATATTCAGCTTTAGCAGAGGAATGGGAGAGAACAATTTATTTCACTCTTCCAGAGTAACTAGGTTCGCACCAAAGATTGTGCAGTAACCGCTAGTAAAGCGCTAATCATCAATGGACCGACTTGATGGGCATAAGCATAGAGCGATCTAAGTTAGTCAACGTGTCCTTAGCATTTAATAGGTACATGACTTCCCTGTAATAAGCATCTTCCCTGCAGTTGGTAATTCATGTGCATACCTTGCTATCACTATGATTCAAAAAAAAGCTTTTTGGTACTGGTGGGTCGATCATCATGAGATGATGAGAGCAGGGGCCTGTTAAATAGTTTGCGCACATTCTATTTAGTTGGTATTGCTGGTAAAAAGTGATGGCAGTGAGTCAAACTTCTGTCGTAAACATCTTTGAGGAAGTAATGGTTCCAGTTGAGGAATTGAGATAAGATGTTGCCAACGAGAGACTCGTCGGAATCCATTAGGAGAATGAAGAGGGCGCACAAGTCCGAAGAAGAAGATTGCTGGCCAATAAAGGTCTTGATTGGATCACAATGTAGTGGAGAGAAAACTTGAAGAAAAGGTTGAAGGCAATGAAAGACGTGCTAAAAAAATTCACGAAAATATTCCTGATTGTTTCACTTCTTTTTTTCCCAACTTTTCTGAATTTTTTTTCTAAAGGAAAGAACTTGCTCGAATGTCGCTGGGCTTGGCTCTGGGTCAGCTAGGGCTCAAACGACAGCAACATGGTAGCAGCAACAACAGTTTTTGGATGCAGTTTTGAGGAAAAACAATAGTATTTTGTTGCTATATTTTCTAAACAGTAACAGCAACATGGAGAGAATTGGTGGTGACGGGGTGAGGGAAGGTTAAGGGTGCGTCGGAGGACAGATAAAGGTAGTCAAGGGAGGTTAAGAGGTTTGATAGAGAGGGTAGGAGAGCAAGGATAAGGAGAGAGTTTGCTTTGACACCATGAAGAGAAATAGAGAGAATGTTGGAATCCAACCCGATTTTGAGGTGGATATGATGTCTGGAGCCTGTGGAAGACTGTGGAGTTGTTGTGGTTTCAATAGGGGTCAATTATGAGCAAAACAGTCATAACCTTAATTCCGGCTTTGGGACCGGACTTCCGGATTTTACAATGTAACAGCAAGTACAAACCGGAATTCATGTCTGGACGATTTATGCATAGATCGGGGTTTTGATGAAGTTTTTAATGATCCATATCTATTTGGCTGACTTAGGGGCTAAGTCAGGGTTGTGTAGGGTTTTTTGGCTGCTTATTAAGAGGAGGCTAAGAGGGATTTTAATTGTATGTTCGCAAGAGATTCAAGGGACATTCTACCAATTCAAAGAGATGGAGGATTTCTGAGTTCTTGAGGTCGAGAGCATCATCATCTTTGTCAGTAGGCAGAGGTCGAGAGCATCATCGTCTTTGTCAGTAGGCAGTTGTTGCTAGGTGAGAGAGCCTTAGATAGGGGTTGGATTTCTTATACGATCTCTTATAATTTGTAATTTTCTCTTCGAGAAGTTCTAAGGGCTTGACTTTTATATTCTTATAATGGATTGTAATCTTCTTATAAATCATTATGGAGCTGTTTGGATTGGTGCAAGTGGCAGGAGATGTAAAAGTGACTTCTTGTCTAGTAAAAGTGAAATGTGTATGCTTTTTAGTTCCATCCTAGTTCTTGTTTGCTGGAACTACTTTCAATATTTGGATAGATGATATTTTGTAACTTGGAAATGGACAAATTCATACTTCCGTGTTTGGATGTCTATTAAAGAGGTGGGAAGTGAAAAGTACTTTATAACAAAACAAATTTAATTAATTATTTAACAAAATAATAATTACTTATCGATAATTATTTTCTTAACTAATTGTGTGGGTCTTAGTAATATGAAGGAGGTGGAAAACTAAAAAAAAGTACAATATAATAATAACAAAACTAATTAATTGTCTAACAAAAACTGATAATTATTTATTAATATTAATTATTTAACTTTTTTTAATTACTCAAGATTTAGTTAAATTGGAAACATAAGTACTTACACTAATTATTTAACTTACTAAAAATTAATACTGATTATAAAAATTCACACCATAATTGAAAATGGAAAAGAAAAAACCAACACAAAACTATCACTTACATCCACTTCCACTCAAAAATGGACGTAAGTGGGGAGCTCTCTTCTTCATATACGAAGAGGGGACAAAAACTAGTGTGTAACGATGACTCCAAGTTTAATTTTCCATTTTCATGTTGAACCAAACATTAAAAGTCCCCTCCTCTCTCTCTCTCTCTCTCTCTCTCTCTCTCTCTCTCTCTCCATTTTCGTCTACTTTTCTACTTCTACACAACCAAAAAAAAGCCTATATAAAAGGTTGGGACTTCCTCGGGTGGCCATAGCCATCATATACCGTGTGTATTGATCTTTGTTTGGCCTCGTAGCAAGTCTACGGTCGTGTTTTCTTTGCAGGTTGGGCGGTTGACGCTTCTCTGTTACACGTCTTAGATCCCAAAAAGTAGTATCAAAGCTCCGAGCTCAATAGGATTTAAAATACGGCCAATGGCTACAAAGATCTACTCGCACATGTTGACGATTGATAATGAGTTTGCTGCTCTTGAGTTCTCTACGAACAATTAAAGACGGTAGTCAAAAGTAGTCTGTTGAACGAAGAGATTTAGTCTAAGCACATGAATAATTGCAGTCGGAGTGCGTCGTGATTGCTTCTAAAAGGAAGGTATGGTCCAAGTTGTTGGCCCAAATAATCATTGGTCAACTTAATTTTGATATTGATCGAACCATGACGTGATATGACTCGATACGACGTAGTCAGCACATCAGCACAAAGTCAGCACTGCATCTTCTCAACTATTCTCATGCTACAATGTCGTATGGTGTTTTATATTTCTTCTATAATTTATCTTTGTTTATAGGACCAAATGTACATCGGGTTCGCAGTTGGCACTAGAAAACTTAAAACCCAATCCTACCCACTACATTTCAGTTCATCATATAAATCAGTCCGCAAATACAGACCTTATCCAAAATCCTAATTATGGTGACCGAACTCGGACCGAACTCGATCAGGATAAAACCTAATTCCCTAGTCAACATCTTCTTCCGGAAGTCTAGGCTCTAACATTCGAATTTATGAATGTTAGGGGACCAAACTCTGTCCGACTCGGTTCACAGTGAACCTATATAAAGGCCTTGATTTCTTCACTTGAAAAAACACCAAATCATTCTAAACCTTCTTATCTATTCTAAGCCTTAACCTTTTCATCAACAAGAAAACCAACTCCCAGCCTTCTAATGTGCCAAAGTTCTAATCCCGATTAGAAGTCCGTTTGAGTTGTAAAGTTTGAATTTTCAAGTGTTGCTCTTTACACTTGTTGTTTAAAGTCAGCAAGCTCTTCGTATCAAAAGCTTGTGGTTGTTTGAAGTCGGCGAGTCCTTCGTTTCAAAGCTCCTAGTTTAATAGAGTATCAAAGCTCTTTGTATCAAAAGCTTGTGGTTGTTTGAAGTCAGCTAAAGATATTAATGCATTATTTTATGTTGTAGGCAGGAATGAGTTTAATAAAGTATCTACTTGTAACACTTCACACGAGGTTTGGAAACTTCTTGAGGTAAGTCATGAAGGAACTTCACAAGTGAAGGAATCCAAGAAGACTGGTACAAGAGTATGAGGCATATCAAAATAAAGTCTAATGAGACCATCACACAAATGTTTAATCGTTTCCTTGATATTGTTAATCATCTTTCTTCACAGTGAACCTATATAAAGGCCTTGATTTCTTCACTTGAAAAAACACCAAATCATTCTAAACCTTCTTATCTATTCTAAGGCTTAACCTTTTCATCAACAAGAAAACCAACTCCCAGCCTTCTAATGTGCCAAAGTTCTAATCCCGATTAGAAGTCCGTTTGAGTTGTAAAGTTTGAATTTTCAAGTGTTGCTCTTTACACTTGTTGTTTAAAGTCAGCAAGTTCTTCGTATCAAAAGCTTGTGGTTGTTTGAAGTCGGCGAGTCCTTCGTTTCAAAGCTCCTAGTTTAATAGAGTATCAAAGCTCTTTGTATCAAAAGCTTGTGGTTGTTTGAAGTCAGCTAAAGATATTAATGCATTATTTTATGTTGTAGGCAGGAATGAGTTTAATAAAGTATCTACTTGTAACACTTCACACGAGATTTGGAAACTTCTTGAGGTAAGTCATGAAGGAACTTCACAAGTGAAGGAATCCAAGAAGACTGGTACAAGAGTATGAGGCATATCAAAATAAAGTCTAATGAGACCATCACACAAATGTTTAATCGTTTCCTTGATATTGTTAATCATCTTTCTTCTCTTAGTAAGGACTACATCAATCACGTAAAGATACGGAAGGTGCTCAAGGGACTCACCAAGAACTAGAACCCAAAGACAACTGCAAACATTGAAGGAAACTATCTCACCACCATGTCCCTTAAGTCACTAACGGGTAAGCCATGACTCACGAGCTAGATCTCGAAGAATTTGAAGAGTCTACTCCCCAAAAGAAGGCCATCGCACTTAAGGTGCATCACAAAGAGCTTCAGATGATACATCTGAAGATGATGAAACATATAATGATGAACTCGCCCAAATTTCCAAGAACTTTAAGAGATTTCTAAAGTATGAGAAATCAAAACGCAAGAAAAAAGATATTGAAGAAGAACTAATTTGCTACAGCTGCAGAAGACCAGACCATACGAAAAAGCATTGCCTACCAATGAAGAAAAAAGGGAATCGCTTAGAACAATCAAACAAAGAAATATCGTCGTCTCGCAAGTACGCTAACACAAGTATATAGTGTGAAAGCAAAACAAACGACTCCGAAGAAGAAGAAGACGAAGACGAAGAAAAAGAAGAAGAAAGCCCTCGTCAAGGTGCAAATGTATGCTTAATGGCATTATCCAATAAGTTACAGAATAATCCTTTTTTTTAAGAAAATGAATTCTCTTATGATGAATTATTTGATGCTTTCAATTATTTATTTGACGATTGCAAAAGGCTTAAAAATAAGTATAAGAAAACTAGAAAAGATATTCTATCATACAAGCTTGAGAATGAAAAACTTACTTGCTTATTGAATGATGTTAGAGACACTTCTCCTGATAATTCTGCTGAGATCTCCATGCTTAAGCTTTAGATTGCATGAGGCACTTGAATGCATTGACAAAAGTACTCATAAAAAATGCTAAACTTAAGGATGAATTAGAATCAAAAAAGAAAACTATTCTATTCATTCACGTAGAATTGATGCTCTTACTGCTAAATATGATGAGACATAATGCTAACTCTAAAAGTTGGATATTAGACTGGAAAAGCAGGTAGTACAAACCTATGACTCAGTTTAACAAAAGATACACGACACATCATAAAGTCACACACGACATATCTTTTACAAAGGAAGCATACAAAGCTAAAGCTTCACATAATCACACATTCTATTACAAATATCCACGCACATCATATCACACTACATCTACACCTAGCACAAATGTTTATACTTCTTGTCATTATTATGATATAAAAGGACACATTTATAGTCATTGTCATATTAGAAAGCTAATTGCTATAAACTTGTGCAAATGGGTTCCCAGAACTAACAAATGTGGATCCAAGTTTGATACCAAAGTCTCCGCCTAATATTTCAGATGGAGCTACTTATGTTGAGCCATAAAACCATGGAATATATTGGTGATTGCAAAGCTACAAATGTCATCTTCCAAGCAATTACACCAACACAAGTGTTGCCACCTGAGCCACTTTGGTACATGCTAATTGATTCTTCCTAGAATGGCTAAAATTGTAGAATCTAGAATGTTTTAATATATGTTTAGCTACTACATTCGTAGAGAGTTAAAAATTCTGAAACTTTATGACATTACTTAAATTCCTTTTAATTTCGTTTATTAAAGTAGAGATTATTTTTGGGTACATACCGAAAGGGTCCTTATGTCAAAGAGTTGTAAATAGTCTTAAGCGACACGATATTTAAGTGTCTTCGGACAACCACTAGCTGGAAACCGGCCCCTACAACTAATCCAAGGTTTATCAACACTTCATAAACTAAAGATTATTGAGATTTATTGGCAATTATTGTTCATTTTTCTATTATATTTTGTGTATGTTGCTTCACTCTTGTTTTTCGGTTTTGTTTTTTGTTTCACCACTTACGAGGGAGTTATCCGTTTCGATGAAGTGACAAAGGAGGAGAAATCGATACAACTATTGAATCGTACAAGACAAATGCTCACAAATTGTGGGAGAGCATTGTATACCGGCATCGGTATCGGCGTATCGTATCGCGTATCGGCAATGGTTTGTCAATTATCAAAATAGAAAAAAAAATTAACCCAAATAGTCATTGATCAACTCGATTATGATATTGATCGAACCATGACTTGATATAACTTGATACTGTAGTGTCCCGTCCCGCTCAGTCAATCGGAGGAATCGAAACGCCGACAGCGTTCGAACTTAGCCTTGCAACGGCTACTCGGAGACATCGCTCGGTCGAGACGACCGCTCGCCCAGGTGGGGTAGTTTCGGTGAACTTGCCTCATCTTTGCTTTCACATAATAAATCGTATTTTCAACTTGCACAAGTAGGCTTAATAATAAAAGAGATGAATCCACATAGCTAAGGGAATAATCCCGACGGGTCAAATAAGTTAGAACATGAAAAACGTCCCACGGTCGGCTTAGAGTTGGTGCACGGCGTGCTTTGAAAATGACACTCGGTCCTTCGTCCCGTGGCTTGGGAGAAGGAAAGTTGGTCTTCAACACAAAACTATGAACTTGCCTAAGTCGTAGGCGTCGCCCGCATAAATGCTTGATAAAGCGTGCACGGTTCCACTGCGCAAGGCTTGGCATAGCCTTTGCTCGTCCCTCGGATTAAGTTATAAGCTTGATTAAGTTAGGCAAAGTTATGTCGGTCGACCTAAGTCATTCCAAGCACGGTCCTATGAGTTCTACAGTCGGATATAACCATATAGTCTCACGATCGTAAGGCCCGTCATATCGAGTATGACTTGGGCGGTGGTGTCACATAGAGTTTCAAGTTGGTTTGAGACACGATGGCACAGATTTAGTGTTTTAAGGCACGGGCCACGGTTGAGTCATTGAGTTTGGAATGTGTTTCGATAGTTGTTCTTGAGTGAGTGAAATGATAGGGCAAGAAAGAAAGAATGCTCACGACTGGGTCGTTGAGGCAAGAAAAGAAGAATGCTCGCGACTACGGGTCGTCGAGGCAAGATCTCAGATGTGAGATGTGTTGAACTTAGCCCTGAAAGAGATGGTAACACTAGAAGTAGCTTTGACTGTGTGAGACGTCAGTTTGAGTCGAGTCTTGCATGGTCATTGGACAACTTGTACAAGGTAAAATAAATCTGTTTCTCCAACGGCGACCCCGGCGGCCCAGGGGAACCGTTGCGATGGAGACATTCGTAGCTGTGCTGGATGACCGCACGGGTTAGGCGGGGACTTGCAGCGGAGCTAGCTACTCGCGCTGGCAAGGAGCGTCCGTCTAATCAAAAGCTCAAAAGGAGTCCATTATAGGGTTGGGCCCTAGTGACTAGTTCATATAGATGAGTCAGCATGGGCGGCGATCCGCGTGTATGCTTTTGGATTGAGTCGAGTATTGAGTGTAGTATATCAAGGAAGTTGAGTTGAATGTGTGTGTACAGTTGGAACACAAAATGTTGGGCCTAAGATTTGGCTGCAACGTAGGCGACGTGCTTCGGCACGAGATGTGGAGTCGAGTCTTATGTTGTCGGCATATAAGTTGCATGGTTATGTTTGAGTTGGTTGAGTTTAAGTCAGGAAACCGCCGCAAGGCAAAGTTGTTTGAGTGACACTAAGATGCACAAGTCTTGATTGGGTCAGTTGGTGATCAAAGTAGCAAGGGCCGCGAGGCGGCGATATGGTTGAGTCGCAGATAGTTGCGAGGCACGGCACAAAGTATTTGAAACACGGTCACACGGGAAATGGAGCTTAATCGCGTAGTTGCGTCTCTGATTTTAAGCCGTAAGGCAAACACGACTCGATAGGTTAACGTTGTTGGCACGAGAAGGGTATTGAGGCAAGGTATGAGTTAACATTGTCGTTGCAAGCACGAGATGGTCTAGAGACACGGAATAGGCCAAGGCGTCGGTCCTAAAACTGATCCTAAGGCAAGAGTAGAAAGACAATCATAAAGGGGACTAAGTTGCACAAAAGTAAATCAAACGTGTTGGATTTGTATGGGTGGGCGAGGAGCTCATTCCACCAGTACAGTTGAGTACTGACACCCACATAGTTTCCATGTGCAGGCACAGGTAGAAGCTCGTAGCGCGGAGCTCGCTTGGATGCGTCGAGGCACGGAGTTCCTTGGCGATTCGAAGCACGATGCCGCTTGGAGTAAAGACTTATACAGGACATAATGTATGAACATCGCCTTCCGAAGCTTCCGCCGGCTCAAGACTTGTATTGAGAGATGAGAGAGAGAGAGCTGAGTGACTTGTAATGTGAGCTTGAGAGAATTATAAATCTTGGCCTTGCGCCCATTGTAATCTTTGTTTCAATATCAATAAAGAGCTTCTTTTGAATAACTTGTGTTTGTTCTAAATTCTGCTGCTATTATTCAATGTCTTTGCACGGGACTTCTGTGCGACGACCCCGTCGCAGCCGCTGAAATCGGCCGTTATGGAACCCGCCTTGCACGAGCGCAATCTAGGCTCGTGCGGCATCACGCCTTAGCGAGGACGATCGCTCCTACGGGAGCGGGGCGTGACAGATACGACGTAGTCAGCACATCAACACAAAGTCAGCACTGCATCTTCTCAACTATTCTCGTGCTACAAGGTCGAATAGAGTTTTATATTCTTCTGTATTTTATCGTTGTTTATAGGACCAAATGTACATCGGGTTCACAGCTAGCACTAGAAAACTTAAAACCCAATCCTATTATCAGTTCACCATGTAAACCAGTCCGCAAATACAGACCTGATCCAAAACCCTAATTATGATGACCGAACTCGAGCCGAACTCGATCAGGGTAAAACCTAATTACATAGTCAGCCTCTTGTTCCTGAAGACCAGGCTCTAACGTTCGAATTTATGAACGTTCGGGGACCGAACTCTGTTCGAACTCGATTCCCAATAAACCTATATAAAGGCCTTGAATTGTTCACTTGAAACACACCAATTTATTCTAAACCTTCTTATCTATTCTGAGCCTTAACCTTTCCATCACCAAGAAAACCAACTCCTTGCCTTATAGTGTGCCAAAAATGCAATCTCGATTAGAAGTCTGTTCGAGTTGTAAAGCTTGAATTTTCAAATCTTGTTCTTTACACTTATTGTTTGAAGTCGACAAGTACTTCATATCAAAGCTCGTGGTTGTTGAAAGTCGCCATAGCTTTCGAATCAAAGAACGTGTCTGTAAGAAATCAGCAAGCCTTCGGATCAAAGCTTGTGCTTCATTGATAGTGGATTTAACATCGAGCAAGAGTTCTCGGGACTGGATTAGTCCTCCACGAAAAAAACCAGTATATATCGCGGTGTCAGCGTTTGTGACTTCTCAACTAAGTTTACTTTCCATATACGTATTTGCTATATATCTTATTATTCTCAATATACCTGCTTGCTGAATTTATTAGTTGGTAATTAGCCTTATTTTTATTTCCGTTGCACTCTATTTACTCCCCTTTATAGTTGCTTTCAGGGGCTTTACAAGTCACATGCAAGAACATAAAGGAGTTCCTGGAATCTTGCAAAGGTGGATCGCAAGGAGTAATGCCATACTATGGCAAGTGGGGTAGTACAAACGAGACTGCAAAAAGCTCAAAAATGAGGAGGTAAAAATAAGAAAAAAAATCTATAGGATTTGACGACTGTTGCCACTGGAGAACTCATCTTCACAGCGAGTAAGACATTGGACTCTTGTAGCACATATCATGACTATGATCGGGTCTTGGACACATGAGTCTTGTCATGCTACTCTGTGAAGGAGGTTCTTCGTAACTTATCGGAGCAACAATTTCGAACGAGTGAAGACAGACGACAAGGGGACAATGATAGTTATGGGTATCGGGAATGTGCACTTGGTAATATTTAACTTGGAAAGAATATTTTCCTCAAGTTAAGTACATACCGAGTTTGCGCCTCAATTTGGTGTCGGTTGGGAGAATGATAATGGCTTACGCAGTATGTTTGGAGATGAGATTTGGTTGTTTACGGAGGGTACCCAGGTGCTGGCGCGAAAAGTTATGTTCTGCAACATATACAAACTCAAGACGGTGGATTGTAAAGGTGAGTTGCAGGTATCGGAAGATAGCTCGAGAGATGTACAACAGGTTATTGGTGATCGATTAACATCGGGCCTTCAAGAAAATTTGAGGAACAAAAAGGACTCGGTTCGTCGAGAGGTAACGACGAATGAGGTGTCAGATCGTGAGGATCTGATTGTCGATTCCTTGATAGTTGGTTGACCTTGAGGTGAGAGTTGCTCTGCGAATCCTAGTTAGGCATCGAGAGGGGTATCAGAACTTGTTGAAGTGATCAAGGTTTCAGCAGTTCGAAGTCGTAAAGAAGATCATGGAGTTGAATCGACTGAAGAAACAACGGATACATCTCTATTTGCACAGCTTGGGAGAAATGTGAACCTTCAACGTCGTATATCGAGTATGGAGTCGAACTTACTCACTCAAGGATGCGAATGAACGAGGGAGCTTTCATGACTAACATGATAGTGTTCAGGTTCGAAAGCTTGGATCTCATGGAAATCGCAATGTTCACTTTACAGGAGATGTTCGCTTAGCAGGTGCAGCCAGGGGTTAGGAAGTTATTCGAAAACGAACACGTTCGGGTCAGAAGAAAGAATTTGGGAGTACGCAACCAAAACTCACAGTAAGGTTGGTGGTCAAGGACTTTCTTGGTCGAATCATTGATCTCATGAAGATCCTACTGATTCAGAAGATGCTATACGTAACAATTGGCGTCAACCTGTCGTCGAGCACCCGGAGACAATAGGTGATGTAGGGCAACCCAGGGGATGCGGCAAGGAGCACAAACCTTGTCGCAAGGCAACGAACATGGAGTCCGTTTGAGAAGCTACGGGGCCAATACCCTCTTATCCTTGAGGGAGAGTTTATTGGAAATACAATCCAATTTCAAGGTAGATGTGAAGTATAAAGCGTGGAAGACAATAAAGTAGTTTGGGTTCGACCAGGGTCAATTTTAACCAAAAGAGTCAAAACCGGAATTTCGATTTTGGTAATTGAATTCTGAATTTTCCAACGTATTAAGTGTGTACAAACCCTTCAAGAATTTCTCACTATGAAAATAAATCCTCCAAATTAAGAGAAGGTAACTATAATTGAAACGTCAAAGAATCCAATACTTGTATTTTTCTATTATATTTTCCCAATATACTTCCTTCATAAAATGTTATTTCCATCACAATATCCATCTATTGCACAAATACTCATCGGGAGGACCGTATCAATATCCAACACGAATTGGGCCAATACTTCTTTGAAACTCCTGTCAGATATAGCTCACTCGTGTTTAGGCTCCAAAAAGACCTAACAAATAATTAAAAGTAATTTTATATATTTTTCTATCATGTCAGACATAATTGATATATGAGAAAGTAGTATTTCTTTGCATTAAATCCTTTTCTAAAACATTTTGGAACATTTTACTACACAAGGTATGCTTAAATATAGATATTACTAAGATGCAAGGTTCTAAACGGCGGTAGGCGGGTGCGCAGTGGAGAGAGTCCGCCTACCGCCTAGGCGGTTGATACATTTTGGACACTTTTTTACTATTTTACCACTGTTTTTTTTGCATAATATGCATATTTTAAAGGTGTTCCATGCATAACTAAGTTATAGAAGGAAGATTTATGAACTTTTAGTTTTGTAAAAGTGAACCGCCCATAATGTTTGCAAAACCTTTTGGCCAATCCATCTTGTTAGGTTGCTCTGCGTAAGCACCCGCCTACGCCGCCTCACCTCCGTTGGTCGCCTGCTCCACCGCCTACGCAAAAGCGATGCGGAGAGAGACCGCCTAGGCGGCCACCTCAACCGCCATTTAGAACACTCTTAAGATGTAATATGAAATATGTAAGAAATATGCTTTCATGTGTATATACTATATATAACTCTATCCACGCGATACCCGTATCCCAAAATTCTCAAAATGTCGTATTCCAAAATCCAAATCCATATAGTATCCCTATCCAAATATGTGTCTGTCTATGAAACCTAGATACCCACATTTGAAGAAAATCTAATGGTAATAGTAAAAATGGCTTTAGACTATTTGAGCAATCCGAGATAGACATTATAGATTAAAAGAATACACATTCTTTGAATCTCTCATATTCATGAGGCACTAAAGAATATCTTAAGTGTGATGTCAGGAGCTGGAGAATCCTGGAAATATTTCTCTCTGAAGCAGAATTTGACACTGATAGCCTACACCAAGACCCATAGCTATACGCAATCAACATAAGGAACACAAGGACATGGATCCTAATTAGACACTAATTAGTAACATTAAAGTCAAGCATGCTTTAAGCTTACGAAAGTCAGGCTTTTATTAACTGTTTGTGTGAAATGAAGATGCATTTTGAACATTAAAGTTGCAAAAAGAAAGCCTTTATCCGAAACTTAAACATAGACATTTTCCACATTAAACCTCAAGAAAAATAAATCTGAAGTACAAAATACAAGAATATAAAATCTGTTAAATTAGCAGAGGAAAATGTAAGTACATGATAAGTTCTTCATTATATCTTTAAAGTTACTCAATATTCATTTCAAATCAATCTCTACACAAATTCGAAAAAGAAAGGAAAAAAAAAAGTGAGATGCACTGAATAGTTTGGCCAATAATATTTTGATGTCAGCATCTTAGAGCCACATCCAAGTAATTCTAGCATTCTCCCTCTTGGAAAAGAAGTCCACCAAAAGTTTCACTAGAAGCTTCATAGAAAAATCGTTTACAAATAATCATCTTTATCATCTGGACTAGACAAATCTTTTCTTGGAATAACTGCTATCAGTTAAAGGTGTTCATAGAGAATAATAGGCATGACACAATTCAAACTAGATGAACAATAGCCTCATTGAGATATCTCTAATAATGAAATGGATCATTAGTTGACTATGTTTACTGAAGTAAATTTCTATTCAAACTAGAATAACTTGAGAGACCCTAACTCTCGAAAACAACCCAACATGGGAAGCTGAGTGAAAGATGCACATGAGGCCACCGAACATGCTTTTGATTGTACTAACCTTAAACATACAATAAATAGAGGATAACTTGTAATAAGAATTATACACAAAGAAATCAATAGACTGGCTAAGCCCGTTGTCGAATCGAATAGTATATCAGAGGATGATACTTGAAATAGTCATCAAAAATCAAAACTTTGTGGCAAGCTGATGTAGGTTATAGAATCTTTCAGCTTCTGATTTTTGAAGGCATTGAAGCAACGTCTGAATACAATCCTTGTGCCTCTTTTCCTTGTGACGATTCGAATTCCACGTGTATGCCAAGCAGCTTCCCAACATCCATTGGCAGGGTTAAGCTTTAATGTTGAGGGCCACTAAATAACGAGAGGGACATAATTGCAAATTCAAAAGGTGTGATGGGAGCCAAAAACTTAAACAAAGCAATCTAGCCACTAGGATGTCCCAAACTTCAAAGGAGAATATAGGGTCATGCCCTCTCATGCCAATCTAGATCCGTTCCTGCCAGTCTCTCCAGTTCATCCAATAGCTTCTTGTATTACTTCTCTGACTAAAACTGAATTAGCAAAACAGAAACAGAAGACCTATAGGTTTTCTCCTTTCCATCACAATAAGTGATGTAGGAAGAGAGTCAAAAGGAAAATTAGACTAACCATGCCATAGATCTCTCCAATGCATCCAAGAACTTATATTACTTCTCGGACTAAAATGGAATTAGCAAAACAGAAACAGAAGACCTATAGGTTTTCTCCTTTCGGTCACAATATGTGGTGTAGGAAGAGACCCAATCAAAACTAGACTACCCTGTGGCTGTCTTTGATTTGAGGGCAAGTGAGAGAAAGGAAAATAAACGAAAGAGAAAATGTGTTTGTGTTGTTTGGTTAGAGAAAGTGAAAAATGAAAAAGAAAATGGGAGAAAATAGCTAATATGAACTTTCCCTATCATTTTCCTCCTAAAATGGTGGGATTCTCTCTCTCTCTCTCTCTCTCTCTCTCTCTCTCTCTCTCTCTCTCTCTCTCTTACACACAATTTTCTTCTCTATTTTCTATCTAAAATTTCTTACCAACCAAACAACCAAAAAATTCCTTATTCTTTCTTCTCTTTCCTTTTTGTTTTCTTTTTCTTTTTCTTTTATTTTTTTTCCCGTTTTCTCACAAACCAAACACGACCTGTGTAGACTATGTAAAATTTAGGATTTATGAAATAATTCGGAAGCTTTAGGGTTTGCAAACGATCATCGTATGATTTTATCATGATAGTTATAATAATTCGCAAAATCTAAGAAAATAGAATGGAACGAAGTTACGTAAGCAAGCGCACGATAAAGATGGTGAATGGCGAGGCGGCACAGGCAAATAGGCAATGGCGCCACTCAAAAGCAAGCAAATAAAAAAATTAACTGAAAATTGAGGATTTGAGACTTCTATCTTTAAGAAATTGCATCACATACCAACCTCAAGAAATAAAAAAGAAATTATCTTCTCTAATGAAAAAGTGTTCATGTTACTTCATATATAGAAAAATAAAACTCCTAATCTAACTAAGACACGAAGAAAAAAACCTAATCCAACTATAACTCAAGATTAGGCTCACAAAGTAAACCCAATCCTAATACAATTGAATAACTAAAATTCTGAATTAATACATACGTATATGCAAGAAAATCTCAAACAAAACTCGACTAGGACTCCAACTTGCAAATCAACTTTGACTCAGACTTGGATGGTCTAGCATCAATATGCCATATGAATTCCCAATATGACAGAACTTGAGATAGAAAAAAAGTGAAATGGAATATGCCATATGAATTCCCAATATGACAGAACTTGAGATAGAAAAAAAGTGAAATGGCTGTGGTACGAAGGTTCTCATGGAGTAAAAAGGATGGAAGAGGTCGTGAAATCACAAGGACTTTTAATGGCAGAAGGCAAAAAACAGTTAAGGAAAATGCTATATAATCAAGGAAGGTTAGAGATATCGAATCTCGGGTTCATGTCGGTTTGGGTTGGAGATATCGAATACCGGATATCAGAGATATATCGGGCTATATATTGAAATATTGGATACCAATTAATATACAATTTGGTATATATTATATATCCTAAATATATATTCATATTGTATTGTAGACACATGAGCTTTTATTAGCTGAACTGTGGCAGGAATTCAAATATACAGAAGAAACTCATTTCCTAACAGTGAACAAGTTTGGTAACATGCAGGAAATCTTTCTGATAAGTGATGATCAAGTTCCGGTGACAGCAATTCAAAAAAAAAAAAATCATAATGTAGAAATCAGTAGTAAAAAAAGCAAATATATATATATATATATATATATATATATATATATATATATATATATATATTTTGGAACCAGGTAAATTGTTTCTGGAATCGCTCCCACTGGAATTCGAACTCCTGACCACTCGGGCCGCATGCATCTCTCTTAACCACTAGGCTAGAGGTCATGTGCTAAAATGTTACAACCGAGAATTGAACCTAGGACCTCCAGTGTGCAAGTTTAACAAACTAACCACTACACCACAATTGTTTTCTATATATATATATATATATATATATATATATATATATATATATATATATATATATATTGGAAAAAGGGTTACTTTTATTCCAAAAGAAGCAATAATCTTACAACATACAATTAAAGTAGGACTCCCACTCATCAATTCCCCATAGCATTTACATCAAACTCAATATTATGGAGAATGCCTACCGGAGGGGTGACCAGCCCCTAAAATATCCGACGGTTTCGTTCCCGCCATACATGCCAAACTGAAGCAGCCAAACGAATTCCGGCAGTCCGGAACCAGTCCAGACCTCGACCCCTGCTATCCCGGAGCACCGTGATGATGTCCCCAATTCCCTTCCCGGAGACGCACACTCCCAACGCTCTACTCTGCTCCGACCAGATCTGCCAAGCCAGTGCACACTCAAAGAAGATGTGCTTTATAGATTCATGCTCCAGACTGCGAAGCACACACTTGGGATCCGGAACAGGCACTCCAAATGAACTCAGGCGATCTCTAGTCAAAAGATGGCCCAGTAGAAGCTTGTAGACACAAAGCTGCATCTTCCTGGCCAGACCCTTGCACCATAGGAACTCGTAGTCAGAACTCTGAGGAAAGGTGCGCCGGATGAGGTTGTAGCAGCTCCGAAATTGGAACTCTCCAGTTCCCGGGGTTGCTCCCGTCGGCTCCCAAAGCCACCGATCAGCAGGCAAAGCCGGATCAATGACAATAGTACGAATGATCCCACCCAGCTTCTCGGTAAACCGATACGACTCCGGCCTCCACTCCCCGTCTCGAATGATGCGACAACACGTTAGACCACGCCTGTCCTCCTGATGTGTCGGGGCTACCCTGATGTCCAATAGCGATCACCGATCTATCCAAGGATCCCGCCAGAGGTCCGTACCAGACCCATCCTTCATGACCTTCCGAATTGCAGATTTGAGCACCCCCATGTATCTCAAGGCAGTCTTGAACGTGATTGAGTGATTGTTGTCAATAGCACACGTCAAAAAGTTGCCCTGGTTCACATATCTGTTGTGCATCCAGTCCGCCCAGAGAGACCCCTCGTTGATGAATCTCCAAGCCAGCTTAAGTGCGGAGGCCTCCCTAATCTCCAGCAACGGCCTGAGCCCCACTCCTCCCTCCTTCCTGGGTCGACAGAGCTGCTCCCAGGAGATCGCATGTATACCCCCTCTCCAAATGAAATCTGCACAGAGCCGCTCCACTTTCCTAATAGTGGCAACAGAGAGGAGGATGGACTGCAGCCAGAAATGAGTCACAACCGAAATCACCGATCTGACCAGCTCGATGCGTCCGCCAAATGACAAACCGACGGCTTGCCAACCTTCCACTCGCCTCTGGACATACTCCACCAGACTATGGCAGTCCTGATCCCGCGCATAGTTGACTGTGAGAGGCACTCCTAAGCCTTGTTAGCAATCACCCGAATAAAACGCGTATTATACGCGAATTTTTTCGTATCTTACATAAACGTATAATATTTACGTACTTTTAAAAAATTCGGATTTGTACGCGAATTTTAAGCCCGTAGAGTTTTAAACACGTACCGTACGAATTTTTTAAAAATTCGACCAAAAAAACGTGACCGAAAAACCCAACAGTCTTGACTTTCTTGACTCTTGCTGCTATTAGATATTAAGACTGGCACAATTCTCAAAAATTATCAAAAGAAAAGAAGAAAAAGTCTCACAGTAACCAAAAAAGAAATCTAAGAGTGTTTGCACATGTTGCTTGCAACAATCAAAGAAAAATCTTTCGGTATTCCATCCTACTTTTATTTCATTTTTATTATATAATGTTCGTCCAACCTCTTCTTATTCTCACACTGAACCCTTCTTTATGAAGAGTAGAGGTGGATGGGCCATATATACATGTCGAATTTTTAGTGCCGAATTTGTTCATATGAAACGTACTAAACACGAATTAAATCTAATTCGAATGTTTTACGATAGACGAATTTTTGATCGATTTTTTGACCGTATTTTACTTATATTGTGCCGATTTATACTCGTACTTTTGCCGTTCCGAATGTTTTCCGTTTGCCGAATTGCTAACAAGGCTCCTAAGTAACGCACCGGAAGATCACTCCTCGCGATACCCAGCACATCAGCCCGCTCCTCCTTCTGGGGACATAGGGAGCTGAAGTAAACCCGGCTCTTATCCCTGTTCATCTGAAGGCCCGAAAGGGAATTCAATTCTTCCATAATCGCCGCAAGCGTCTGCAAACCCTCCGCCGATGGCTGGATGAACACCAAGAGATCATCTGCATATATAAGGTGGGTAACTGGGGGATCCACCCTCCGAAACAAAGGGACCAGCCTCCCACGGTGCACTGCCAGGTCCATCAGGCATGTGAAGTATTTCATAACAATCGTGAATAGGTAAGGGGACAGGGGGTCACCTTGCCTAAGTCCACGATTGCTCTGGAAGTATCTATAAGGAATGCCCTGAATGAGGACAGAGAAAGTGGGAGACGTGATGCACTCCCGGATCAATGCAACCCAGTAGTCCGCGAAACCCATGGCGGACATTAGATGACAGAGGAAGTCTCGATTGACCATGTCATACGCCTTCCTCAGGTCCAGTTTCACACATGCTTTCTCCCCTCCTGGTTTGCTAAAGCCTCGTACCATCTCATGAGCCAGGAGGCTGTGCTCAGCTATCGACCTCCCCCTGATGAACGCAGCCTGATTCGGAGATACCAAGTCCTGCATGATCCCCTCCATCCGCCGGCACATAAGGTGCGTAATTATCTTATAAAGATAATTACAACACGCAATAGGTCTGAAATCCGCCAATGCAGTCGCTCCCTCCTTCTTTGGCACCAAGGTCAGGAAAGTGTGATTCAGCTCTTTCAGAAGCTTCCCTTTGATGAAGAATTCATGCACCACCTCCAAGACCTGATACTTCAGAATGTCCCAGTGGCGTTTGTAGAACCCACTGCTAAAACCTTCCGGTCCAGGAGCCTTGTTGGAGTCCGCCCCCTTGACAATAGATTCCACCTCCTCCAAAGTAACAGGGGCAAGAAGAATGCTATTCCCATACGGAGTCACCAATCTCTTCGTAACAACCTCTGGGAACACAGACAGGTAGTCAGTCTGAAAATATAACTCAAAATAGTACCTGACAGCCTCGTCCTGGATCTCAGCAGGCGTCCCCACCAGGATGTCATCCGCATCAAGAAGGTGAAAGATGTGATTCCTATACTGTTTTGTCTGGATAACATCATAGAAGAACTTGGAACACCGGTCCCCATCCTTGAGCCAGGAATATTTGGTCCGCTGAGCCGTGCTAATCTCCTTCTGCAGCCTCAGGATGTTGACTTCTTCGATCAGCTCCTTCTCCCGAGCCGCCAGGTCCCCATTAAGCATGTCAGCTTGCATGTCCTGCTGGATGGCCTGCAACTCCACCTCATCTTCTAAGGTAGACTTGGGCAACCCCTTCAACCAACTCCGAAGGGCCTTCTTCGTAGCCTTGAGACGACGAACCAAGCGAAACTGGGCCGTCCCCTCCTGACAGCTAGTAAGTCCCTCCGAGACAGCCTCCAGGTAGCCCTCCGAGAGAAACAAACTGTTGTTGTACCTAAAAGGGCAGGACTTCCCAGAACACCGAGAAGTGAAGCCAATCCTGATGGGGGAATGATCGCTCGTCCCAGCGGCCAGACCCTCAGCCGAAGAATTGGGGAATGCCGGAACCATTCCCCATTGCCCAGAGCTTGATCAAGCTGGCATGCAACCCTGTTACGATTGCTTTGTCGTGCCAAGTCCAGATGAAGCCTGAGCGAGACAATCCCTGGAGTCCCGCCTGGAGGAGGCATCTCTGGAAATCATATAAGATAAGAGTCTGGAACCGGACGACCAACCACCTTCTCCCCTCGGTGCATAAGGACATTGAAGTCCCCTATCAGAAGAAGTGGAAGGGACGACGAATCTCCAGCAGCGGCAACCCGGGAGATGTCGCTCCACAGGGACTCCCGTCTCCTTCTGTCGTTGTGGCCATAAACCGCCCCCAGCAAGAACCGAAAGCCACCCTTGTTCAAGAATGAGATGATAATCAACTGCTCCGTCATCAAGATCAAGTCACCATTCCAGCTCTTCGAGTTCCAACGAACCCAAATCATGGCCATATCACAGAGAGCCAGGTTGTGCAGTTGGGACCAATGAGATGGGGTCCGCCGAGCAAGAGTCTTTTCACCTTTGATCTTGGATTCCAATAGAACAGAAATGTCATATTTCTCTCTGTGCAGCACCCCACAAATCTCTCTCCACCTCCCTAGCGAACACGCCCCCCTCACATTCCAGGCGATAATAGCCATTAATTAATGCGAGGATGAGTCCCCCGGGGAAACAACCGGATCGGCACCTGGGGAATGCGCCACATCCGACTCTAAAAGATCCTCCTCCATCCCAGTCGGAATGGCCTGCTGGGGAACAACCTGAGAGAGCACCAACGCCCAGGCAGGATTGTCAACACACACCGCCTCCTCTCTGTCAGTAGGATGTCCCCCCTCCCTGGATGGGCCGTCACTCAACGGACCGACAACACGTCTCTTCCTACAGTAAACCTGCCCCTCAGCCGATCCGCCACCCCCTCGCGCCTCAATCCCTGACGCCACCATGTCTCTAGTAATTATACTACTCTGCCCCGGGCAAATGGCCATCGCCCCACTCGTGGGAGCAAGCTGTGTAGAAACAATGAGGCCCATCCCTCCATCACTCACTGGATGAGTAACCTCTCCCACCAAGACCTCCTCTCCACTGTCATCTCTGAAATCCATGTCGCAGGGTGAGTCTGGAGCCTCACTCAGGGGAATAGTAGACTCCACCTGAGGTCCAACCGCCGAACAAGCACTGGCCTGATGCCCGAAACAGGAACAGCGTGAACAGGTAGGTGGAACCCGTTCGTATTCCACCTTCTGGGTAAGCACCTCACCAGAAGGAATCTCATATTCCACCGTCTTCGATAGCTCCCCTCCAGCCCGAATCTCCACAAAAATTCGGGCGTACATCAACCTCGACCGAAAGCCAGTAGCTTCATCTGCCTTGATCGGGGTGCCCACCAAGCTCGTCAGTCGCATCAGCAAAGGTATACTCCATAACCGGACAGGGAACTCAGGGAAGTGAATCTAGACAGGGATGGCATTCAGAACTTCCCTCTCACAACGAAGCTCCAGGGTCCATTCCTTTAGAATGATAAGCCTGCCGTCGAACGTCCAGGGACCGCCTTGGAGGATCCTAGCGACATCCTCTGCAAGTCCGAACTTCACATAATAGAAGCCGTTCTCGTGGGCAAAGAACTCCATACTCCCCTTAGGCTGCCAGACACGCGCTGCATAATCCCGAATCTGTCCGTAGAAAGGCTTGTTGCCTAGAACATACAGAACAAGGGTATTCTCCCAGTATGTTGTCACCTTCTCTATCTCCACCGCAGGAAACGAGGTCCGAAAATTCCTCCATGCCTTGATCGGCGGCACGAACACCATCGATGTGGAACTTTTCGGCCCCATAGGTTTGCAGATCTCTGCCCAGGACCGTCCAGCAGGCCGAGTAGTCGCCCAATGTGGCCTGGGGACAGCCTCCGGGCTGGGAGGCCCAGATCCCTGAACACCGAGTGTCACTTTCCGTTCCCGGAATACGTATTTTTATACATGTGTTGCTTTAATATATTTATTTTATATTTATCATGTATTGTTCTGTAATTAAACCCCTTAATTACTGCAATTTTATTTCCGTATTTTATTTTCTGCTTTCATACTCTGCTTAAACTTTACTTTGGGTTCGGTTTGAATTGGTTTAGTTAGTTGGTTCAGCCTGAACCGAAATAAACCCCCACCTACCACCACCCCTTCCATTTAAAGCCCACCCCTTTCTCTCTCTTCATTACTTCACCATTAATCTTCTTCTTCCTCATAACTCCTCCCCCACCTACTCAGCCGCCAAGGCAAGTGCCAAACTTGCTTCTTGATGGATCACCATTTCTATTGTTCCATCATCTTCCTTACTTGATCTTAAGCCTTTTTAGTACTTAGCAATTTCGATTTCCATGGTTCAATTCTTGTAGATCTAAGTTTAATGCATTTTCGGATTCTTAGGTTTTGATCTAGTAAACTTTGTTATCTTTAAGTTTTGATGGTTCCATGTTGTAGAGAATTTCGTTCTACCCCATTTTGACCTATGGAAGTTCAGATTCGGGCTTAGAATGAAGGACTTAGAGAGCTTGGAAGCAATGGTTTCCATGGTTCTGTCTTTGGAAAATTCGGAGAAGAAGAACAAATCCTGGCCGCATGGTAGTGCTTGGCCGCATGAGTCTTCATGCGGCAAGTCATCCTAACCGCATAGGCTTTAGTTAGTCGCATGGGCTAGTTAGCCGCATGGGCTTAGTTAGCCGCATGGGCTTTAGTTAGCCGCATGGGCTTAGTTAGCCGCATAGGCTTTAGTTAACCGCATGGGCTTAGTTAGCCGCATGGACTTTAGTTAGCCGCATGGGCTTAGTCAGCCGCATGGGCTTAGATAGCCGCATGAGCTTATCTGCCGCATGAGTTTTTAGCTGGCCGCATATGCACTCAGTCCTTCAACCGCATGAGCCGCGTGCCATTCTCAGTAGCATGGAGTTTTCCTTGGCCGCATGGGCGCATGTTACCCGTAGCCGCATGGAGTTTTCCTTGGCCGCATGGGCGCATGTTACCCGTAGGCGCATGAGACCCATTTTGTTTTTGTCGCATAAGTTCAGGATTATTTTTTTACGCATAAGCTCCTATTGATTTAGCCGCATGAGACCCAGCTCCTGATGGCCGTTGGGCCCTATTACATGACTGACTTGGCCGCATACGGCATGGGATCCTGATTTGATTCTGGTCGCATAAGGATCCTGACTTATCTAGCCGCATAGATGGGCATCCATGTTACTGCTATTTATTGTGCTTTTTATTATTTCTTGCCCCGAATTAACATTGATTGTTATCTTGACAAGGATCGATATCTTAATTTAATAATAATTGATCATGCGTTCTTAGTTGGAACTAAGAGACCGGCTAGTCGTCTTATTGAAATGAATGAATGAGACACGATCATATTAACTATGAACTATTGTAATCCACTGGCTGATCTCGAATATTGGCATACGACATGCAGGCTTCAAATTATTTATTTATTTAGTTATTTATTTATCTTACAAAGGAAGCATGTGTACTTTATGGTCAAGGCATGATTATTCCGTGGTTAATTTTGATTGTTGCATTACGCTATGTAAGACCTACAACCTAACCGCACGGGCATCGTTGTAGAGTTGTGCATATCGTACCCCGTACGAAAGTACTCATTTGAATGCCCATGACCCACGGCATAGGACTTCGTTCAACGTAGAGACTATTAAGTTAAATAAAATAATGATTGCATGGAGAGAATGGATTCCCGAGTTCTTACATGGCAGCCCTCTTGGGACTAGTAGTGCCCGACAGGCCGGTTGGTCTCCACAGATACTGCAAATCTACCACACGGGCAGGGAGCGGTATCTGGTTATATTATTTATGGTATATTGTATATTGATGACGGGCGTCCCGCTGAGACTCGTCTAATTCATGATTGGCGCAATTGATTGATTGGGTAAACTAGCCTTGCTTGCACATAGTAAGAACTGAGGAATCCTTTATTGCATAATTCCAGGATAACTTGTAACTCACAATAGCAAGCCGTAGTATTTGCATGGCCGTTTAAACTGATTCGTTTGTGTACTATACCTACTCTGTTACCTAACTGAGATGATCAGAATGTCAGGACATGACGGCCCAACTTCTGTCCTTGTTTGGTTGGGAGGTTGGTTCGAAGTGTCGTGATGTTATGTGAGTCCTAGTAGATAGCAGAGATCTATTATCATATTCTCTTCTTACTGGTTTATTCCTCATATCGTGCTCCCTTGCGGTACTTGCTATTAGAGGTCTAACCTCTCTGGTTTTGCATGGCCAGATTTAGAGCCAGTCCCCGAGGATCCAGCTTACTTCTACCTCCAAGATGGTCAATACTAGAGCGATGATCGCAGGAGGACTCGAGTGGGTTTCTTACTTCCCCGCTCGTTTTGTGAATTACTTTATATTTTGTCGTTTGGCACCGACATGTTAGTCGGATTGTCTTGTACTTACTTTTGCATAATTGTAACTAAGTCAGGCTGCAGCTGATAACAATTGTGTATACTTACTACATCATCTGGCTGTATTTTGTAAAGTCAGATGTCAAGAACATTTTGACTGAGCGTTTGGGACGCCTTACTGCTTTATCTCACATGTTCTCCATTTCTGTTTCTTGTTCGAATGATTGAGACAATAGATGTGAAGCAACCATAGGGAGACTTTCGTATAGTATGCACCCCCTTGTCTTATTAGACAGCATTGATCGTATTATGTGGTACTCATCTACCCGTAATACGTAGTTGGCTGAGTCGTTCCCCCGCTCTCCAGTATTCTGGTTCTGGGACGTGACAAGGTTTTAGTGGTGGCCCATACAGGTCTCGATTTCAGACTTGTGGGGTGTTTTAATAGGATGTCTCAATCACACATGTTCCCCCTTGATCTCATAATTCGTTGCTTCTCAACTCCAGCTTGACATTCAAGTATCCCTTGACTTCATTGATCTTTCCTGTCCGGTCGTTTGATTGTTCTCTTGTCCCTTTTCTTAGGGACACCTCGTCCGCACCTGTCAGAGTTGGACAGCAACAACATGGACAACAGCATGGACAACATGACCAGGATGGTCAGCAACAAGGGTCGGTACTAACTCAGGAGACTATCCAGGAAGAAGTGATAGTGGAAGCAGCAGCTGGATCGCAGTATCCGGATGTTCCACCACCACCAACAGTTCCACCTACCCCTGCGGAAATGGACACGCCGGCCCTTCTGGAGATCATGAGAGGGATGATGGCTACTCAGCAACATCAGATGTTAGCCCAGCAACGCATGCATGCTCAGTTGCAGGAGCAGAACGTACTACTCAACCAAGGGTTGCAGACAGCTTTGGAAAGAGGGGCAAGACCGGATTCAGGAGCATCAACCAGATTTTGCAAGTTCAACCCCCGCCGTTTCGAGGGCACGGAGGACGCCATCTCAGCAGATGCATGGCTTAAGGATATTGAGGCTATTCTGACGGCGGCTAAGGTACCGGCAGAAGAACGTGTGGATCAGATGAAGTTGCTACTTCAGGATCTCGCACGTGATTGGTGGGAATCAGAAGAAGTAGGTGTCAAACGTCCTATTGCTTGGGACGATTTCACAGCAAGATTCAAGACGAAGTACTATGGAGTTGTGGCGCAGTTCGAGCTACAACAGAAGTTATCAACCTCAAGCAGGCCGGCAAGACGGTAGATGCTTATGCAGCGGAGTTCTGCAGATTGAGTAGGTTTGCCCCAGAGATGGTAGCGACGGAGCGCCAGAGGGCGATGAGGTTCCAGCAAGGATTTCATCTTGAGCTCTTGCAATTGATAGAGGGACACAACTACCAGACTTTTGATGAAGTATTGACGGCAACCCGAAGGCATGAGATCACCATTCAGAGGATCACGGCAAGGACTGGAGGTCAGAAGAGATCCCACAGTCAGATTGAAGGAGGAGGGGGAGCAGCGCCCCGAGCAACAGCACCATCCCTTGGCATTCGCATTCACGATGTGGCAATGCGAGGGCCAGCACCACCACCCAGGCAGCAGCAGCAACAGAAGAAGAATCAGCAACCCCCAGCGGGCTGCACTTATTGTGGGAAGATAGGGTACACTAGAGATGTGTGTCGGGCATTGAACGGACTGTGTTTGATATGTGGAAATCCAGATCATCGGGTTACCACATGTCCCATGAATTCGAGGGCAGGAGGACCAGTGCAGCAGTTTCCTGCTCTGCCAGCACTAGGGGCAGGCCAGTATCGAGGACCAGCGGTGGCAGTGAGACCATTGGCCCAACGTCCGTTAATGCCGCAGGCTCAGATGTTTCGGCAGCAAGGACCACCGATGCAGCAACACCAGCATAGACCACCCCAGCATCATCAAGGCAGGGGCCAGCAGCAGCACCAGGTTAGGCCGCAGCATGGAAACCAACAAGGAGGTAGAGAGCAGGCATTCACACTGTCCTTGGAAGAGGCATTAGCATCGGGAGATGTTGTGGCAGGTAACATTCTCGTCGCCTCATATCCCGCAGTAGCATTGTTTGATTCGGGAGCATCACACTCATTTATATCTGCACAATTTGCGACACGGCTAGGAATGGAGTTCGAGGCATTGCCAGGGAGGTTGAATATACTCACTGGCAATGGGCTCGTAGGAGTTAGTAGAGTTATTCTAGCATGTAGCGTTGTAGTTTGCGGGCATTCCTTACCCGCTCGGTTGATAGAATTTTCTGTTGGAAATTTCAACGTTATCTTAGGCATGGACTGGCTGAAAGACAGTCATGCGACAATAGATTGTCGTAGTGGGAGTGTATCTTTTGATATTCCAGGCATGAAGAGATTCACCTTAGCCAGATCAGAGACAACTCAGCAAGAGCAGGGAGTGATAACGGCAATGGAAGAAGTTCAAGTTCCGAAGATAGTTGAAGAGTTCCTTGATGTATTTCCCGAAAAACTTCCAGGTCTACCACCGGTTAGAGATATTGAGTTCAGTATAGAATTGGTACCTGGAACTAAACCGATTTCATATCGAGTTTACAGAATGGCGGATTCAGAACAAGTCAAGGTATATCAGCACATAGAGGAGTTGAAGGAGAAGAAGTTCATCCAAGCTATCATATCACCATGGGCAGCACCAGTGGTACTTGTGGGGAAGAAGGATGGATCATCCAGATTATGCATCGATTACAGGAAGCTTAACACGGTAACAGTAAAGAACAAGTACCCACTACCAAGGATCGACGACTTGTTTGATCAGTTGAGCAAAGCTAGAGTTTTCTCCAAGATAGATCTTCGTTCAGGATATCATCAAGTGAGGGTTCGGAAGGAGGATATTTCCAAGACAGCATTCAGGTCGAAGTATGGGCATTATGAATTCTTAGTAATGCCGTTTGGTTTGACCAATGCTCCAGCAATATTTATGGATTTGATGAACCGCATCTTTATGCCTTATTTAGATCAGTTTGTCGTGGTGTTTCTCGACGACATTCTCGTATACTCTGCTAGTGAAGAGGAGCATGAAGACCACCTCAGGAAAGTGTTACAGTTTCTGAGAGAGAACCAGTTGTATGCCAAGCTCAGTAAGTGTGAGTTCTGGACGGATCACATTTCATTTTTGGGTCATATCATATCAGGAGATGGAGTAACAGTGGATCCCAAGAAGGTAGAAGCAGTAGAGAGTCGGCCAGTACCCAAGACCGTAGCTGATGTACGGAGTTTCTTGGGATTGGCAGGATATTATAGAAGGTTTGTATCGGATTTTGCAAGACTTTCAGCACCCATGACCCGCTTGACACGGAAGGATGTATCATTCGTCTGGTCGGCAGAATGCCAGGCATCATTTGAGAATCTGAAGCAGAAGTTGATATCAGCGCCTATTCTTACATTGCCAGTTGGACCCGGAGGTTTCACAGTATATTGCGATGCGTCAGGTAAAGGGCTTGGATGTGTCCTTATTTAACATAGGAAGGTGATAGCATATGCATCTAGGCAACTTCGAGACCACGAGAAGAATTATCCAACTCATGACTTGGAGTTTGCGGCAGTAGTATTTGCTTTGAAGCTATGGAGGCATTACTTTGAAGCTATGGAGGCATTACTTATATGGTGATCGAGTAGACATGTACACAGATCATAAAAGTCTGAAGTACATCTTTACTCAGAAGGAGCTGAACATGAGGCAGAGAAGATGGTTAGAGCTGATCAAGGATTATGACGTGGAGCTTCAGTATCATCCAGGCAAGGCTAATGTGGTAGCAGACGCTCTCAGCAGAAGAGGCGGCGCATTTATGTTGACAACACAGAAGCATATCTTAGAAGACCTTCAGGAGATGGGCATAGAAGTTATACTTCCTAGTGATATAGGAGTTCTGGCAAGTCTACAAGTTCAATCTGACTTGGTAGACAAGATCAAGGTAGCTCAGGAACAGGACCCAAGGATTCAGAAGCTTAGGGCAGAGTGTGAGTTAGGGTTCAGAAAGGAGATGCAAATCCATGAAGACGGTACGCTTAGGTTTGGATCACGTCTATGTGTACCTAGTGGAGATATCAGACAGAAAGTTATGACAGAAGCTCACAGTTCTCAGTATTCTATACATCCTGGAGGGACCAAGATGTACCAAGATATCAAGCAGCACTTCTGGTGGAACGGGATGAAGAGGGAGATAGCTAGGTTTGTTTCCCGCTGCTTGATTTGTCAGCAAGTAAAGGCAGAGCAACAGAGGCCAGCTGGATTATTGCAACCGCTTCCTATCCCGGACTGAAAATGGAAACATATCACAATGGACTTTGTGACCGGTTTACCAAGGTCACCAAGTGGTAAAGATGCCATTTGGGTGATAGTGGATCGGCTTACGAAGGTAGCACACTTTCTTCCTTTCAGAGTAGGACAATCTACAGAAAAGTTGGCAGAGTTGTACATGCAGCAGATAGTCAGGCAACATGGAGTCCCTGTCAGTATTGTGTCAGACAGAGATACCCGTTTCACATCACATTTCTGGAAGAGCTTACATCATAGTCTGGGTACCAAGTTAAGATTTAGCACGGCTTACCATCCACAGACGGACGGGCAATCAGAAAGGACGATTCAGACTTTGGAAGATATGTTGCGAGCTTGCACCCTAGATTTTGGAGGATCTTGGGAGAGCCACCTGCACTTAGTTGAGTTTTCATATAACAACAGTTATCAAGCCAGCATCCAGATAGCGTCATTTGAAGCACTATATGGTAAGAAGTGTAGGTCGCCACTAGCATGGGATGATATCGGGGAGAGGAAGATGCTAGGCCCGGAATTGATTGTTCAGACAGTTGAAGTAGTTAAAGGAATTAGAGAGCGACTTCGAGTTGCGCAGGATCGACATCGTCATTGAGCGGACCAGCATCGTAGGCCGCTAGAGTTTTCTGTTGGGGACCACGTATTCTTGCGGATCTCACCTACCCGTGGGGTCATTAGATTTGGCGTTCGCAGTTGAGTCCGAGATACGTAGGACCATTCGTTATCCTTGATAGGGTAGGCGATGTTGCTTATCGTTTATCCCTTCCACCTTCGTTACGAGAGGTGCATGACGTGTTCCATGTATCTCAGTTACGTAGGTATGTATCGGACCCAAGCCATATCTTTGATCATTCTGAGCTGGTTGTTGGTACCAACCTGTCTTACGAGGAGCAGCCTGTGTCCATCTTGGACCGAAGAGAGAAGATACTCAAGAACCGAACAATTAGCCTTGTCCGGGTTGCTTGGGGTCATCACTCTTTAGGAGAGTCAACGTGGGAACGTGATGATGATATCCGATCACGGTATCCGCACCTATTTGACTCACAAGGTATATCTCTTTCTGTATACCTTGATTGTCTTAACCCCTCATGCTTGTCACCTTATGAGTAGAATTGCTTGGTATCGTCGATAGTTAAACATAGATATGTTACTTGCTATTGGCATTATAGAATGATTTCTTACTCAATTGCTTGTGCCTAGATTAGCTTAGTTTTGATATTCCTATCCTGCTTGGATTTGAAATTCCGAGGACGGAATTTTTCTAAGGAGGGTAGAGATGTCACTTCCCATCCCCGGAATACGTATTTTTATACATGTGTTGCTTTAATATATTTATTTTATATTTATCATGTATTGTTCTGTAATTAAACCCCTTTAATTAATTTCCTGCAATTTTATTTCCGTATTTTATTTTCTGCTTTCATACTCTGCTTAAATTTTAGGGATTTTTTGACTTTCATCCCACTTATTAATATGCATTTGTACTTACATCCCATTTTTTAATTTTTTTAGACTTTCATCCCACTTTTTGTCACTAAAAGTATTTATTTTGTCACGAAAAGTATTCGTTTTGTCACAAAAAATATTTTTAGTGACAAAAGTAGGATGTAAGTCAAATAAAATTAAAAAGTGGGATGTAAGTACAAATTCATATTAATAAGTGGGATGAAAGTCAAAAAATCCCTAAATTTTACTTTGGGTTCGGTTTGAATTGGTTTAGTTAGTTGGTTCAGCCTGAACCGAAATAAACCCCCACCTACTACCACCCCTTCCATTTAAAGTCCACCCCTTTCTCTCTCTTCATTACTTCACCATTAATCTTCTTCTTCCTCATAACTCCTCCCCCACCTACTCAGCCGCCAAGGCAAGTGCCAAACTTGCTTCTTGATGGATCACCATTTCTATTGTTCCATCATCTTCCTTACTTGATCTTAAGCCTTTTTAGTACTTAGCAATTTCGATTTCCATGGTTCAATTCTTGTAGATCTAAGTTTAATGCATTTTCGGATTTATTAGGTTTTGATCTAGTAAACTTTGTTATCTTTAAGTTTTGATGGTTCCATGTTGTAGAGAATTTCGTTCTACCCCATTTTGACCTATGGAAGTTCAGATTCGGGCTTAGAATGAAGGACTTAGAGAGCTTGGAAGCAATGGTTTCTATAGTTCTGTCCTTGGAAAATTCGGAGAAGAAGAACAGATCCTTGCCGCATGGTAGTGCTTGGCCGCATGAGTCTTCATGCGGCAAGTCATCCTAACCGCATAGGCTTTAGTTAGCCGCATGGGCTAGTTAGCCGCATGGGCTTTAGTTAGCCGCATGGGCTTAGTTAGCCGCATAGGCTTTAGTTAACCGCATGGGCTTAGTTAGCCGCATGGGCTTTAGTTAGCCGCATGGGCTTAGTCAGCCGCATGGGCTTAGATAGCCGCATGAACTTATCTGCCGCATGAGTTTTTAGCTGGCCGCATATGCACTCAGTCCTTCAGCCGCATGAGCCGCGTGCCATTCTCAGCCGCATGGAGTTTTCCTTGGCCGCATGGGCGCATGTTACCCGTAGCCGCATGGAGTTTTCCTTGGCCGCATGGGCGCATGTTACCCGTAGCCGCATGGGCGCATGTTACCCGTAGCCGCATGGAGTTTTCCTTGGCCGCATGGGCGCATGTTACCCGTAGCCGCATGAGACCCCTTTTGTTTTGGTCGCATAAGTTCAGGATTATGTTTTTACGCATAAGCTCCTATTGATTTAGCCGCATGAGACCCAGCTCCTGATGGCCGTTGGGCCCTATTACATGACTGACTTGGCCGCATACGGCATGGGATCCTGATTTGATTCTGGTCGCATAAGGATCCTGACTTATCTAGCCGCATAGATGGGCATCCATGTTACTGCCATTTATTGTGCTTTTTATTATTTCTTGTCCCGAATTAACATTGATTGTTATCTTGACAAGGATCGATATCTTAATTTAATAATAATTGATCATGCGTTCCTAGTTGGAACTAAGAGACCGGCTAGTCGTCTTATTGAAATGAATGAATGAGACACGATCATATTAACTATGAACTATTGTAATCGACTGGCTGATCTTGAATATTGGCATACAGGCACATGCAGGCTTCAAATTATTTATTTATTTATTTAGTTATTTATTTATCTTACAAAGGAAGCATGTGTACTTTATGGTCAAGGCATGATTATTCCGTGGTTAATTTTGATTGTTGCATTACGCTATGTAAGACCAACAACCTAACCGCACGGACATCGTTGTAGAGTTGTGCATATCGTACCCCGTACGAAAGTACTCATTTGAATGCCTATGACCCACGGCATGGGACTTCGTTCAACGTAGAGACTATTAAGTTAAATAAAATAATGATTGCATGGAGAGAATGGATTCCCGAGTTCTTACATGGCAGCCCTCTTGGGACTAGTAGTGCCCGACAGGCCGGTTGGTCCCCACAGATACTGCAAATCTACCACACGGGCAAGGAGCGGTATCTGGTTATATTATTTATGGTATATTGTATATTGATGACGGGCGTCCCGCTGGGACTCGTCTAATTCATGATTGGCGCAATTGATTGATTGGGTAAACTAGCCTTGCTTGCACATAGTAAGAACCGAGGAATCCTTTATTGCATAATTCCAGGATAACTTGTAACTCACAATAGCAAGTCGTAGTATTTGCATGGCCGTTTAAACTGATTCGTTTGTGTACTATACCTACTCTGTTACCTAACTGAGATGATCAGAATGTCAGGACATGACGGCCCAACTTCTGTCCTTGTTTGGTTGGGAGGTTGGTTCGAAGTGTCGTGATGTTATGTGAGTCCTAGTAGATAGCAGAGATCTATTATCATATTCTCTTCTTACTGGTTTATTCCTCATATCGTGCTCCCTTGCGGTACTTGCTATTAGAGGTCTAACCTCAATGGTTTTGCATGGCCATATTTAGAGCCAGTCCCCGAGGATCCATCTTACTTCTACCTCCAAGATGGTCAATACTAGAGGGATGATCGCAGGAGGACTCGAGTGGGTTTCTTACTTCCCCGCTCGTTTTGTGAATTACTTTATACTTTGTCTTTTGGCACCGACATGTTAGTCGGATTGTCTTGTACTTACTTTTGCATAATTGTAACTAAGTCAGGCTGCAGCTGATAACAATTGTGTATACTTACTACATCATCTGGCTGTATTTTGTAAAGTCAGATATAAAGAACATTTTGACTGAGCGTTTGGGACGCCTTACTGCTTTATCTCACATGTTCTCCATTTCTGTTTCTTGTTCGAATGATTGAGACAATAGATGTGAAGCAACCATAGGGAGACTTTCGTGTAGTATGCACCCCATTGTCTTATTAGACAGCATTGATCGTATTATACGGTACTCATCTACCCGTAATACGTAGCTGGCTGAGTCGTTCCCCCGCTCTCCAGTATTCTGGTTCTGGGACGTGACACCGAGGTCCACCACCTTACTCTTTCCCTTGTCCGCCGCGATCGCCTTGGGTCGTCAGCCCACCAATCTCCCAGCAGACACCACAGGACCACGGGCCGATTGCCGCGCCCCTAACCAGCTCTGGCGACTGTTAGCAGGGTGGCGATCTCTAACATGGCCCTGGCCTCCTCCTGCCTTTCCCCCAGTCTTCGCCACGCGACGACGCGTAACCGTCGTCCATCCTCCTCCCTCCATCTGGCTCCCCTGAGATCCAGATCCTGCTCCAAATTCGAAATTAGGAGCGATGGAGTCACCCCGCTAGATCCGATTCCCTTCCGACAATGAAACCGACCCCCCCGTCGCCGTGGGAGGGCCGCCCGACCCCCCCCCCCCCCCCCCCCCGCCTTTGTTCCCGCCCCCCCCCCCCCCCCGGCCGCCACCGTTCGACGCCGATCCGGGGGGTCCGCCCGACCCCCCCGCCTTGCCTCCTACCCCCCCCCCCCACCGCCTGGGGGGTGCCGCCGCTCGCCGCCGCTCCGGGGGGTCCGCCCGACCCCCCAACCTTTGCTCCTGTCCCCTCCCTCCGCCTGGGGGGACGCTTGCGCGTGCTCCGGAACCGGGGGGTCCGCCCGACCCCCCCCCCTCCTCCGCCTGGGGGGGCACCGCCGCCGACCGGGGGGCAGCCCGGCCCCTCCCTTCTTCTCCGTCGTCCTCCCCCCGCCGGCAAGGGGATCCGGCGGCCGCGGGGGAGGAACCCTAGCCTCGCGCGCCCGGTCGCCTAATTCGCCCGCTGCTCCCATCTTTTATATATATATATATATATATATATATATATATATATATATATATATATATATATATACTGCAGGTCTCGGGGTCGCAATTAGTGTGATGTCCTCAAGGTCGTAATTAGTGCGATGTCGTAGTGGTACTCGGACTTAGAGTGTTATAACGAGCCTATATATATATATATATATATATATATATATATATATAATGCTTGTTACAACTTGGCCCCTTTATGTGAGGGACAAATTAGAGATGAACAATTTTACATCAAACTCAACGTTATATATGACTCCAATAGTAGAAGACAGCCCGAAAAAGATCATGGTGTTCCTTTCTTTCTAGATATGCCACGCTACAGAAGTCTGACGGGTACAAGCCTCCTTGAACCAGAACGAATCGCGCTGTCGGGTCCCTCTGATATTCTCCAAGATCTCTGTGACCTGCATAGAATTCCTATTCCTCAGCTTTAGAACCCTACTTTGCGTCTGTCATAATTCCGAGTAAGGACATTCAAAGAACAAATGCCTCGCAAACTCCGGCCGTTGGCAGCATAGCTCACAACCAAGGTCCGAAGAATGAATTCCGTTGGCAGCATAACTCATTTCCGAAACGGTAAGTAGTTTACCTTTATACCAGACGATACCAGCATGCTCCCAAGTGACAAAATGCTCCCGAGTCTAATCATAAACGGGCTTGAAAACAAATCCTTCCGTTTGGTTGCCATCCCACGTCCAGACATCCCAATCTTCATCCCTAGAGATCGGAATGAGAAGAATGTGATTTGCAAGGTTCGTCGGGATATGTAAATCCTCCAAGTTCCACGCATCCGTCCTGGTGATACGGCTAACTTGGCCCGCCAAGCGATAGGAGCCCTCCCCTGGATACCAAGCCATTCCGGAATGCTCCGGTGATCAACCCAAGGATCTCCCCAAAGGTCCGTCTCCTTCCCATGGCAATAACTCGAGTAATGTACTGCTTCAGGCTCTCCCATCGACGAAGAATGTGCTTAAGGACAACTGATTCATTGTTATTACAACGATACTCCTAGAATAAGTCCTGGCGTAGATATCGATTCCTCATCCAGATCGCCCACAGTGAGTCTTCCTGAACAAATTTTCAAGCTAACCTCAGACTAGCAATCTTCATCAGTGTAAGAAGTGGTCTAAGTCCCACTCCCCATTCCTCCCTGGGTCGACAGAGTGTCTCCCAAGATATCGCATGTATGCCTCCCCTCCATATGAAGTTGGAACATATCTTCTCGATCTTCTGAATAGTAGCAACTGGTAAGTTGACGGATTGTAACCGGTGCATCACTACAGCAGTAATCACAGATCGAACCAGTTCAATCCTGCCTTCGAAGGAAAGACTTTGCGCCGCTACACTTCAACCCGCCGCTGGGTAAATTCCACCAAGCTTTGACACTCTAGGTTAGTAGAATAGTTACAGGGGAGAGGAACACCAAAATATTTAACCGAAAGAACACCCTGGCTAATCCCCAAGATAGCAGCTTCTCCTCCCTATCCGGTGAAGTAAACCTTACTCTTCTCCTTATTGAGACTCAAGCCCGACAACCGCTCAAAGGAGGTCATAATATCATAATAGACCGCTCGCAAACCAGATCTTGTCGGTTTCAGGAACAAGAACAAGTCATCAACATAAATCAAATGAGTTACGTAAGGGGTCACCTGTTTGAACAGAGGTGTGATCTCCCGACGAAAACTCGCAACATCCATAAGACAAGTGAGATACTCCATGACAATGGTGAACAAATAAGGAGACAGAGGGTCCCCTTGTCGAAGCCTCTGATTACTGCCGAAGAACCCACTTATATATATATATATATATATATATATAATCAAAATATCAAGTACAATTGTCACAATTTCAAGCCTCAATAAGCCTCCCCAAAGCAGATACATCAAAACCAATATTATGTAATATCCCTAAAGGGGAGGTAGTAAGTCCCTCAAAAATTCGCCTGTTTGGCTCTCCACACGTGCCAAACCGACGTAGCAAGTCTGATCCGTACCTCCATATACCATATCCTACCACGATGTCTTCTTGCCCTAATCCAAGCAATAATGTCACCAACTCCCCTCAAGCCAGTACATCCACCCACTCCTCTACTATTTCTTTTTTTATATGCTTTTACAACCTTATTATGCTTCAAATCCTTGTTGATTTGTCTTTTTTTCTTCAATTTTTTTGGCCAAATTGATCGGAAAAGAGACCTCCATTGTCGGTATCAGTCAGTATCGGGTATCGGTCGGTATCGGATCGGGACATGCCAAACCGTATCGGTATCGGCCGATACTTTAAACTGTGCCAAGGACATATATTCGGTATATATTTTTTGGGTACTTAAGTTAATATTTTGATGACATAGAGCATATATTGCATATATATTATATTTTTTACTGCATATATATATATATATATATATATATATATATATATATATATATATATATATATATATATATATAATTAAATATATAATTAAAAAATATATATATAATTAAATATATAATTAAAAAATATATATAATTAAAATATATATATAATTAAAAAAAACTCAAACTGATTAATCCGACTAGTCCCCCGATTAATCCGATTAATTTCTAGTCCCCGCGAACCGACTAATGGCCGACTAGTGATTTTTACAACCTTGCTCTGCGGGCAGGTCTTTTGATCCGCCCCATATATATATATATATATATATATATATATATATATATATATATATATATATATATATATATATATAAAGCAGCAGATTAAGAAAACAGAAGCCGGTGATGATGCGAACTCTCTTTTCCTTCTTATTCTTCTTCAGTTTCTTCTTCCTCTAAACAAAAGATCAATCAAATAAAAAAGAACAAAACAAAATCCAACAGAGAGGGGGATAGGTTACCTGGTGTGTGGTGATGTGTAGGGCTGCAAATGAGCCAAGCCGTTCGCGAGCTGCTCGAAGCTCGGCTCGATAAAAGCTCGTTTGAGCTCGGTTCGTTTAGTAAACAAACTGAGCTCAAGCTTCATTTTCGAGCTCGTTTAATAAACGAGCCAAGCTTAAGCTTAGAAGTACTCGGCTCGTTTGAGCTCGCGAGCTGGCTCGTTGATGATTTTGCGAGCTGGCTCGTTTAGGAGCTTGTTTAGAAGCTCGTTTATTCTTTGTTGAATTCTAAATATATGTATATTTGTGTGCATTACATATTTATATGTCCTTAATAATTGATATTAAAGAACTTTTTTAATTAAATTTTTATAAATAAATTGTTAATATTACAGGTACTTGAATTCAAACATAACTAAATTGCAATTGAGCTCGTTAAGCTTGAAATCAAACTTAATAAGCTTGAAATAAAGTTGAGCGAGCTTGAAATCAAGCTTAAGGAGCTTGATTTTGAGCTTATCAAGCTTGTTTATCAAGCTTGAATCAAGCTTACTTATCAAGCCAAGTTCAAGCCCAAACCAAGCCAAGCTCAAGCTTAATATAAACAAGCTCAAGTCAAGCTCAAGCTCTAAAATAAAAAAATTATCAAGCTCGAGCTCGAGCTTGAACTTGATTATTTCTTGTCAAGCCAAGCTCAAGCTTACAAAAGCTTGGCACAGCTTGGCTCGTTTGCAGCCCTAGTGATGTGAGCTCAAGATCGAGAGAGAGAGAGAGAGAGAGGTTTTAAGTTGGGTATTGGATTTTTACTAAAATTGATACCCAATCCAACCCGACTCGAAAACCGATCCAAAACCACTATATGCAAATATCAGTTAAAATTGGACGAGATATCGTATAGGTCGACATATCGATTTTCGACCGATATATCGGCCAATATTTGCCAAAACAATATGTGGCCGATATATGCCAGTTTTGGCTTCAAAATGATACATCGGCCGATATCTCAAACATTGTATATAATTAAGAAAATAGCATATTGTAAGATAAAACAGTATCATCAGCCAAGGTTCTAAATGGCGGTAGGCGGACTAAATGGCGGTGGGCGGGTGCGCGGCGGAGAGAGTCCGCCTACCGCCTAGGCGGTCGATACATTTTGAACATATTTTACTATTTTACCATTTTGTTTCATAATATGCATATTTTAAGGGTGTTTCATGCATAACTAAGTTGTAGAATGAAGATTTATAAAGTTTTAGTTTTGTAAAAGTGAACCATAGGCCCATAATGCTTAAAAAATCTTTTTTGCCAAAATATTTTGTTAAGTATTACTCCGTCTAGGCACCCGCCTACGCCGCCTCACCTCCGCCTGTGCCGCCAACCTCCGTTGGCCGCCTACTCTACCGCCTACAGAAAAGCGGTGCGGAGAGGGACCGCCTACCGCCTGGGCACCACCTAGGCGGCCTAGGCGGGCGCCATTTTGAACACTGTCATCAGCTTAAACTAAACTTTGCTGGTAAAGAAGAAAAGAGTAGTAGCAAACATCTGGAGGTAATCAATTAAATGTTGAAAAGCAAGACCAGGAGCAATATAAGTGGGCAAAGTTTTGGTCAATGCATTACCAAGTTGCTAAAAAGCTGTGCACTTATATTTGTAAGCATTTCAATCATGTACTTCGTTTATACTGCATTCGTCATATCTGAGCTAACTTTTAGTAACTTGGTTTTTGAGGAATAAATATCCCTTAAAGCATGAAAAATTATTAATAATAATACAAAGACAGTCCCTCTTGAAGGCGAGCACACATCTATTCAAAATGATCTAAAATTTATTTATAAATTATGTATAATAAACATTAATTGTAAGCAAATCAACACTAGATTATTGATGATTTACTAATTTCTTTTTTACACAATCATGTGATTATTTTGTTTCATTTATGTTTTATTCATGTTAAAAATAGTTAAATAGGCAGTAACATACTAATACCCTATGTTGATACAAAGAATAAAAATTAGAAGGAGATGGGATTTAAGTACTTCACTTCCAATGGTCACAAAAAAAGAGTAAAAATATTATGTTAACTGGAGTATGTGTGCGACGCACTCCAGAAGAGCTCTAGAGCCTCGCTGAGAGGCACTATGAGATGTGCACATCATGATAGGGAGTGCACATCATGATAGGGAGCCTCACTCCACCTACATTGAGGTGTTAAAATGAGACCTGTGAGCCTCACACCTAAGGTGTGATTCTCACAATTATGTATGTTTCGGTGCTAAATTACTAGTCAAATTAAAAATATGGGCACGAAAGGGTCTTTCCTTCAAATCGTCAAGTGCAATTGACAGGTAAGTCCACCAACCTTTTCAGTCATGCAATTTAAGCTCTGCAACCAAGGAGCGTATTCTAAATTCCCCTAGGCTAAAAAAATACTCTAACCACAGAGTAATGATGAGAAGTCCTAGATACACTAATTATAATCTCACAATGAATCCACCACAGTAACAATATGCACAAACCAAGATTAAAAGAACAAGAATAAGTAAAATATATTCAATGGTGAATATCATTTAAATTTGGTTTACTGTGAACTGCCAGGAATACAACAGGTTGCATGTTTTTACTGATGCCTGGTTTGCCTGTAAAGGTCATCTATCTGCATGGTAAGCACATAGCCAATGGTGTTGCTAGTTAGCACCTGACACTATAAATGCCTATTATCGTACAGCCTTCCCTTGTTAGGGCTAGAGTTCAACAAATCAATATTAACAGTGACTTTACCTTTAGCTAATTTTATTTCATCCAAACTAGTTTGACAATCCAGCATAACAACAATTTATAGTTTGAACTAGTGACAACTCTCTATTCTCAAAAGATAAAACACTTGTTGCTTACGCACACCGATAATTGAAGACTACGAATTCTAACCTGATATACATAGTAATACATATACGGGGAGAGAGAGAGAGAAGCCATTTGAAGGGGCATTAATAGTAATTAGTTACATGTTTAATCATAGATTACAATGTCTAGGTGTGCTTTAATGGATATGAAATCAAATAATAGATTCTCATCAATGTTTCGTAAACTCGTCATATATAGATGCATTTAAAGAGAGTGTGGACATCTATGATATGGAGCAAACATGTCAATAATTTAAGTGCTTGCTCCTATATGGCACATCTTAAATGGATTTGGATTCATTACAGCAAAGGTAATAACCAACTTGTTACTAAAGGTGATTCATGTTTTGAGCACTTGAATAATAATGTTACTAGTGATCTCGTAGCATTTCTGTGTGGATCATAAATAACAAACATTCAACTTCTGCTAATCCTCTGTGGCCATCCTTCTTATAGGTGCCATGATCATCCAACCCTTCTCCCATTAGAATGGGGTCGATTATAGCGAGCATAAGAAAGCTTCATAAAAGAAGTTACTAAATTTTCACAACCAGTTGTTGGTCTGACGTCAGCCCTCTATAACCGTGCCAAATTATTAACGAAGGCATAGAATCACATCATAAATCTAGATGGACACTTGTGGGTAGTAGACCTACTTTTGGCTATGCAATTTAAGCTTATGCTATCATGGAGCATCTTATACGTATACAATAATTAATGTACAAGGGAGCAAATGAGCCCTGTCAAAATTAAACTCTTATCACATCTAAAATAAAAATTACATCTTTCCTAAAGCATAACAATCAAATTGAAGAATGCATACATGCAGATGATGAATGATCTACAATGATGTAATCATGCAGGCAAAACTAAATTTCTCATGTGCCAATAAAAGAGATAAAATAATATTACACCGAAAGGACCAATAATAAAATTGATCTCCCAAAGTAACGCCACTAACAATCCCCTTTCCAACAACCGACTTCAATTAACCCCAACACTCGCTCCACAGAATAAACTTACCAAGCCCAAGGAACTCTAAATTAACACTCTTCCCTATAAATTTTGACCAGTATAGAGGAAGACTAGAAACCCACAAAACACTTGCATAAATTAACCCTAAACTGCCAGGAAAGAAACCTCAACTTTCAATTCCCAAATCACTGATTATAATTTTCTCTTAGAAAAACTATGGATTGAACTATTGAAGTAGAATAACATTCTATCATGAGAAGAAATTAGTAGGTTACCTCTGAGAAATGCAATCGACTCTACAATTGAGAGGAAATTAGGTTTTGCGAGAGGAAAAGATGTGACTTTTGGAAGAAGGAAAGAAAAAAAAAAGGAAAAGAAAAGAGAAGAGCATAGTGATTAGTGAGCATGGCGTCTAAATAAATGGCTTTCTTTTGTTTCTTGTTTCAAAAGGACTTATGTTAATTATCAAAATAGTTTTATTTACTTGTCAGCATATACTGGAGGAAATAAACGGCAGAAGCTGTGCTTTTATTTTTGGGGGGAATAGTAAATATTAGGCTTTGGAATATCACTTTCTTAGTAGGTGGCCGATGAAGTAGGAAGTGAAGTGAAGTGACTTGACTTTCCAAGTGTTGGAAACAAGTTGAAGCTTGGAAGTTTGAAACTGTCCACTTCCTTCAGTAACTTGGTCCCTTTGGTCTAACTAGACATGATGGTTTAAAAGGAAATTTTGGTAAAGTTGCAGAAATGTACCTTCGAGCTCCGCACAATGTGTAGAAATGAGTAACAGAAGACCTATAGGATTTCTCCTTTCCGTCACAATGTGTCATTTGAATTCCCTCCCTATATGACAGAACCTGAGACAGAGAAGGAGTGAAATTTGGCCATGGCACAGAGGTTCCGATGGAGTAAAAGATGGAAAAGGTTGTGAAATGACAAGGAGGTTTAATGGCCTATATGATTAAGAAACTAACCAATACAAGATAATACAGTATTATCGGCTTAAAAAAAACTGTGGTAAAGAAAGAAATACAGTATTAGTAAACCCATATTTGGAGGTATATCAATTAAATGCTGAAAAGCAAGACCAAGAGCAATATAAGCGGTAAACTTTTCGTCAGCGCATTACCAAATTGCTAAAAAAAAAAAAAAAAAAAAACTGTGCACTTATATTCATACACATTTTAGGTCTGCACTTTGCTTATCCTGAATTAGTCATATTTGAGCCAACTTTTGAGTAACTTGGTTTTTGAGAAATAAAGATGGTCCCTCAAGGTTGAACCACAAGTTTCGACTTATGTTTTTTATGCCCACCAAGGTTTAAACTATTAACCATCCATGACGTTATGTTGGTATAGCTTATCAGTAATTTTGATTGAACAAGAAACATAAATAGCCCAAAAGATTCAACAATGTTGTATTTTGGTGCAATTAGGGGAAGCCCCAGTATTTTTCCCAACATAATGGGGTCGGCAAAGGAGAACGAGAAAGCTCCACAAAAGTATTACAGTTTTTATAACTAAGCGTCGAACTGACATCAACATTCTTTGTATCCATAGTTATTAAAGAAGCAAGCCCACCAAGTGCAAAGGCCGCTTGGAACCGAGTCTCGGGCATGTTTCGAAGTACGAGCCTCTTGAAGGCGAGTGGACGTTTATTAAAATCATGTATAGTTTACTTACAAATTAGATGTATAATAAATATTAATTGTAAGCAAATGAACGCTAGATTATTGATGACTTATTGTTTTCTCTCTGACACAATCATATGATTCATTTCTTTCTTTCATGTTTTATTCATGTTGATAATATGCAATGCCATACTAACACTCTAATAGTTGGTACAAAGAATACAAAATAAAAGGAAAATGAGATTTAAGTACTTAGCATTGTTGGTAAAACAGAGTAAAAATAGTATGTAAGATGAATGTGTGAGGTGCACTTCGAGAGACACTATGAGGTGTGTGCATCATGAAAGGGAGTCTCACTCCAGCTACATTGAGGTGTTAAGGGATGGAACTCGTGAGCCTCGCACCTAAGGCGTGCTTTTCTCAACTATGTACATATAGGTGCTAAATTCCTGGTCAAGTTAAATATAGGCATGAGAGGGTCTACCCTTAAACTCTTAAATTGTAGTTGACACTTGGCAGGTAAGTCTACCTACCTTTTCAGTCATGCATCTGCAACCAAGGGGCACCCTGTAAATTCTCTTAGGCTAAAAAAAACCCTAACCACTGAAAAATGATGAGAAACCCTAGATACACTAATTATATTCTCTCAAACAATTCACCACATTAACAATATGCACAAACATAACTCAAAAAGTAAGTATAAGTTAAATATATTAAATGGTGAATCTCACTTCAATTTGGTTTCATGTGAACTGTCTGGAAGACGACAGGTTGCATATCTTTATTAATGCCTGGTTTTGCCTGTAAAGGTCATCTATCTGCATGCTAAGCACAAAGCCAACTATGTTGCTCGTTAGCAACCAGAAAATCTGAATGCCTATTCTTGTACAGCCTTCGCTTGTTAGGGAAAGAAATAAATCAGTATTAACAATGACTATTTAGTTTTAGATGTAAAAAAATCATGCAAACTAGTTAGACAAAGCAGCATAACAATAATTTATAGTTTTAACTAGTAATTTCAGAATGCTTTCTTCATAACTACATATGTGAACATAAATAGTAGGAAGGAACACATACTTGCCATCACAGCAACAACTTCCACGGGACCATTCAACGCCATAGTAAGGCTAATAAAATAATTGATACACAAAATTCTCTAGTCTCTAGATAAACACCTGTTGCTTGCTGACACTGAAAACTGAAGACCACAAATTCGAACATGATATACATAGACTTAGTAATAATAACTACTTACATGGTTAATCACAAAGGGGCATTAATAATAATTACATGGTTAATCATGGATTACAATATTTAAATATGCTTGAATGGATATGAAATTGAAGTATAGATTTCTCGTCAATGTTTCGCAAACTCATTTCTAGACATATTTAGAAGAAAGATGGTAGAAATCTATGATATTGAGCAAACGTGTCAACAATTTAAGTGCTTGCTCCTAGACGGCGCATCTTAAATGGATTTGGATTCATTACAGCAAAGGTAATAAATGACAAACCTGCTGCTAAAGGCAATTCATTTCCGAGCACTTGAATCAATTATGTCTATCATGTTACTAGTACCTAGTGATCCCATAGCATTTTCTGTGTGGATAATAAATAAAATAAAATATCAGTGTTTGCTAATCCTTGTTGACCATCAAGCCTTCTCCCATCAGAATGGGGTCGATTATGGAGCATAAGAAAGCTTCATAAAAGAAGTGATAAAATCTCCACGACCAGTCATTGACATGACGTCAACCCACTATCTTAGTGCCAAATTATTAAGCTATATATACTCATGCCATAAGCCTAGACGGCTACTTGGCGAGTTGATAGACCTACTTTTTGTTGGTGTTTTTGCCTTTAGACTAGGAAAGATAGTCCCACATCGGCTACACCAAATGGTGAGTATCTCAATATAATGCATTGCTTGTGTTGAGGTGTGCACACGAGGTGTGGTGGGGCACAAGTGTGTGCCATGTAGGAGTATTTTCCTAGAAGGAAAAAGGATTAATTCTAACAATGATGTAAGTTGATTTTTGTTGATCGGACTCGGACTCGGACTCCAGGATGCCTCGTGCATGCACGGTCGTGTGTTCGGGGGGTAGGTGTGGGCTAGCACTCGACTATGTTGATTGTGGGATGATGTAAAACATCAAACTCTATTTTAGAGTATTGGTATTTTAGTCCCACATCGGATAGGAGAGATGGTGAAGTCTCACTCCACTCTATAAACAGAGCCCCCTGACCTCCTTTGAAAGATGCACCAAAGAAAAGAGTTAAGGGAGTCCGTAAGTTCAGGAAGCTCGTTCAAGTCTTAAAAATTGACTGACGAGCGTTTCAGAAGTTCTCTAAGAACTTGCTGGTTCCTGGAAGCGGATCGTATATAGGCGAATCTTGCTTTGAGCAACGGTGATCTGATCACCCCAGCAAAGCTGCCTTTCTCTTTTTTCTTTCCTTCTCTTCTTCTCTGATCTAATCAGAAACTCCTTGTGGACTTTCGTCGCTGCTGCTGCTAGCAATTCGATTTGTACCTTCTTTATAGAAGCATTACATTCGTTTGCTACGGTAAAGAAATCTTTTTAGATCTTCGTTACACAGAATCCTTCAAGGATCTCTGTAGTGCACATTCTTTGAAGAGTAATTGCTACGAAATGTTATTTTTACAATCATTTCATTTTCTCAGTTTTCCATCGAAAATTACGTCTCGGGAACAACAATCTCAAAGCAAGATTTAGATTCGATGGAGAACAACCGTGCAAACCTTCTCGACACAAGTTTTAACAAACTTGAGAAGCTTGACGGAAAGCATTACAACGTCTGGAAAAAAAAGATCAGCCTTAATCTTCAACCCGTGAGCGTTGACTACGTGTTGACAGATCCTGAGCCTTTAAGTCCAGAAGGTGAAAATGCTCGTAGGGTCGCTGAGGCCACTGCTCTGCAATCCAATTGGAGGAGAGATAACAACCTTTGCAAGTTGCTTATCTTAAACTCTATGGAGGACTCTCTGACAGAGTCATATAGCAAGACGGTACATGCTAAGGACATCTGAGAGTCTGTAGAGAATCTCTACAAGGTAGATGAGAACAGGAACAAGATTCACGTGACCGAAAAAGGTCTGGAAGATGCGATTTGAGGACGACAAGACGATGTTGCCTCAAGTCGAAGAGTTTCTCAAGTTACGTCAGAAACTTGAGGATGACGACATGCCCTTGGTCGATGCATTTGTCGTTGGGGGCATTATCGCCAAGCTCCCACCTGGGTGAAACAATTTCATCGCGGACATGCATCGCAAGAAGATGAAGGTGGATCTTGAACGTCTCTTGCAGTAGATTCATGTTGAAGTAGAACTAAGGACTCTCACAAGCTGAAGGTGAAGTCGGCTCAATTTAAGCCAAAGCCTAAGGGTGATAGGGCTTGCTTCAACTGTGGCAAGAAGGGCCACTTTAAGAAGGATTGTAGGGCCAAGCCCAAACCAAAATAGCAGGTATGGCTAAACTTGGTTATTTTGATTACTTAACTTGGTTGCTATTGTTGCACAGGTTGAGTTATCTAGCGTGGTAGCTGACTAGTGGTCTGACACTAGTGCATCTGACCACGTGTGCTCTCGAAGGAGCTGTTCACCAAGGACAAGCCGTGTTATGACGAAGGTCTCGATAGCAAACATGTGCCTAGCAGAATATCTGAAGATTGAGACAGTGGTTATAAACCACCAACAAGGACACTGGAATGCGTGTTACACGTACCAGAGATTTCCGAAGATCTGATCTCAGGAAGTCTATTATTTGATACAGACTTAAAATATGGACATTTGTACTAGCCAGATGGTAATTTCTTGACGAGGAACATGCTTCGAAAAGATGTTCGGTGCTGAAGGGATGTTCGAACTTCTGTTGATGGCGATGAAGTTACTTCATTGAATGGACTGAGAGTTGTTCTATGATAGAAGCAGACTCAAGATGTCATATCTAAGCCTTATTTCCAGAATGTGGGGGTAAGGAGGTGGAGGGATTTGAGGTCTGTGCAGAGACAAGACATGTCAGAAAGCTACTCAAACGATTGAACTAAAGTACAGATCTCCTGGAGTTAGTACACTCAGATATCTGTGACTTTTATCAATTTTTCACGGAGGCCGGGTTGAAGTGTTTCTCGAAGTGCACGTTCGCATGTAGTATCTATAATCCATGGAGTGTCTATAATCCATGGAGTGTCAGAAAAGAAGATCAGGACGCCGTTAAAGATGATGATATCTATACTGCGGATCTTCCAATATGCTTCTAGGGATAGATTGCGTGTACGGCTACGTTTATCTTCTGAATAAAGTACCGTTCGTATATCTGACTATGATTCTCATCAGCACTGGTTCAAGGTCAGACCTAACTTGAATATCATTCAAGTGTGGGGGTGTCTGGTGTACGTGAAGCTTTCGGATATTAAGATTCATAAGGGACGAAGACCAAGAAGACAGTAATTATGAAATTAGCTGTTGTAAGCTATGCTCGGAGATCACTTGATATTGTATCAATCATATCATTGAGTCTCGCGAGGCATAATTCTTTGAAGACAATTGCTAGGGACAAAAACATTATTCTCGCAGATATTCTGGAGAATATTGTTGGTACCGAAGGAGCAAGTACATTCAAAGAAGTAGAAGTCCAGAAGGTGGTTGTCATTGATGACAACACTTGAACTAGTATTCGCTAAGCAATAAGCAAAGCGAGTGAGAAGGCCGAAAGATTTCAGAGATAAACGTTATCATCCATCACGTGGAGCCTGATGGGGTGATGAAGTCCAGAGATACGATCTCCTGGAAGAAAGAGTAAATGATAAGATTGACTCTGTAACGTCCAATTATAAATGGATGTTAGTTAATCTGCCTGAAGGAGCAAAATCAATCGAATGTAAATGGATCTTCAAGAAGAAGATAAAAACCGATGGAACTGTTTATAAGTTCAAGGCTAGGTTGGTAGCCAAGGGGTTTCCTCAGAAGCAGGGGATTGATTAATTTGACACTTATGCTCCAGTAGCATAGATGACTACCATGATCAGGATGTTGATTGCTCTAAGTGCAATTCACAAGCTAGTTATTCATCAGATAGATGTTAAAACTGCTTTCCTGAATGGTGAGTTGACTGAAGAGATTTACATGCAACAACCAGAAGAATTCGTCGTCAAGGGCTTCGAAGACAAAGTCTGTAAGTTGGTGAAATCTCTGTATGGTCTGAAGCAAGCTCCCAAGATGTGGCATGAGAAGTTTGATAAAGTCATAAGATCAAACGGCTACAAGCTCAGCGAGACGGACAAATGTGTATACACAAAGTTCGCTGACGGGAGAGGAGTTGTCATTTGTCTGTACGTGGATGACATGCTGATCTTGGGTACAGATCTAGCAAGTGTCACTAAGACAAAGAAGTTCCTCTTGTCTAAGTTCAGCATGAAGGATTTAGAGGAAGCTGATGTTATCCTAGGGATAAAGATCATCCAGACGAAATCTGGAGTGACATTGTCACAGTCTCATTACATTGAGAAGATGCTCACACGCTATGGGTATCAGAATCTTCCAGGGATAGATACGTCGTATAGGTGTAACAAGAAGCTGAAGCCAAATCCAAGGGAAAGCGTCAGACAGTTGGAGTATTCAAGCGTCATCGGGAGTTTGATGTATGCGACTACAGCCACAAGGCCTGACATAGCTTTTGTCGTAGGGATGCTGAGTCGGTTTACGAGCAATCCAGGTGTGGAGCACTGAAAAGCTGTGAAGAGGGTTATGAGATACCTCAAAAGGACTCAGAAGTATGCTCTGCACTACTGCGGAGATCCAACAGTAGTAGAAGGCTTCAGTGATGCAAGTTGGTGCTCAGAAGTAGAGAGTGAAAGGTCCACAGGAGGATACATATTTTCAATGAGTGGAACTGCTATATCGAAGAAGTAGTCTATGCTCTCACACTCGTCTATGGAATCTGAGTTTTATGCACTAGCAGCTGTAGCAGATGAAGCAAAATGGCTTCGGAAGCTCATGTATGATCTTCCTATGGTTGGTGCGCAGATTCCAGCAGTGCCCATTTACTGCGACAACCAGACGACTGCAGCGGTGACATCAAATGACCTCTTCAATGGTAAGAAGAGGACTGTACGATTAAGGCACAGGTCGGTGAATGATCTTATTAAAAAATAGAGTCATTACCGTGGTGGATGTTCGGAGCCAGGAGAATCTGGCGGATCCGATCACCAAAGGTCTCAAGTGCCAGCTGGTCGAGGACTTAGCAAGAAAAATAGGCTTGAAGACATTCTGATATTGTGTCTCTGCAATCCAACCATAAAGTTTTATGCTATTAGTTCAAAAAGAAATCTACTAGACATCTAGCTTTTGGCTCAAAGGAGGACTATTGACTGGAAGAACATCAGGTGCAGTGGGCAATCCTTTGGTATACTGCGGGGTCACGGACCTAGAACCACTGTTAGTGGGCAGTCCTCTGGATATTGCGCGGTCACGTACCCAGAACCACTGTTAGTGGGCAATCCCTTGGGATATTGCGGGGTTTCAAACCCAGAACTATTGTGAGTAGGCAATCCTTTGGGACCTTGCGGGATTGTGAACCCAGAACCACTGTTGTCTACTGTTTGTTCATTGTAAAGAACAAAGTCATGTGAGAGGATGACTTGGAAGCCTTAATGAGGTCTCGAACATTTAGGATGTCTTGCGTGCTTTACAGGAAGCACGGGTAGCACAGCACTACAAAGGAGCGTAGTACTCCATGCTACAGTAGGGTGACACCACATGAGGTACCTAGTGAGGATAAAACCTCGGCTTCGGGCTAAGTCATAGCGGTGTACACCGCACATAGGCAAGTGGGCCTAATGCTGTAAAATGAAGAGTGGTAGGCAGCACTACAAAGAGGATGAGCCTCATGTTACAGTGGTGTGACACCACATGAGGCAGTGCCTCGGCTTTGCAAGCCATGTCACGGCGGCGTAACACCGCAAGGAAGCGAAAGGCTTCATGTTGGATAGTTTGGCACTACAAAGAGGCTAGACCTCATGCTACAGGTGGTATGACACCACATGAGGCAGTGCCTCGGCTTTGGGCCATGTCATAGCGGCATAGCACCGCAAGAAGCGAAAGGCTTCATGCCAAGACTCTTTAAAAGAACTCACCTAGAGTGTATGGATAGAGATGTAGGCCGTCTCTTGAGGAAAACTTTGTAGACACCCAACATACATACACCGAAACCAGGCTGGCACAAGGCCTTTAATGTGCAGCCAGAAGAACAGTTGATATCATTATGTGAGTGGAAAGAATTGCAGTTATGGTGCAGAATTCAAGGCTTGGTCCATTCTTGTATTATGCTGTTATTTAACCCATGCGGGAAGATTCAAGTCGTAGCGACATCTCTCCTAATGCATGATGGACAGTCACTGTGGGGAACGCTCAACCCATATATTGAGATATGTGGGAGATTGTTGGTGTTTTTACCTTTAGACTAGGAAAGATAGTCCTACATCGGCTACACCAAATGGTGAGTATCTCAATATAATGCATTGCTTGTGTTGAGGTGTGCACATGAGGTGTGGTGGGACACAAGTGTGTGCCATGTGGGAGTATTTTCCTAGAAGAAAAAATGATGTAAGTTGATTTTTGTTGATCGGACTCGGACTCGGACTCCAGGATGCCTCGTGCATGCACGGTCGTATGTTCGGGGGGTAGGCGTGGGCTAGCACTCGACTATATTGATTGTGGGATGATGTAAAACATCAAACTCTATTTTAGAGTAATGGTATTTTAGTCCCACATCGGATAGGAGAGATGGTGAAGTCTCACTCCACTCTATAAATATAGCCCCCTGACCTCCTTTGAAAGATGCACCAAAGAAGAGAGTTAAGAGAGTCCGTAAGTTCAGGAAGCCCGTTCAAGTCTCAAAAATTGACTGATGAGCGTTCCAGAAGTTCTCTAAGAACTTGCTGGTTCTTGGAAGCGGGTCGTATATAGACGAATCTTGCTTTGAGCAACGGTGATCTGATCACCCCAACAAAGCTGTCTTTCTCTTTTTTCTTTCTTTCTCTTCTTCTATGATCTAATCAGAAACTCCTTGTGGGCGTTCGTCGCTGCTGCTGCTAGCAATTCGATTTGTACCTTCTTTTTAGAAGCATTGCATTTGTTTGCTACGGTAACGAAATCTTTTTAGATCTTCGTTACACAGAATTCTTCAAGGACCTCTGTAGTGCACCTTCTTTGAAGAGTTGCTACGAAACGTTTTTACAATCGTTTTATTTCTCAGTTTTCCATCGAAAATTACACCTCGGGAATAACACTTTTGACTATGCAGTTTAAGCTTATGGAACAATAGGGCATTCTATAGATATACAAACTAATAACGACGGACAAGCCAACGGTACGGCCTCTGCCAAAATTAAACTCTATCACACATCTCACAACAAAAATTATATCTTTCCTAAAGCAACCACCACATCGAAGAGTGCACATATGCAGATGACCAATGATCCATACTGATGTAATCATGCAATCAAAACCAAACTTCTTTGTGTCAATCAAAATTAATAATTGCCAAGAAATCAAAAGAATCAATACTAAAATTCGATCCCCAAACGTAACGCCACTAACAATCCCCTTACAACAAACGACTTCAATTAACCCTAAATTGCTAACCTTTCCTGCAAATTTCTGACCAGAATAGAGAGGAAAAAAAAAAAGACTAGAAACCCACAAATAACGTGCACAAATTAACCCTAAAATGCCAGAAAAATCTCAACTTTCAAATTCCCAAACCACCACTTCGTAAATTTTCTCCAAAAAAAACTACGGATTGAACTATTGAAGTAGAACAGCAATCAATAATGAAAAGAAATCTACCTCAGCGAGAAATGCGATCAATTGTTTGGGAGGAAACTAGGGTTTTGGGAGAATAAAAAGATGCGATTTCTGGAAAGACATGAGAGAAGAGGGAGGAGCATAATAGAGTGTGGATGTCTCAAGAAACGGCTTTATTCTGTTTTTATAATTCAAAAGGACTTTTTTGTTAATTATGGAAATAATTTTATGATTTTTATCTACTTGGCAGCATACGGGCGGGAAATAAATGGGGGAGGCGGTGCTTTTTTATTGTTTTTGGGAATAGCGAGTAACGGGCTTTCGTATGGCTTTTTCTAGGAAAATGCTAAGTTTACTACTAAATTCTTACAACCTTTTTACAACTACTCTCTCCCACTCCTTACACATGGGTCCCATCGGGTCCCACCACCACTCTCACCCCCCTGCTACATGGGCTCCACCCGGCCCCACCATTTCTTCCCCTCCTCCAATCGAAGTCCGACACGTGTCCGGTTGTAGGAGGATTGTAAAATTTGGTTGTAGGCATAGCAAAGCTCTTCTAGGAAAATGCTAAGTTTACTACCAAATTCTTACAACCTTTTTACAACTACTCTCTCCCACTCCTTACACATGGGTCCCACCGGGTCCCACCACCACTCTCACCCCCCTGCTACATAGGCTCCACCCGGCCCCACCATTTCTTCCCCTCCTCCAATCGAAGCCCGACACGTGTCCCGTTGTAGGAGGATTGTAAAATTTGGTTGTAGGCATAGCAAAGCTCCTTTTTCTAAGGGCACTACCAAAATTACTTGAAGGCATCACTTACTTAGGGGCAGCCCAAAAAGGTGAAGAATTTGCTATGGAGCATCGAAAATTTGCTAGGGGGCAGCCCAACCCTCCAAACCCTTCATTTCTTTTCATTTGTCATTCTACACTCTCTCCTCAAGAAGAAAAAAAAAAGAGCTCTCTCCCTCTCCCTCTCCCTCTCCTAAAATCCTAATTTCTTCTTCTCCACCACTCCACTCCCAATTCCTCCACCAAGATTTCTTCCACAACCTTCGTAGATTCGAAGAGATGACACGCAAGTCAAAGCAACCGGAATCTAGGTACGTTCTTCCCTAATTTCTTCGAGAATTTTGTATATTCTATTCAAAACCCTAAAATATTTTTAATTCTTGAAAAAGTTTTGATAAAATAGGTTTAGAATCTCTTTATGGTTCTCTTCCCTAATTTTCGAACACAAGAAACCCACATTTTATGTTGAAACCCTAACCCTAGAACACGACAAACTAGCATCTCGTTTTGGCAGTTCGGGTCTCATAACAGTAGGACTGACAGGCATGTTGCAGTCCTAATGTAAATCAGGACTGCCACAGTCCTGGCAGTCCTCTTGTGAAAGAGGACTGCCAGGACTATGGCAGTCCTGATTTACATTAGGACTGCCACATGCATGTCTGGCAGTCCTACTGTAATGACATATGGGGGTGGGTAACTGCATTATGCTCATATGCGGAGGGTAATTGCATGTCCTATTTCTGTTTCTACTATTTAATAACTGTATGTTGTCATGTAGCCCACCGGCCGCTAACAAAAGAATACGACCCACCGTGTCAAAGCAGAAGGAACGTGCGGGACGTCCTCTCGAGCGTCCGATAACAATTTTCGAACCGGCGCCCGAAGCTCGGAGTGGTTGCCAAAGTGACACTGGTGTCGCGGTCGCCAACAAGCTTGATCGCATCGACGACGTGATCGACTTCCCCTTCATGAATAATAGGGAGTCTCGTTCAAAGGCCCGGCATGATATATAGTTGGATCTAGATATTTTTCTTGTTTCAAACTTAAGTTGGATGTGGAATGGTTATGTACTTGTTTGAAACTTAATTTGGATGTGGAATTTTTGAAACTTAAGTAGTTGTGATGAATTATTGTAGTTGTGATGAATTATTGGGATGAATTATTGTAGTTGGATTATTGTGATGAATTATTGTGATGAATCTTAAGTTGGATGTAGAATATTTATGTAGTTGTGATGAATTATTGTTGTTTATGTACTTGTGATGAATTATTGTTTTTTATGTACAGAGTATCAGTATCAGGACTGCCACCCACTTGGCAATCCTACTTTAGAGTAGGACTGCCAGGGTGCTGGCAGTCCTGACTGAAACTTGCTGCAACAGCAAGTTTGAGTTAGGACTGCCAGCACCCTGGCAGTCCTACTCCAGTATAGGACTGCCAGGGGGGGTGGCAGTCCTACTTATCAAACTATGTGAGGAGCTCCTCAACTGAAAACTCTTAAATTAGCACGAAAAATGGCCATTCTCCGTGCTAAATTACACGGAGAATGGTCATTCTCCGTGTAATTTAGCACGGAGAATGGTCATTTTCCGTGTAATTTAGCACGGAGAATGGCTATCTGATCCAGTATCAGGACTGCCACCCCCTAGCAGTCCTATATTGAATTAGGACTGCCAGCACCCTGGCAGTCCTAATTCAATGTAGGACTGCCAGGGGGTGGCAGTCCTACTTATCAAACTTTGTGAGGAGCTCCTCAACTGAAAACTCTTAATTTAGCACGTAGAATGGCCATTCTCCGTATAATTTAGCACGGAGAATGGCCATTCTCCGTGTAATTTAGCACGGAGAATGGCTATCTGATCCAGTATCAAGACTGCCACCCCCCTAGCAGTCCTACATTGAATCAGGACTGCCAGCACCCTGGCAGTCCTAATTCAATGTAGGACTGCCAGGGGGTGGCAGTCCTACTTATCAAACTCTGTGAGGAGCTCCTCAACTGAAAACTCTTAATTTAGCACGGAGAATGGCCATTCTCCGTGTAATTTAGTACGGAGAATAGCCATTCTCCGTGTAATTTAGCACGGAGAATGGCCATTCTCCGTGTAATTTAGCACGGAGAATGGCTATCTGATCCAGTATCAGGACTGCCACCCTCCTAGCAGTCCTACATTGAATTAGGACTGCCAGCACCCTGGCAGTCCTAATTCAATGTAGGACTGCCAGGGGTGTGGCAGTCCTATTTGTAAGTCTCTGTAATTTAGCACGAAACACGGAGAATGGTCATTCTTTCCATGTAAATTAACACGAAGAATGGCCATTCACCTACGTTTTAACACTGGGAATAGCCATTCTCCGTGTAAATTAAGACGAAGAATGGTCATTCCGGTGCATTTTTTGGTCAATTGAAACTTTGGAGGGCCATAACTTTTGACTGGGAGGTCGAAACGAGGTCCCGTTTGTCCCAAAACGAACGTATCTTCGAGGAGGCTAAAAGTAACAGCTTCATCGTTAGACGGCCTTCCGAAATTTTAGAATCGCAAAAAAAATGATGTTTGGACCTCCGTTTTAGCACTTTTTGTCGAAATTTTAGAATCGCAAAAAAACATATGTAGGACTGTCAGGTCCCTGGCAGTCCTACATATGTGAAGGACTGCCACCTCTCTGGCAGTCCTAATCTATGATCGGGACTGCCAGACAGGTGACAGTCCTCTGTGTCACAACCCGATTTTTTCGATGCATCAAAGTGTTCTTCGGACGTGGCGGGAAGAGAGTATACAACATTTGATGATCCCGGTTATTCCATGTTCAATATTTTTCTACATTAAACACATAATTCAACTTTTTATATGTGAAATTCATGTTTAAAACATTAAACATATATTAATTCGATGACTTACTAATAAATGAGAGAAGTCAATGACCTAGAGTTGAGAGAAAATTTGGGATAAAAATCAATGACCTAGAGTTGAGAGAAAAATTTTAAAAAAATGTAGGTTGGGAAAAAATATTGGGGTTAAATTCTTTGACCTAGAGTTGAGGGAGAGAAGAAAAGAGTAGAGGGAGAGAAGAAAAGAGTAGAGGGAGAGAAAAAAGAAAACAAAAGTTGGTATTTATACCTTTGCTTGGGCTAGTCCCAAGTAAAAAAAATTGATGGCAAACTTGTAATATTTTGAAACATTTTTGGGCTAGCCCCTAGCAAAAAAGGGTAGTGCCCTTAGAAAAAGCCTTTTTCCCACAGAAATTTTGTTAGCTTTGGTACTGCTGCTGTAAACGATGTCAATCTATATTGCAAAGTTCACGGTGGAACTAGCCCTTTAAACCTCCGCAAATTCTACTAACGTCCGGAATTTTTAACCGATGGTCGTTTAAACCTCGGTCTCTAGACACAACTGACCAGTTAATCCACTTTGCCAACGTTGAAACCACCACCGCAAATTCTAACCTTGTAAATCTAATTCATGTACAACTACAACGTGATGCTTCTACCATCACTAGCATTTCAAAGATGACAAATGAGAAGCGACAGTAACAATTATAATGAACGAAAACTGACGATGACAGAGAATGCAAAGCAACAAATGGAATCAATCTTGGAACAGGAAAAGGCTTCAAGCATGTAATATCAGATGGATACATAATTGCAATTATTCCAAGGAACTCCATTCCCTTACTGTAAGCTTGAACCAGTATGCTTCAAAGAACCAAAATGCTTCAAAGATCTTCAGTAAAACTTTTCGGAAATCTAATAAGAACACGGGAGAAATAATTTTAAAACATACAGATTAGTCCAGCCAGTTGTGCTTGTATATACTACAAGATAGAACACAACATTTCTCTAATTTCTGTATTTACAGTAATTGTTCATAATGATATTATCTCAATTGAATAAGGGATATCACAAAGACTTCCACATTTGGGTGTTTACTTCTCTTGACCGACATTTCTAATTATTCCATATGCCGAAATCAGAAGCTGGAGCTTTTTCTGTCCGTCTCTTGAAAGCTTAAGGCAATAGGAGAAACCGGCTAATCCTATGGACGACGGAAGGGACGCCAAGTTGAATAGGAAGATGACATCAATTTCCATATAACTCTACTGACCAAGATTCCCAAGGAGCCGCTCGACCGCAGCATGGACATTTCCAGCAGTGGCGTTCAAGGCACCGATATTCTCCTGGGTGTCGAAGAAACCCATCTCACGAAGCTGAGCAAGTTGTGTTGCATAAAGCTGTTCTGGAGGCACTGCAACGAAGAAATATTCTAAAATCAATATGCAAGTCACTAAATGGGATCATAAATATAGAATAAATCTGAGGCAAGATTATAAGGACGCTAACCATTAGGTGTATTGGGGACACCAAGTCCACCAGCACGAAGACCACCGGCACCAAGCCCACCAAACATGTTCATCAGCATCTCAAGTCCTGCTGTATTGTTTGGCATGCCTATAACAATATGTTGAACCGAAACAATAAGAAAAACAAAGTAAATGCACAGTTAGCACACAGATACTAATGATGCAATTTCCATTTTTGGTGACACGGCATTAATTTTCTAAGTTAGTTACAAGAACCAAACAACACATCAAATGGAAACTAGGAGTACTTTCCACTAGTTACCGAGTCCATGGTAGTTTCCGGTTGCCAAGCAAGCCCCAAGTGAACAAGCACTCCAGGAACCGTGTCATATCGTACCAATAGGAGAGAGACCAAACCATTCAATTTGGTCCATTTTTGTTCCGATTTGGCTGTGATTTTTAAAAATGATATATTTGGGATAACCGACCGAACAAATCGACCAAGACTGTAGTAACTAATAGAACGACATTACACACAAAAACCTAATCCTAGTATACCAATGCCTCTCCAAGCTGCAGAAGTGAAAAATGCTCTTACCTCTTCAACAGACCATCTTCAAACCATAAAATTCTCACTGTTAAACCTACCTTCTCAGCTGTTGACCTCTCTTCTCGCCACTATCAATCCTGTCGAATGCCTTCCATCCAATTTGTCATTGACTACCATCTTTGCCAACTCATTTCGATCAATCTAGTGACATCATAGTCTGTCATCCCTTTGTGACCATGCCATCCACCACGCCTTTGACTCCTTATCTCATACGTCGATCTACTCTAATCTATTGTCATCCTCCTTATTTTCCACCTCATCTTGATGGCTCGACCAACTCTGATCTACCTCGTCAACTCCTGATTGGCTATCAGCTCCTCATTTCAAGTGTTGACGCCAAGCTCTTGTGTGAATTAGGTTTAGGTTAATTGCAGGTATAATTCAGCTCTAAAACAGTTTCTCATGTAAGTCGGTTTGGTTCGGTCTCAAGAAGAAGGGGTGCGATTGGACCAAACCAAATTCCATGGCCCTAATCCCAAGAGTATAGTTATGAATCAAATAAAGAATGATAGTAACATAAGAACCACTTCATTCTTGTTGCTGTTACTTATGACACTTCTATATGCAGAAGTATGCATACTAATCTTGTCAACAGAAGAACCATTCTCTGAAACACAGTAGTACGCATCAAAATTCATGCCCACAAACTCGGATTATGCTACCACTATCAGTAGGCATAAGTCAGCATGTTGTAGCCTTGTAGGTAGGGATGGGTAACATGTCATCTTTTTCAGGGTGACAGCAACAGCCATAAGTATGTGAGGTTTGAAATGAAGTTAGGTCTGCACAGGCACAGCACAAAAGGTTTCTATATGTGGCCCTAAGTGATGATGCACACAAGTCTCGTGCATTGGTCATGTCCTGGTAGACCTCTAGGGCTACACAGTGACAAATGGACTCAGAGTCCTGGTAATCAAAGGCGAGCCTCGCACCTCACTAGGTGAGGCACCTTTCTCCGGGCGCACCCAAGATGCGCCTAAATCGTGCATTTCAGCAAGACAACCAAGAAAAGGCGTGCCTTATGTGTTTTTCTCACAAAAAGCTTTGTAGCAGAGATATATAGAGCCCTTACCTCATACAAGTAAAAGAGGGAGAGTCCTTTCCACGGTTGCCAAAGTTTGCTACAGTTGAACTTGAAAAACTAAAATTTACTAAAAGTGTGAAAGGAAGAATAAAAATTCTTGTTAATTCTGTTGTCTAGTACAACTGCTCTGCTAGTTCACTTGGTTATATTTTTAACATATTTTTGTTGGTTTTAATATGTTATTTGGTTTTATTTCATACATTACTAATTTATTTATTTATTATTTATTTATGTATATTTTTATTTTTGTATATTTTTATTATTTTTTATTTTTAGATCTTACTTCGATCGGGCGCGGGCCTTAAGTGTGTCTTGCGCCTCAGACGATATGGCCTTTTGCGCCTCAAGTGCCCATTGCGCCTTTGACTACCTTGCTCAGATCTACCTAGTGGATTAGTGTTGCTCAGATCTACCTAGTGGATTAGTGTTTCACTGGAGTGAGACTCGGCCATTTGCAAAGGCGACATCAGTGTCGCTTCTTTGACTAGGGAGATTGTGAAACCAAAAGATTTTAGTAGCACATCGGATATGAGATGAGAGTTTTATTGGTTTAATTTAAGTGCTTGGGTCTTATAAGTTCATTGGTTAACCATTTTTGGGAAGTTGGCCAACTACCGATGCACACGAGTCTCATGCATAGGTCTCTGTCCTAATGGGCCAGATTGTGACACTGCCCAACCAAGTGAAAGAATCAAAATTTTAACAGATGTAGGACAGCCTGCCTGGAATTTGTTGTCAAATCAATCCTTGTCAGATACAAGGATTTCTTTTGCATGTTGTGCTTAGCCATGATTTAGTGAAAGTCTCTCATTAATATGGTTGCACTCATATTATTTCTGCACAAATCTGAAATGGAATGTTCAACCTACGTTGTAATTCTATAGCACAAAGTCGCAAGCTACCGATCCGTGTGTGTGCACAAAGGCACTCCACGAACCAGTCAGTCAAGCCAATGTTTATCATTGGACTAATTAAAAAAAAATCTACAATGTTCACAAAAGGAAAAAAGTATCTTTCTTACCCTTGAAAATCTAATACAGATTCGTTTGATGTCAATCGAAATTAATCAATATTGCATCCTGAACAAAATAGAATTGAGAGCAACTAGGAACACAACTGACTCTTCTATATTTGTCTTCATCTCAGCGGAAGTAAATGAGACTGGATCGATTTTTTAAAAGGGACAAGGCGAGGAATTTAGGGCCCCTCGGCCCAAGGGCTTAGTCCCGAGGCACGGGGCCTAAGTTTTTCGGATATTAAAATTGTGTATCTAAAAATTTATAACATACTTAAAATATTGAAAAATGAGTAATATTGATTAATAATAAAACATAAACTAAGAATATGATCTAAATTCGAGACGACGGCCATCATGTAGATTACATACCATTCTTTAAAGTCATAAAAGTCCATTACTAGAAAATTGTGGCCACTGAAAAAGGTACCAACTAGATGCTGATAAGAAATAAACAACATAAAAGTCCAAAAGTATCAAAAGAACAACGATCAGTCAAAATGGATCTGTAGAAACACAAAAGATGAAAAACAAAAGGGGAAAAAAGAAAAAAAAATAATAGTTGAAGGAATACCTTGACTGGGATTGCTACCATTGTCGATCTCGACGGAGTGGGGCTCGGTTGGAGGGTTGGTGACGCCTCGATCTAGCGTGGTTGAAGGGAGGCATGGGTGCCTTGAACTAAGAGAGAAGAAAGGGATTTGATGTTTGCAGCAACAGAGGGGAAGAACTGTATTTTACTCAAACTTAAGGACTTATGTCTCAGGTAGATAAGGGAGTAACGAAGCCCCTCGCCTTGCGCCTTTTAAAACATCGATCCATTATTCTCAGGTAGGTAAGGGAGTAACTAAGCCCTTCGCTATGTCGCTATTATAAATCACAATAAAAAACTGATGACTCCTATTGGGGGCAAGTATTACATATGGGACTTTAAGAGCGTACCCTTATGTAAAACACATAAGCGCCATCAAAAAAAGCACACTCCCTGGGCCTTTGGTTTAATTAAACAAGTCTCAGGAGTTTTTGGGGTGCCCCATCTTTTAACGCTCCCCTAACAAGTCCCATGAAGGTTTTTTAAAACATTGGCATGGATCTCTGGGGGAGGATAAAAACTGAGCTAATATCAAAAGATATAATGATTGTACTCCTTTGAAAAGAATGTTGATGAAACATCGCAACAGCCACTAGGCTGCTATGGTGCTAATGCCTAGGGATCTAAACAATGATAAACTTAAAATATTCCTGACCAAACATTGAAGAAAATAAATCAAGAAATTAGATGGTCAATTCAAACAATTTAAACAACTACTGAAAAATTAAAGTAGAAAAAAGTATTCAACTAAAAATGGACAGATTAATTATTCACCAAAAATTCACTTTATCTTTAAAACGAGTATGAAAGTTAACAGAAGGACTAATCATTATGTGTAACTATGTGGTCCTGATGGGCCTAAGCGACGTGCATGTGGGCTAAGGCAGGATCTCAAGGGATTAAGGTGGAGCCTAAGTATGTGAAGAGGGTTTAAATGGGAGCCTATTATATAAAACAGGTTGAGCCACCTATGACATCTAACCTAGACCTATGTGAGACATATTTTGTTGTTGAAGGGATCATGGGATAGCTAACCTAGACTTACGTGTGACGTATTTCGTGTTGAAGGGATCTAGGTGCCCAAGTTGACTTATTTTTAAACATTGATTCACGTTACTGACATTAACAAATGTGCTAGATTGTCTCTTTTTATCCTTAAAAGCTATCATCTTCCTAGTTCAATCCCTTTATTCCTTATAGCATCTTACACATTGTCATCCATCCTGATAGCATCGTATTCATCATCATCCACCAACATTCTTGCTATTTCCTACTTATAACATCATTATCACCATCCAAGCCTTCTCCCGTCAAAATGGGGTCGGTTATGGAGCACAAAAAAGCTTCGCATACAAGATTCAACAAAGTTATGACTGGTTGTCGTTATGACGTCAACCCTCCATATTGGTGATAAATTCCTAGCCAAGGTAGCTACGAGCATGAAAGGGTCGTGCCATAAAACCTAGGTAGGGAGTTGACAAGTAGGTATACCTACCTTTTGAACTGCAGTTTAAGCTCATGCCACCAAGGCGCATGAAGAAGCGTGTCTTTGACCCTTCGCCTTTCCTTCACTCTTTCACTCCCACTTTCCATCCCTCACATCAACCTTTCAATCTCCCGTCTCTACCAATACAGCCACCACACAATATCATCTACTCCAATTCCACAATACCCATCATATCAACCGTCAATTCCTTGAGTTACCTACAACTCTTCATCATCCACAAGCACTGCACAGGTTGCTAGCCAATTGGGTGAGGATGAATTTAGACGAGAGAACATAAATTTCTACCCCCAAACCCTTGCTAGCCAATTGGGTGAGGATGAATTTAGACGAGAGAACATAAATTTCTACCCCCAAACCCTTGCGTAATCACCTCTAATCAGTCTTAAATAATTATTCATAATTTATTTTTATACATTGCATTTTAATAGTCTTTATTTCTGGATCAAAATTTTGTGGTGAGCGGAATTCGTAAATATGTCCAGTTCCAGATCATATGGGTATGAGATGATTATCCAATTATCTGATTCTTGGATTTTATAATTGGAAACGCATACCAGATGCATCATTAAGTAGCTTAAATGTCTCTAATATCCTCTTGGTTTGAGTTGTTTCCACTTGAAAAGTTCTATTGGTTCGGAATTGTCAGTTATGGTGCATAGGGTGACTATGCCTTCTCTATGTCATGGGTTGCAGATTTGAATATATATTTTCTTAGCCACTGGATATGTATTTGCAGTCGTTAATGCATGTATGAAAAACTTAAAACAATAATTAAAGTTACAGAAGATGAATTCATGATCACTGCAAAATATTTCCAACTCAGGGTGACTCAGGATGCGGATAAAGGCCATAGCCTCTAGAAGTTAGCAGGTTTTGCAAAAAACCACAATGGGGCCATTATTATCCTTAGCTCCAAGCTATAACCAAATTTGATGATCTGTGGTGACTTTTTGCAGGAATTGAAGGCTGAAGTCACTTCTTTCTTAAGCATTTGTCGAGTATAATTGTTTTGAAGTAATTTTGTTACATCACATGGAATATCATGACATAAGTTATTCTACAGCTGTCCACTAGCTGCAATAGATAAATAATCACTAACTCACAGAGTGACAAAAAATCCTTCCAAAAAATACATTGAAATATTTTTACCTGAGCCACCACCAGTCTGGTTTTGTTCCCTGCAACACAAGAAAAGTACATTAAGAGGGTAAGACAAAATATGTCATTAAATTTGAGATGCAAATGCAGCAAGATTAGAACACTGAAGCTAAGGGGTGCAGGTAAATGTGATAAGATACAAAACTTTGAGCATGATTTTTATGTGAAAAAGGGAAAACTACAAGTCAAGTTGAAGAAGTGATGCTAAGGTGACAACAAAGAATTTACACCAAACTTTGGAGTTAGATACATGAGTCCTCATCTTTCCATTCAGCTCTGTTGAAGGTCACCTCCTCTATAACATAAGAAGATGGCATATCCTTTTCACAGCCTCAATCCTAGTTCATTAAGGTCTACCCCAACCTCTATGGGTTCCTCTAACTAATAGTGTAGCACTCATACCAAATGCTAATTACAAAGGATTTACACCAATTTTTGGGGTTTGATACATGACTCCTTATCTTCCATTCAGCTCTGTTGAAGGGCCATATCCTCTATAACATAAGAAAATACCATATCCTTTTCACAGCCACAATCCTAGGGGCTCCTTTAACTGATAGTGTAGCACTCATACCAAAAGGTGCACCTCTTTGTTTCGCAGGTACATAAAATCTCAGATAATTTTCTTTCATCTTATCCTCAATGCCAACTCCACTTTTCAAGGATGCACTTGTTCCTTATCCTAATTTTTATGTCCTCTCACTCATCTAACTCAAGAATAACAGCTCATACAACTACAACAACAACGACAAGTCCTTTATCCCAAAAATTTTGGAGGTCAGCTATTTGAATCTTCCCATCATCCGGCTCTGTTAAGGGCCATGTCCTCTGTAACATTTAACAAAACTATTCAAGCATAAGATTAGATACTAGACAAAGTAACCCCCTATGGTGTAAATCTTTATATGTAAAACTTAACATTTGAACTCAAATTGATAATGCAAATTAATGAAGCTGCATGATTAGTTTAAAAAGTACAGAATCCTAACCATGGAGAGGACAGACTGAAAGTTTGAAACTTCTAGTTAAGTGAAAAGTAACTACTAATGGAAAATATTACATAATGCGATAAATATATCACTTTTGAGTAAGATTTTTACATGGAACTGTACAACAACACAAATTGAACAGAGAAATAAACTATATAATAAGTTGAAAACAGAGAGCAGCAAATAGTAAAAATGAGTTGCCATGTATGGAATAGGACAATTTGATACTAAATACAGAGAGAGAGAATCGCGATACAAAATGATACTAACAGTAATAAAATGCAATTCACTTTTTTTTTAGAATAAGGCCAGCTTTACCATCCCCCCTGGCATTTAACCCAGGACCTCCCTTCCCCTACCAAAGGCCTCAAGTATTAGGTTGCCCAACCTTTGGTATGTCGAGTTTTTGACATGGAAATATATGAAATTGAAGCACAGAATATAGTAATAATGAAGCTGCATAATGCGTCTAAACGTAACAGCAGCAAATATTAACCATGAAAATTGCCATACGTGGGAAAGGACGGGTTGATACTTATCGTGAGAGAGAAAATGTAATACTAAGATGCATTAAAAGCACATTAGTTGGTGAAGGCTTACTGGCTTGATTGCTGTCGACCTAACTGGGACATCAGTGTTTGCTGAAATGAAAGAAGTTGCTGCAATAAAAGTCTACTGTATTATGCCAGGATGTGTTTACAACAAAATAATGTGATACGGTTTCATGCTATATCCAAGCTACCTGCATTGTTTCTACAGATGTTAGCTGGCGGATAAATTCTGGATTTTGCATCATTTCTCTAATTTGAGTATTTTCCATCAGGCTACGCATTTGAGGGTTGAGGTTAAGCATCTATCAGCACAGAAATCATGAAATTAGATAACATTCAGTGTCCTGCAAGACTTGAAAATGAAAGAACTACCTGATTCATGTACTGAGGGTCGGAAAAGAGGTTTTGCATCATTTGTGTCATGGCAGGATTTTGCATGACCTGATTTATAAGGGAAGGATCCTGCATGCCACCAACTGTGTGTTCCAAATCTGGCAAGGCTAACCCACCCAAGCCAGCAATACCTGGTGCCCTTGCACCAGCAGCGGGCGCTGACCTGGCATTTGTTGGCTGTGCACCTCCAGCTGCTAATTTAACATTAGCAAGTAGACAAGAAAGAGGCACAGGTTCTACAATGATAAGAGAGATGTAATGAGTACAACTTACTAGTATTGTTCCATGGATTAGGAAGCGGATTTGTATTGGGTGCAGGAGATCCACTTGCCGGATCCGAGTTATTAGTCGAAGGCTCTAACTGATCTCTGGACTGGGCCGCACCCTGATTCCCTAAAAGGGCAGTAAATGGGTTTGACCTTGAATCATTTCCCATGTCCCCGGCCACCGTTGTTGCATTTAAAAAAGGCTCCTGAACAGTTTCATACATGCGCCTTAGCATGTTAAACCCTTCTGGCGATGATTCAATGTTGCTCATAGCCCTGTCAGTGTTCCGCATCATCTCTCTCATGAGTTCAGGGTTCCTTGCTGCTTCCAGTGTCTGTCGGAGTGTGCTTGGATCATTAAGGATGTGAGCGAGATCGGGGTTGCGATCTATGATCTCCCGCATCTGGGGATTGCTCATGATTAAATTTCTCATTATTTCAGGGTTGTTCATAAGGTTCTGGATGACTGGCATATTCATTATTTCCCTCATAATGTTGGGATTCTGTGTTAACTGATGTTGCATCTGTTCAAGCTCAGGAGCACCAGTTCCAAATAAACCAGTTGCTCCACTGCCACCAAGTCCATTAACACCAAGTCCGGGAAATAATGAACCATCAAAAGCAGCTCCTTGCAAGCCTCCGCCTTCACTAGGACCCCTTGTAACGCCTGAACCACTGTTTACAGACCTTGCAGGTCCTGTGGTTGCAGTTGGTGGTGATGCAGCTGATGGTGCAGCACCACGAACCAAGTGAATGGTATGATCCGACTCCACGCCTATTCAAGATGAAACAAGGGTAATCTATAAATTTCAAGACTCAATATGGGCTAATATTAAAATAAAGATAGCAAAGAGATATTTCGCACTAAATATGCAATGGCTACAACTATGATGAATAGGATCACTGCACCAACCCCAACTTTAAATGAGTTCGTGAAAGTCAACCAAAAAATTTAGAACATGAAATCAACTCTAAGGACAGTGGTGTGTCTTATAGAGAGACAGTAGGTATTTGGAGGAATAAGAGTTTTGAAAGGAGTAACTAAACCATAGTTACCTTAAGGTACAGGTTCAGGAAACGAGGAGGGGGGCATACTACATGTCTTTATTTTAGGCACAACTGGGTCGGGTGAGTTGGTTCGCCAATTCGGTGTGGTACGCTTTAAAATCCTAATTGGGACGATACTTGTTCAAATTTGATTAGATAATTGTGTCATATACAGAAAGAAAACCTTTTATAGAACATAAGAAAACTCAAACGCATTACTTATTTCATTCAATAAGATGTAAAACTTGAATTTTCTTAGTCATACATCAATTTGGAACACAACATTCTAAATAAAGTGATACAATGATGCCAAATAAAAACATGTAAATAAACCATAAAATAAAGTAATAAACAACTTAGAACCTTCATACAGAATAAGAGAAGTATCACAAAATCTCATACGCTCATTCTCTTCTTTGCATCAACTACTTGCAAAAGAAAGTGGTGACTCATAAGCAATGAAGAACAACAATGGTATCGAACTACAAAGTCAAATTCTGTAAGAAATTCATATCTATGGAACCCCAACTGACAAGGATCTCAAGTTTTCTCCAACTTTTTTTGCACTGAAAGAATCTCTTGCAAAAGCAAATTTATAGTAAGATTTCAGTGACTGATTTGGATCACCGATTTAGCAATCTGGATAGAATACCATAGCGATGCAGATCGGAAATGCACCCCGAACCAGAACGTTCTTACCCGATACAGGTTCGATAGGGGTTTAGGTGTACCCTGTACTATAAACTAAACCAAATACTTACGTATGTTGAGGGCTATTGATAGGATTTGAAGTCTAGTCCTAATTAATTTGAAAGCATGTACAAGGGCTTCAAAACTACAAAACCATATCATTTGTACATGTTCCCTCCCTGCATCAATGTTATACAAATAAACAGTTACAAATTGTTGTGACTTGAAGAGATGCATAGTTTGGAAAAATTAGTTGAAAATTCAACCTTCTGATCATGATCTAAATGCTGAAAACCCATGCACACCAAATTACACTGAATTTCGAGTATACTATACTGCTGATTTTTGCAACTTGCTATTGAAAACCGTTTCATCTTTTGGCTACTGTTATTATCAAGTATATGAGCTCCAAATTACCTGCGTTTTTTGTTTGTGGATATTCAAAATGATTAGATGATAGACTGAATGAATTTTCTATATAAAGTTCAACACATGTAATTTGCATCGGTAGGATTTGACATTTGTGTATTTCACGAAAGCTGGCATGACCTAGCTTCTACAATATTTGCCTTCAACACACAATAATTTGTCGAAGCTAGGTCACATCTTTCTATGTCAATACTACAATTTGCACCAAAAGAGTCGAATATGCCACTGGTGCCGCATAAATGGACCATATTTGCAGAACCAGAAAGAGGAATAAATAATTACTTAGGGATCTTGAGGCAAAACTAGGAAATAAACAAAGGAACTAACAATTTAACTGAGATCAAATATGGATAGAATAATTTAACTTAAGTAATCATGGCAAGGGGCATTTGGAAGCAACTAATATATAAATGGAAGTAATATAGTGCATTGCCAGCTCTAAGGGGAGGCGGGCTAGGCAGATGCCTACGGCCTCCTCCCTAAGGGGCCTCAATGAGTTCGGTTGCATACATTGTATATTGATTTAAACGACCCATGTGCATCCCAAGATAGACTTCCTGGAAAATAACAATGGAAGCAGGAAATAATTTAACGTACGTAATTTCACGCGCTCAAAAAAGAAAAAAATGAGAGAAAATACTAAACAACAAGAGAAAAAAGGAAGTAAATAAAATTGGACTTCTTCAATGGTTCTGGAGTTCCAAGGAGTGGGGGTAGGAAGGTCCGGACCGCTTTTTTCTTCCACCGCCACCAACCGCATCTCCCAACAATCGAAACCCTAGACAGAAAAATTCTCCAATTATATATACATACATATATATATAGAGAGAGAGAGAGACGAAATTAGGGTTAAATTAGGGAGGAGATGATCGGATTCTCATGGACGAAGATGAAGAGGAAGGATTTGGAGGTCTACAACAAATTCTCCGAGTTCTCGCTCAATTCTCTGGCCAGAAAGATTAGGAGATTGGTAAGAAGGGAGCAACTATTCTTTGCTTAATTTTGGTTTTTTTACCGAATTTGTCTCTGTTTTTTTTTCATTTTATTGGAATTTTCGATTAGTTTGTAGAAGATTAGCATAAAATTGATCAGATTATGACCCAATTTACTAGAATTTCAGTTGGGTTGCAAAGTGTTTTTTTTAATTTCTATGATCATTCTTTAGGGTAGCTAAATATAGTGTTATAAAATTCGCAACGCGGATTCGGTGCGGAGGAGGGACACCTAGCGCCTAGGCCACCTTGATGCCAAACAAGAAATCATTTATTTATTTATTTGTATTAATGTTATATCATAATGAAGTACACTTAATAAAGAAATCATATCATGATTCTTGAAGACATCATCAACAAAGTTTCATAATGAAACACACTTAATAAAAAATTACCATATCCAAATTCAATGTTTTAAATCCAAATATAATCTTAAAATCCAAACAACATATCTACAATACAACTAAGCATAAAAAAATATCAACAAATCTTAAAATCAGAACATCCGCACAGGGCCGAACAACCGCACAAACTCGTCGAACATGGAGTTTTCGGTTCAGCCTAGGGCCATCTAGCACCTAGGCGGCAGAACAAGCCGATTTTTAGAACACTAGCCAAATGAATTTGCCAATTCCGTGTGAGAGCGGACACTACAAAAATTAGATGTCGTATCCAACACACGTTAGTGTCAGGAGATGGCGCGGACACTCCTTAATACATTAAGGCACACAAAATTGGTGGTGTCCGCTTCGTTGCGCCCAAACATTTTCATATTTGCATCCACTGTGACAGAACTTTCCAAAAAACATTTTTGTACCTAAATGCAACCGACGATATTGCGACAGCTTTTGCTAGCTGAACGTCTTGTTGGACAAATGTTAGACATTGCACAAATGCCCCAAAAATATATAGAGAGAGGGATGAGGGCCTCATTTTTTTTTGATTGTCTAGGGCCTCCAAAATACTGGAGCTGGCCCTGATATAGCATTCCAATTATAGTATGTCTATGGTGCACAGATATGAATGCGCTACACCACACCGACCGACACTGCTACATGAAGTCATGGACATCACAAATTTTGTGTCCTAATGTACTTTGGAATGTTCATGTGGTGTTCAATACGACACATCACAATTTTCGAATATTTGTGCTTCTTGGGTGTTTGTACAATTCGTAAATTATTGTACAACTGCTTTTACTTTGGAATAAAATAATATTAATATGGATGAATTTTGTGAATTTATAAATATACCACTTCAACAGACAGTAATAGTTATAGTATATCAATAAGTAATTATCTCAATACAATGTAGTAGTATTCGTCTTTGTTAAAGTTATTATTATTATTTATGTTATGAGGGTACAATAATAATTGTGGGTGTATTGCATATCAATATAAATACACATGAGATGGAACCTGGAGTTTTATGCCCTTGCAATCATCTTTCTCATATTCTCTCCTCCTTTTCTCCTTCTCTTATTTCCAAATTTCACTTGGTACCAGAGCATCTTTTGAAGGTACTGTACATCCCATTCACTTGGTTTGCAACCTAGGGTTTTCGGCTGTTTTTCGTCTGCTTTTCATGAATCATTGTTCGTGGTCGTTCGTGATTCGCTTATGAGATCTAGGCTTTCTACAGATCTCCGTTGGTTGTTCGTTGTTGGTTGTGATTCGTTGTGAGATCTAGGGTTCCAGAGATCTCGTCTTTCTGCTGCATCTACAAGTATGGTGGGAACCGAATTTTCTGACGAAGTTAATAGTGCTAGTGGTGGTAGAGGAGGTGGTTCTCCTTTACTGTTATTCATAATGATGAATTGAAAAAATCGATTACAATGATGAAACTCAATGGGGCGAACTAGCTTGCTTGGTCCAAGCCTATCAAAGTAATGTTGAGGACGAAGAAGTTGAAACCCCGCTTGAAACGTCCGCTGAATATGAGGATTGGATGAGTGTCGATGCACACGTTATGTCATGGTTGTGGCATAGTATAGAGCCGCACATCACTTCTAATGTTCAGTAGTGTGAATCTTCCAAACAAATTTGAGCATCTCTGGAAAAATCATATTCGCATAAGCAGAACTTGGCTTGTATCTATGAGTTGTACTAGTTGCTGTTTAATACAAAGCAAAATGGGAAGCTTGTGCATGAATATTTGGCTTCAAAGAATGCTTTGTAGAAGAAATTGTTACAATATCAGCATGTTACTACTAATTTGAAGGAAGCTCAGAAGAAAGAGTTTCATGGTTCACATATCCTAGCCGGTTTGGATCCTGCGCTCAAACCTTATAAGCTCAGATCCTTGCTGGAGAGTAGTTACCTGCGGTGGTAGATACTTTCTCTCATCTCAATCGTTCATTTCTAGGACAAAATTCGGTTGTGCCGAGTAATAATTCTTCTACCCTAGTTACTAGTGTTGTTGGTCGTAGTGGTGGACGTGGTGTTTGTAGTGCCCCGTCCCGCTCAGTCAATCGGAGGAATCGAAACGCCGACGGCGTTCGGACTTAGCCTTACAACGGCTGCTCGAAGACATTGCTCGGTCGAGGCGACCGCTCGCTTAGGTGGGATAGTTTCGGTGAACTTGCCTCATCTTTTGCCTTCACATAATAATACGCATGTTTTCAACTTGCACAAGTAGGCTTGATAATAAAAGAGACGAATCCACATAGCTAAAGGGAATAATCCCGACGGGTCAAATTGAGTTAGAATATGGAAAGGTCCAACGGCCGTCTTAGAGTTGGTGCACGTCGTGCTTTGAAATTGACACTCGGTCCTTCGTCCCGTGGCTTGGGAGAAGGAAAGTTGGTCTTCGGTGCAAAAGCTAAGAGTTAGCCTAAGTCATAGGCGTCGCCCGCATGAATGCTTCATAAAGCATGCACGGTCCCGTCGTCCAAGGCTTGGCATAGCCTTGGCTTGCCATGAGTTAAGTTGCGATAAGCGGCTTGTGACCTAAGTCTAGGCACCGAGTGACTGGGTCGTTCAAGTTGGATGCGTGTACGGCACGATCCGTTAAGGCAAAGCTTGACGCAGCCTTTGCTCGTTAAGTTGTTGCAAAGTTAAGTTAGGCAAAGTTATGTCGGTCGACCTAAGACATTACAAGCACTGTCCCGCACCTTTGCGGTTTGTCAAGTTAAGTAGTCCCACGATCTCAAGGTCCGTCGACTTGGACAGGAGTGTCGCGTAGAGCACGATTGGCTTAAGGCACGATACATGGGCTTAGTATTTAAGGCAAGGACTATAAATGATTCAAAGTGAGTTTTGAGAAAGGGATATCAAATAGGCATTCATGAGTTGAACCAAATGATATGGTAACAAGGAAGGAATGCTCGCGACCGTGGGTCGTCGAGGGGTCTCAAGGAAGGAATGCTCGCGACCGTGGGTCGTCGAGGGGTCTCAAGGATAGAAGTCTTGGTTTTGGTAGAGGAATGACTGTGTGAGACATCAGTTTGTGTCGAGTCTTGCATGGTCATTTGACAACTTGTCGACAAGGGCGATGAATCCTCGAGTGGCAACCCTTGGCCAAGGGACCGACTCGGCCTAGGAGGAAACAGGGTATAGTCGTGCGTAAGATTTTGGCACAGGTTAAGCGGGGACTTGCGACGGAGCTAGCTACTTGCGTCGAAAGGATCCCGATTAACAAAACTATACGTCAAGATATAGCTTGTGATGCTAGTGGCCAAGTTCATATAGATGTCGGCAAATAGCGGCTATCCGCGTGTATGCCTTTGGATTGAGTTGAGTTGAAGGTATGTACAGTTAGAACACAAAGTTTGGGCCTAAGATTGGGTTTCAACATAGGCGTCGTGCTTCGGCACGAGGTGTGGCGTCGAGTCTTATGTTGTTGGCATATAAGTTGCATGGTTATAGTTGAGTTGTTTGAGTTTAAGTCAGGAAACCGCCGCAAGGTAAAGTTGGTTGAGTGACACTAACATTCACAAGTCTTGATTGGGTCAGTTGGTGGTCAAAGTAGCAAGGGCCGCTAGGCGGCAAGGGCCGCGAGGCAGCGATATGGTTAAGTCTCACTGAATTGCGAGGCACGGCCTCAGCAAGGGTTTGTAGCACGGTCACACGGAAAAGTTAGGCCAAGTGATGTGCACGTGTGAAGCATGTATGTAGAGGTCATGCCCCGTAGGCCGGGACGTGATAAATGGTATCATAGCTACCCAGTTGATTGTGTTCTGCTAGGTTGAGACTTGGGCCATTAGCACGGACTGCGATGAGGACGTCACATCTTTGAGTGGGAGAGATCATAATGCCCCGATATTAAATCTCACATCGAATAGATGTTGGGAGTTTGATTGGTTTATATTAGAGTGCTTGGGTCCTATGTCTACATTGGATTAACCATTTTGGCAAGTTGGGATAAGTGATGTCCATATGTGGTCCATGCATGGGTCATGCATGGGCGAACCCGTGGGCTGGGACTTCACACTCCCTTGGTGTTGAGCTTTTCGCCTAGTAACGAGCCTAGATACACTTTTAATAACACTATGGTTATGACTACATGCCTAGAATCCCATCGAAAGTATGCTCAAGAAAGTTTCTGGAGCTGGTTGACTTCAATATAAGTCATTTTTAAAGAGGAGAGAAGGTTACAATCCTATTTCGATTTAGGACTACCTTAATTATTTTATGTATGGGTGATTATTACTTTAGGAGGAAGTTTACGAGTTTTATGCTTATTTTCTTAACTAAGGAGTGGATCCTACACCATAGGAAAGTTTTAGGAATTTGTTTCGTATTTTCTTATTTTTATTATGGTTTGGGATCTAAGTTTTGGTATTATCAGAAATACTATCATAGGACTTGTCATTAGGGGGCGATCCCCTCGAAGAGATCAACCCTAATTTCTTTTCTTCTCAATTCTCTCTTTTTTTTCCTTCTTATTTTCTGTGATAGAATCTTGGGATTATACAAATAATACATCTTATATAAACAGAATGCAGATGCGACTTGCCAATGTCATTAATCTAGGGCATACATAATTTACATTCGCATGGATCAATTACCAAATTTTGTTCACATGATTTCCCTTTCGTTTAAGAATCAAGAAAGAAAGACACCAACCTTTTCACAATTAAAGTCCCCCAAAACTGCCAAAACCTCCCTTTGCGCATCTAAACAATCTAGAGATCAACAACCTTAAAAGCAATGCATCTCTTCAATAGACAGATGACATGCAGTTACAACTCCGAATCGGCTATGCGGTTAATATAGGGGACAGATAATTCTTCATCTCATATTCACATGGATCAATTGCCGAAACTGTTCACATAATCGAGGGGGGGAGGGGAATCAAAAGTCTTAATTTTTCACAATTAAATCCCAAAAAAAAAAAAAAAAAAAAAATTCTCGCCTTTACGCATATAAGAAAACCAAATCCCTCCCAAATTCATAATTATCCAACAATTTTCAACACAAGAGACAAAACAACCCAAAGTATATTTACGTGATTACCCAAAATTGCAAAAATTATAACCTTCCATGTCTTCGACTGCCAAAATTATTTAGGGTACGGCTATCCGCACCCCATGGATTACTAAGGACACCCCAAATTTTTTTTTTCCTATTCTACCCCCCCTCCCATGCTCTGTCTTCCACCCCCGCCCACCCCCGCGGGCGACCCCGACCGGCGACCCCGACGGTCCGACCTCCGCCTCCCTCCCCTGCTCCCCCGACCCCCCTCCCCTCCTCCTCCCCTGCTCCCCCGACCCCCTCTCCTCCTCCTCCGACCCCCCTCCCCGCCTCCTCCTCCGACCCCCTCCCCTCCTCCTCCCTCCTCCTCCGACGAACCCCCTCCCCTCCCCCTCGCTCCTTCGATTCCCCTCGGGTTGAGCGGGGCGGGGGGGGGGGTTCGGAGGAGGAGGAGGAGGCGGGGAGGGGGGTCGGAGGAGGAGGAGAGGGGGTCGGGGGAGCATGGGAGGGGGGTCGGAGGAGGAGGGAAGGGGGGGTTGGTGGAGGAGGGGAGGGAGGTCGGGGGAGCAGGGGAGGAGGGGGAGGGGGTCGGGGGAGGAGGGAGGAGGAGGGGAGGGGGGCGGAGGTCGGTCGGCGTCGGGTGGTGGTGGTGGTGGGGGCAGCAGCATGGGGAGAATGGGGGAGAGGGGGTAGAATAGGAATTCCATTTTTTTTTTTTTTTGGTGTCCTTAGTAATCCATGGGGTGCGGATAGCCGCACCCAATTATTTACGCAATCTCCTAAAACAATCCCAATTATAAGCTTTCGTAATTAAGGCCAAAATCTCGCCTCTACGCATCTAAACAACGTGAATCCCCCAAATTCACAATTCTCCAACAATTTCAACAACACACAGGGCCGGCCCAGAGGATGGGCGAGGTGGGCGACCGTCCTAGGCCCCTCAATAGACAAGGCCCCCAAACGGGAGCCAATGTTACTTACAAGTCCAGTCATTCTTTGCAATTGGAAGGTACAAACAAGCTTATACCCACTTAAATATTACGCGTAATGACTTTTGTAGGAAGGTGGCTCAAAGGAGGCCTATACCCACTTATATATATTAAGCTTTAGTAATTAAAATTGCCGTAAGAAAGTTTGAACCATAGATCAAGAAATGCATTGAGAGAGCTATTACCACGAGACCAACTAATTTACTTGTTCAGTAAGATTACTCAACTAGTTTTTTATTATTTTTTTATTTGTTAAATTTTTAGAAGATTTCTGATTGATAAAATTGGTATCTGAGAAAATCAATAAAATTCATTTTGGAAAAATCGAATGTTTTCCATTTGGGCACGGCTATACACACCCCACACTTGCTAAGGACACCCCATTTAAAAAAAAAAAAAAAAAAAAAAAAAATTTCCTATTCTACCCTTGCTGCTGAGCACACCCCCTCCCCTTCCCTTCCCCCCTCCGCCGACCCTCCTCCTCCTCCGACGCGCCGCCGCCTCCTCCCCCGACCCGCCTCCACCGACCCCCCCGGACCCGCCTCCTCCTCCTCCTCCTCCTCCTCCTCCTCCTCCGACTCCGACGCGCCGCCGCCTCCTCCCCCGACCCGCCTCCTCCCCCGACCCGCCTCCGCCGACCCCCCCGGACCCGCCTCCTCCTCCTCCTCCTCCTCCTCCTCCGACGCGCCGCCGCCTCCTCCCCCGACCCGCCTCCGCCGACCCCCCCGGACCCGCCTCCTCCTCCTCCTCCTCCTCCTCCTCCTCCCCCCGCTTTCCGATCCCCCCTCCGTCGACCATAAATTGTTGTTAAAACAAAAAAAAATTAGAAAAAAATTTGGGTGTATTCACGGGTAGGTTCGACCCTGGTTTGTCGAACACACAGAGCAATGTTCGACCCGAGACAGTCGAACTATAGTGTGTACGTTCGACCAGAATATGTCGAACAGAAGATGGCATGTTCGATTATAATATGTTCGACCATTTTTTGTCGAACACAAGAAGACACGTTCGACCAGTGTTTGTCGAACAGAATAAGACATGTTCGACCAATACTTGTCGAACAGACCATTGTCCGTTCGACAAGTATTTGTCGTGCTTGTCGCAGAATTTTTTTTTTTTTTTGGGGTGTTCTTAGAAAGACTTGGGGGTATATTGGTCTTTTAACATAAAATTTAAGTTATGTGGGGTGTCCTTAGCAGGTCATGGGGTGTGTATAGCCGGCCCCTTTCCATTTATCCGTTCAAGAAGGCCCACTTTCAAATCCCGCCCTAGGCCCCAAGATTTTTCGGACCGGCCCTGACAACACACACAAAAAAGAGAAGACATAATGGAGTAGAATCGGACCGTAGCTGGCTAGGCTTTGGTCGTCCTTGAGGATCCGTCCTTTGTAGATGAGCCTCTGCTGCTCCACCGGGATTTCACACCTGGCGGCCAGCTGGGCCTTGAAGCCCGCGATCGTCGACTCCAGCTCCGCCTCTATCGAGAACTTAGTCCCGTTGGAGCACCTGATGTGGACAGTCACCGCCGCCGCGCCGACCGACTCCGCCGCGTCCTCTACGCCTCCCATCGTCGGCGATCTGATCGGCAAACCCTAAGCGAGAGAAGAAGAAAAGGACTGGAGGATTGATAATAAAATTATATATAGAAAAGAAAGAGAGCGACGGAAAGAGCCACTTAATTTATTTTTTCACTTATTAATTAATTTTCTTTCGATGTAGAAAATTAGGTGCGCACACACGCGACTCGCGCGTGAGGAATAAATGGAACGGGTATTATACATACATCCGCGTAGGATTTTAATTTTCTTTCGTCGGTGGAAGAAAAATACGTGCGTATAGCGTATGTAATTCCGTACGTTCGCATAGCACATGGGTAGGGGTGAGCATATAACGGTTGAAAACCGAACCGTTTGTCATATTGGTTTTTCGGTTTTCGGTTTTCGGTTTTAAAATTTGAAAATTTAAAATAACGGTTCGGTTTTCGGTTCTTGATCCGGGTAACCGAACCGAACCGAAAACCGATTTAGATTTAGTAATTTATCAAACTACCCTCAATCTACATATACTAATATTTTGTAACTCCTAAGAGAGCAATCTCTTCTCCTATTCTCTGTCGGTACTTCTTTGAGTGCTCTCTCTCTCTTTACCCTCAATCTATATATAGTAATATTTTTCACACTATGTAATATAATCTATTCTATTATATAATAGGAAAACTTAGATGGTGAAACTTTTAAATTCCAAAAATATCCTTACATACTTATACTAATTAAAAATAATTCATTAATTTTAATAAGGACAACTTAGTAATTAGGAAGACTACCCTTTGGTCTTCCTAAACTAATTAAGAAATATTAAAATACGTGCAAGGCACTTGCACATATGCTAGTAATTCATAAATCTATTATATAATAGGAAAACTTAGATGGTGAAACTTTTAAATTTCAAAAATATCCTTACATACTTATACTAATTAAAAATAATTCATTAATTTTAATAAGGACAACTTAGTAATTAGGAAGACTACCCTTTGGTCTTCCTAAACTAATTAAGAAATATTAAAATACGTGCAAGACACTTGCACATATGCTAGTAATTCATAAATACAATAATGCCATATTTTTAAAATAAGGTTCGACACATTGGCTCATGAAACCGAACCGACCAAAAACCGAACCGAATTAATTCGGTTCGGTTTTGTTCGGTTTTTATAAAAACGGTTCGGTTTTCGGTTTTGAGAAATACGATTTACGGTTATTTCGGTTTTCATATATACGGTTCGGTTTGAACCGAACCGAACCGATGCTCACCCCTACACGTGGGAGTCATGCTGATGGCCATTGTGAGGGCTCGGAGTCTCGGACCCAACAATTTGATTGGGAAGGGTACGGGTGAGCATTATTCGATATTGGACGAAAAATCGAGCCTACCCGAGTAATTTGGTTCGTTTTAAAAAAAAATTAATTCGGTTTCAATTTTTTAAAATATTAAAAAAAAATTCAATTTTGATTTCGATTTTGGATTTTGATTATGATCCAAAATCAAAAATTAAATAAGACTTACAATTATGTAAATACTCTCAACTTTATACATATTTTGTGACTTACAATTATTTTGTAAATACAATTAAATAAGACTTACAATTATTCAGTGGAGCGGACACCCGGAGAGGCCGGCAAAGTTCGAGCCCCTCAATCGTGTGTATGCGTGGGATTCCAAAAAAAATTTATATATTTTGAAATCCAACTTTGATAATTTAACAACTAGTCCAACTTTGGGCGCAACTTTGAAATACAATAAATGTGTGTATAAATTTTTAATATAAATTAATCACGATTCCAACTTTGGATCCAATCCACTAAACAATAAAAATATTCCAACCGAACAAACCGAATTGATTATTCTGTTTGGCTATCTTTCGATTTGGATTTTTAGAATTTTCGTGTATTCAGTTTTGACTATTTTCAGTTCGATTGAAATTTGGGCCCACATTTCTTGTAAAGAATCCTTTTAATAAAAAAAATTATGTATTACTAAATATAATATTTTTATACTAATAAAAATTACTATCCAGGTCTATTACTTAGAGAAATTATTCAGTGGAACGTACTCACCCATAGCAAGGATAAATGTTGAGCACATCTAACAGTATAATGACACATGATAATATTAAAAAACAAAATAAAAAAGTAATCAAACAATTATCAATTAACATTAATATAGGATTACCAAAAAGAGTAAGATATTATCATGTGTCATTATATCATTGGACGGGTTCATCATTCACCATTGCCACATGGTGAGCTCATCCCACTGAATAATTTCTCGAGTAATTTAAGCTGGTATAGATTATTAGAGAGATCATTAATTTAAAATTGGCCACAGCACAAAAAATTAATAAAATAAAAAAATAGTAACAAAATTTGACTATATAATTTTTTTGAATAAATAAATTATTAGGAACTTTTTTTTTACTGCAAGTTGGAATTGCATTTGAAATTTGGATGCCTAAAATAAGTAATATTATCAAGATGTAGACTTAAAAACCAAAGAATAAAAAAATAACTACATCATAACTTACTTAATTTATCTAATAATACTATTATATGTTTTATAGATTAAAAAATAATATTGAAATCCAAGCTTGTTACAGTAACATAACATAAATGTAGGTTGTGAGCCCAACTTTTATATTAATATAAATGTAAATATAAATGTAAATAGAGCTGTCGATTGTAGATTTCGACCCCGCAATGACAGGCTCAATGAAACCCACGATTAGGTCATCGAACCCGACACCTCCTCCCCGGCCGCCGGACCCACTCGCGGGGGGGAGGAGGACGCCGGTGAGGAACGGAGGGGGCGGGTGGCCCCCCCGGCAGGCGGTGGCGGTGGCCCCCCATGCGGGGGGAGGGGGGGCCTGGTGGCGGGGATAGGGGGTCCTGTGGACCCCCACAAAAGCAGCAGGAGCAGGGGGAGGGGCCGGCGGCGGCCAGGGGGGCGGCCGACCCCTCCCAGGCGGTGGCGGCGGACAGGGCGGCGGCGGCGGACAGGACGGCGACAGCGGCCGGCCGGGGTCACACGTCTTCGGCGGCGGTGTCGGAATCGCATATTTTTGAATTCGGATCGGGATCCGGGCCTAGGGATAGCCGGATTGATGATAATGGTTGGACGACGGTGGTGAGACGACGTCCGGGAGGGGGAAGAGGGGCTCAAACTCAGGGTATGAGTCGGACGGGCCCGGGAAGGAGCGGGAGTAGGTCTACCATTGGCCTCGGTAACACACGACGACAGGAAGGAGGACCGGGACGCACTACGACTGGATGGAGGCCTAAGGCGACTGCGGCGGAGAAAGGAAAGAGTATTGCTGGAGATGTTGGGAGTCAGAGGCCTCCGTCTGCAACTCCCCGGACGGGCACAGACGAGCCTCGTCCCAAATCCTGGAAGGATGTGTGTATGCAGGGTGGAAACAAGAGTCCGGTGTCGATGAAGTATGTGCCACCGATGCAGGTTGGAGGAGGACTTCGTGCATATTTTCCAGCGGAAGAGATAGCGGAGGTCACGGACTTCTGGAAGAACACGCTGGTGATGTATGTTTTGGGGAGTAAACCGTTCTATGGGCAGATTCGGGGTTATGCAGAGAGGGTATGGCGGCCCAAGGGGAGTATGGAGTTCTTCTCACGAGAGAATGGATTTTACTATGTAAAATTCGACATGGAGGAAGATGTGTCCAGGATCATTCAAGGAGGGCCCTGGTCCTTTGATGGTCGGCTCATTATCCTGAAGGAGTGGACACCGAAGTTGAGGTGTGAGAAGGAAGTGTTGAATGCGATTTTCGTCTGGATTCGCTTTCCTGAGTTTCCGGTGAAATACTGGAGTATCCCGCTGCTTATGAGATTAGTTAGCTTGGTCGGTAAGCCGATCAAGGCGGATGAGGCTACGGCTACGCCAGGGTATTTGTGGAGATTAAGGCTGGGACGGAGCTTTCGAGTGTGCTCGAGTATCAGGTGGCGACCGGGGAGGTCCTGACGCAGGCCGTGGAGTATGATTGGGTCCCCCCCAATGTGTTCCCTTTGTGCGTGCTTTGGGCACTCTTCTAGTGCTTGCCTGACGAGAGGGACGGAGACAGCTAGGCCCTCGGATGCGCAGATGGAGGTAGCTGAGCCAGAGGTGGCTCCCAGTCCCATTACCAGAGTGGCGGCGACAGTCAGGCCGACGGAGGAGGACTCCTTGATGGAGGTGGCCAGGAGCTCAGAGACTGACACCCAGCCGAGACAGGAGGGTTCCCAGGGCGCGTTGGTCCCGTTCAGGGCCCAGAGGATGATGGTGACCAGGGGTATGAGTTCTCTGGTCAGCAGACATGATGTGATGGAAACTTCTATGGTGGCTAAGGTCTATAGCAGGAAAAGACATGCCCCGTCCCCACGGGAAGATGAGCTCCGGCTAGGGGGGCTAGATGATCAGACCGAGGCAAATCCAGATTGGACCTTGGCCCTTTCCAGGATTCAGGCACACCTCGCTCCCTCCTCGGGAACGGAGATGGAGGAGGATATAGATTTGACGGACGGGACACTTCCCTCGGGTGTCAGTCTGGATGGCGTTCAGGGGGTCCCCACATTAATTAATTAATGTCGGTCCTTGCCTGGAACATTCGTGGAGGGTGTTCCATTGGGAGATGGAGGGAGATTAGTAGTATTCTGAAGAGGGAGAAGTGTGACATTTCTATTCTACTTGAGACTAAGATTAGAGGGGCGACTATGCTATCTCGCAGGACTCCGGGGAACTGGGGGCAAGCTCACAACCTGGATCTCTGCGATATGGCGAGGATCTGGGTTCGGTGGAACAGAGATAGTTGGGAGGGGGATCAGGTGCTGATGTCGGAGCAGCTTATTGGCATCTCCTTTATAAACAAAGGAGGATTTCGCTTCATCCTTGGCGCAGTCTATGGGCACAACGACAGGCGGCGACGTGATACCTTGTGGGAGGATATTGTTCACGTAGGACGGATGGCGGAGCTGCTGCATCTCCCCCTGCTACTTATGGGAGACTTCAATGCCATGCTTCATCGGCATGAGAAGGTGGAAGGCCGTCCGGTGCCGGATCCGATCCTATACGACTTCCAGAGGTGTCTCCTCTTGTCTGGGCTGAGGGGTCTGGAGAGGGATGGACACATCTGGACCTGGCACAATAAGGCGGTTCATAACAGGATCGCCTGTCAGCTTGATCGGGCCTTGGAAAATAGCGAATGGTTTCGCTACTTCCCGAATTCCAGGGCGGAAGGGCTAGCGGCGGGGACCAACGATCACTCCCCTATCCGGGTAGGTCTCTCTGAGAGGCCCTCTTGGAAGTCTCGGCCATTCCGGTACAACAATGGCTGGTACCTTTCTGCGGGATACGAGGAGGTTGTTATGGGAGGGCTGCAGCATACTAGGGAGGGCACGGCTCAGTTCCGCATGGTTCACAAACTCAAACAGGTTAAGAGAGCTATCCAGGATTGGGTGAGGAAGATGCCGCGGTCTTCCCTGGAGGAAAAGGAGGCCGAGCTTCGAGAGGTCCAGGAGGCTCTGCAGTCTGACATGCTGAGCGTAGAGTTGGCGGCTAGGGAGAGGGACCTGATTGCGGAGGTCAACACCATTAGACTTCAGCAGGAGATTAGTGCGGCCCAGAGGGCCAAGTATTCTTGGCTCAAGGATGGTGATCGCTGTACCAAGTTCTTCTATGATGTGATCCGGGCCAGACAGCACCGGAACAGCATCCCCAGGCTACTTAATGGCGAGGGCAGGCTTGTTGGTGACCCAGTGGAGATCCAGAAGGAGGCAGTCAGATTCTACTCGGACTTATACCAGCAGTCAGATTATCCCATCACGTTTCCAGTGCTTGTCACGAAGCGGCTGGTGACACATCATGGGAATAGTTTGCTGCTAGCACCAGTGAGATTGGAGGAGGTGGAGGCTATTGTGATGCAGGCAGACCCTAATAAGGCTCCGGGTCCGGACGGCTTCTCCTGCGGCTTTTTTAGGCGTCACTGGGGAGAGATTAAGTTCTCAATCCTGGAGGTGGTGCAGGAGTTCTTCATGGAAGGGAAGTTGTTGAAGGAGCTGAATCACACATTCTTGAACTTGGTTCCGAAGAAGGAGGGTGCGACCTCCCTCGCCGACTTCAGGCCTATTGCGTGTTGTAATTATCTCTACAAGATAATTACTCACCTCATGTGTCGACGTATGGAGGGGATTATGCAGGGTTTGGTGTCTCGGAATCAAGCGGCTTTCATCAAGGGCGCTCGATTGCTGAGCATAGCCTCCTTGCCCATGAGATGGTGAGAGATTTCAACAAGCCGGGGGGGATGAAGGCTTGTGTGAAGCTGGATTTGCGGAAAGCCTATGACACGGTCAACAGGGACTTCCTGTGTCATCTTATGCTTGCTATGGGGTTTGATGAGAGATGGGTGGCAAGGGTGAGAGAGTGTATATGCTCCCCCACTTTCTCGGTCCTCATATAGGGTACTCCATATGGTTACTTCTCGAGCAATAGGGGACTACGGCAGGGGGATCCTCTCTCTCCGTACCTGTTCACCTTGGTGATGGAGTACTTCACTTGTTTGATGGACCTGGCGGTGCATAGTAGGAAGCTTGTTCCTCTTTTCAGGCAGGTCAAGCCGGTGGTGTTCCACTTGATTTATGCTGACGACCTCCTGGTATTTTTGCATCCATCTATGAGGGGGATGAGGGCACTTTCAGATATTATGGAGGAGTTTGGGCGGCTGTCCGGTCTGCAGCTGAATAGGGAGAAGAGCAGGGTCTATTTCAGCTCTCAGTGCACCCTCAAGGAGGAAAGGGCCCTTGCTCTGGGAGTGGAGAAAGGAGAGTTACCGGTGAAGTATCTGGGGGTTCCGTTGACGGTCAATTATGCCAGGGACCAGGATTGTCTCAGCCTGGTGGACTTTGCCCAAAGGAGAGTAGAAGGCTGGCAGGCTACTGGTCTGTCTTTTGGTGGTCGTATTGAGCTGGTGAGGTCTGTTATCTCTGGCATCGCTATGTTCTGGTTGCAGTCGATTCAGATTCCGGTAGCTACCATAAGAAAGGTGGAGTCCATTTGTGCTAATTTCATCTGGAGAGGAGGTATGCATGCGATTGCTTGGGAACAACTATGCCGGCCCCGGGAGGAAGGAGGAGTGGGGTTGCAGCCTCTTCGGGTGGTTAGGGAGGCATCTGGGGTGCGGATGGCGTGGCGGTTTATCACTGGAGGTTCCCTTTGGGCAGAGTGGCTGGCTAGCAGATATGTGCGATGGATGAATTTTTGGCAATGCAGGATTGATAACAATTTCTCGGTCTCATTTAAGGCTATCCTTAGGTGCAGACCGGTGCTACAGTCTGCTATTTGCAGGATTATGAAGGACGGAGCGAATACTGATCTATGGCTGGACCCGTGGATGGATAATGGCTCCCTTCTGGAGATCTTGGGTCCTCAGTGGGACAGAGAGGCGAGCCGGGGGATGAAATGCAGTCGGATCATCAGGGATGGAAGCTGGAGTCCTGAGGAGTACCCTTTCACGGCTCAGTTTGGAGAGGCGATCCGGCGGATACCTATCGATACTAGCCAGCCTGCGGACTTCTGGAGTTGGGTTGCTCCTAGTTCAGTTGGTGGGTCCGGGACATTCAGTTTTAAAAGTTGCTATACTCTGGTTCGGCCTCCTCATGACAGGATTGTGGAGTATGACTTCATCTGGGCGAAAGGGATTGCCCGCAAAATGCAACTCTGTTCATACAAACTCCTTCTGGGCAGGTTGATGACGCGGGACAGACTTATCAGGTTTGGGATGCAGATTCCCGACCCGAAGTGTGTACTTTGTATGGGCGAAGCGGAATCTATGGGCCACCTCTTCTTTGAGTGTCCGTTGTCTTGGCTCATCTGGGCAGAACAGTGTACACGATCGATGGGTGGAGTTGGTAGTGCTAGAGATATCCGGGGGATCCTCAGCTGGATCAGCGACCGCCGTGGGATGGATCCTGGTTGGGCCAAGATGGCTAGAATTAGACTTGCAGCTTCTGTCTGGCATGTCTGGAGGGAGCGCAACAGGCGTATCTTTGAGGGACTGGTTACTCCGCCAGTAGGAATTCTACATAATATAGAATTCGATGTAACTGTAATGGCCCCTTAACTGGGGAGGGAGTTGTGAGAATAGTGTATTGTACTACCTTTACCGCGATGTGCGAGGAATAAAATTTACCCTTATTCCAAAAAAATATATATAAATGTAAATATATTATAAATTATTTAAAAGATAAAATGTGTAATTTAAAATATATAAATTATAATATAATTTGACATTATTATTACTTATAGATTGAATTCAATAAGCAAATGTAATTAATATATATTTGTGAATCATATTACATAACATGAAACTTGGTGGCTAACGGGGGAGTTAAAATTAGCTTGTGATGAGAAAGGATGGTGTATACTTGACATAAAACTAGGACGTAAACTCAACTTTTACATTATATAATATATATTTTTAAAAGTTGGTATACTTATATTTTTTTGTGAAACTTTTACCATCTTTTTACAATTGATGTTGAGAGAATATTTACAAAATGATCTTTAACAACCTTCTTATATCTAGAAAAAAAAGGGTATGGGTTACCAGAGCTCTTATTTAATTTAAAAATATTATTACATAAAAGAAATATAAACTTAAAAGTGGATACATTTATACAAACAAATATGTAAGGATCTATATGCTACAATTACGAAATTATATATAAAGTGATTATGAATAATCAATTATCAATAGTCTAATTAATGAAACTAGTTAAGAAATTATGAAATATTCACATAAAAGAATCAACTTAAGTTCAAGGTGAGTCCAATCATAGGAATTACGAAGAAGAAGGAGAGGTTGTGGAGAAAAAGACTTAACGGGGCTCGAATAAAGTTAAACGGGTATAAATAGGAGGGTTGGGTGGTGAAAGAAAGTACAATTCTCTCAAAGGAAAATTTTATAAGACTTATGTAAGTAGAAAGAATTTGATTACATTGAATACAAAATTCTAAATATAAAGTCTTGAGAGTGTGGTGATGGAGATCAAATCAACACACGATTCTTTTACTCCATTGATGATCCGACGATCTTGTAAATGCTCTCGATGCACACAAACACCAGTAGGCAGAGGGTACTAGCAAAAGGATGCTCTAAAGGCTGATTTGTTGTTGTGTGTCTTGGAAGAATAAAATTCGAGACTATTTATAGCAAAAGAAAGTCTAAAAAATAATTACTGCTGAAGTCCCACGGAAAGTAATCTCTCTTGAAAAAAGACTACTTGCAGGAAGCATTGTCATGTGAGCATAGAATTCATACAGAGTTGGTTAACCCACATTCACATGGGGTTAAAAGAGATGTTGCCACATGGATACATGGTCACACGATATGTAAGGAGGTGCTACCATGTGACAGTAGTTATGCGAGGCATGGAGCACGTTCCTGCATACGTAGTTGAAACCACGTTCTGCCATATGGCTTCTTGCTACTAAGGTTGCACACACCACGAAAATGCGATCTTTGATAGCTATCGAAGAGTCGCCTCAATCTCTATAATAATTTCCACTCTAAATTCATTTCAGCATCGTAATTGAAAAATCTATAGACTGCTGCCATGCTATCTAGTATTGTTTTAAGAACATCAATAGTTGAGCAGTAACCCAAAATAGAACCTAACATAGTCCAGTAATAAAGGACAATCATTCAGAAATGTCTTTTTCTTCTTTGCGAGTGCAATAAAACAAACCAAAAAGAGAACCAAACAGTCCAGTCAAATAAGTAAAAATAATTCATGAAATAAGAAACAAATATAGATCATCCGTGCAATACAACAAACCAGATGCTCTATGAGTTCTCAGCCACCATGTAAAACATTAACAATTTAGACCCATCAATTTATTGTCATTACATATTATAACTGAAGATTGGAGTCGGGAAGCACCGTACAAAAAATAAATTGAAGTTGATATAACCTCTCAAATTTACAGGCATCAACAACATAAGTATGTATTACCAAAAAAATCATCAATAGATCTTCATCATGAGCTTCATCCCGAGCTTCATTTTGTAGGTATTCAAAACTTACTCTTTTAGATCAGTCATGTTTTAGGCAACAATATGTTACAAAAAAAAAGTGACACCCCAAAAAATAAACTGGAATAGAGGTAGCAGCATATAGACTGAACTGAACTATATATAGCAGCATATAGAGGCAGCAATGAACTGGAATATAAACTGAATTGGAAGTCTAGAATAGCAAAAAAAATGATACTAAAAAAATTGAACTGAACTAGATATAGAAGCATATAGAGACAGATGCTCCCAAAAAGTCTTCGAAAATCAAACCCAAAATCTGATACTGACATATAGAGGCACTAATGTTTGGGCTCAGAGTATTAGAAAAAGCATTCATATAGACTTAAGATACTAAAAGGCAAGTGTAGTATCAGATATGATCAAAGAACATTAAAAAAATTCCTAGATAGGCAGACAATGCTTCATGAATCAAATTAGCTCCATTTTTTAGGAAGTTGCATCTCAAAGCAGTGAACTTCTAGGTGAAAGACGCATAGCACCAAAGGCGCATGACACCAAAGGCGCATAGCTATCTTGTCTGACATGAAGTTAATTATTGGGTAGTCACATGACAGATTACGAGAAGATGTCAATGATTACATTATCGTAAGCATTCCACTTTACAGTTGTACAAGACCGTTTTTATGTGGCTAAGTCTTATGCGGCTTCCAGTTTGCATATACAGTTGAGGACACTATGTGTAGTGCCCGACCCGCAAGATGCATTATGACGACTGGTTGGCTCGATGAAGCCTTATTAGACTTGGGAATATGTGAAGGATCGCTCGGAAGGCTATGCGATCGGCTTCACGCTTAATAAAACGACTATATGCTATGTTTACTCGTTGAGTTGCTGAATAACGCCTTGCATGAAAGTCAGAAAGATAATAAAAGATAATTAATCGACCCGAGAACTGTTGTGTATCATTCATGAATTGTGTGCTTGTGTGTTGTTGCTATGAAATACATGACAAGTGAAGGCAAATTTCCAAATACTTGGGCAGTGAGTATATCGAGTCTCAGCTCGATGAACGTATGGTAACACATATGCTAAGTCCCAAAAATTGGGCAGTGAGTATACTTGAATGATGACCGATGAATGATTGGTATCAAAGATGTGGGAAGAGATTTGAGTAATCAACATTCTATTATCCTGTCGCCGATGTAGAATGTTGATTACACTAAGACCCTGGATTGGGCATACGATAATGTGAGCGTTGGCTCAAGGCAAGATGGCAATACTAATAAGAATGATGGCTTATTGAGAAAGATGGCTTATTTACTTAGTTTTTCTTATCATGTATTATATGTTTCTTCATAGATAAGTTGCATATATTTGCATGGTCATGTACAACTTGTCGACAAGGTAGTTCCTCGAACGGTACTCTGAAGCCTCGAAAACCAATTCGTCCTAGGAGGAACCTCGTGCTGAAGTAGTAGCACAGTGCTGAAGTAGTAGCATTCGAAAACCTTTCGGACTGGGCTAGCTATCCGCCGCTAAAGGGGAGTTGTCTAACCATAAGTCCAAGATGGCGTGTTGCCAGTGACCTTCATATAGATATGTCCAGTGCTAATGATGTCTTATGCAGGAAGAGTAAGTTATTACTCAATTACAGGAAAGAATGTCATCTATTGGTAAGAATCACCTGAATATGATAATTACGATAATATGATATTGTTCCTAACAATGTCTTGTGCATGCTGAGTAAGTATTATAAATGTACTGACTACATAACCGTGGGTAAGAAATCACCAAAGGGTGATACCATATTAATTTGCTGGCTATGAATAAATGCATGCTTTACTTCTATCGGATATGAACTGCTAATTATCCTAAGACAACGAGAAAGACCACTTTTAATAATGTTCTATAACACGATTACTTAGTATTGTCTTCATAGGTGAGTTGGGCCAGCATCGCTCGCCAGTACATAGATGATGTACTGACCCACGTTGTAGGCATTATTTCAGGTGCTCGTGCATGGGAAAATCGTTTGATTAGTGCTTGGCATCGATGAATCGGATGGGTGTGCATAAGCTTTTCTAGTAAGACGATGTCTTCTGGTATACGGAACATAATGTATGGAACAATGTAACCCAGTGGTACCGGTGAGATTGTAAGCAAAGTTGACATGTTTGGTTATAAAGCCTAAATGGTAGTATATATTCAGTTAGCTATTCAAGAGTATTGTGATCTGTTGTAAACTCTGTATTCAGTTGCAAGTCTTGTAATCTATTACAATTATCAATAAAGAGATACATTTCTTCATATCTTGTTGTGACTTCAATTTATCTACTTAGTTTTACTGTGCTGTCGTTATTTTCTGAGAAATACCAAGAACTGTAATGGTTTTGCCTTGTAAAATCTAGACTTGTACGGCATCACGTCCAGTGGCTAGTTTTTGATCCTCCGAGATTGGGGCATGACATAATGGTATTAGAGCACGACTTTACGTCCTTGGATTCTTATTCGATTTGTTTCAATCAAAGTTGCTCTTATGATGATTCAAAGCTGCTTCCGCGATTACTCAAAGTTGCTTCCGCGATGAAATCAAAGTTGTCTCTACGATGACTCAAAGTGCTTCCGCGATTATTCAGTGTTGCTTTCAAATTATTCTAAGTTGTTTCCTTGACTGAAAATTCGTTAATCCTTCTGACCGCTCATTGGGTGTTCCATACAATAAGTCTATATATGTGGGCTGTGTTGTGTTACAATGAATTTTTAATGATACCAAAACAAATTACAATAATGCGATGCAATAATAAGTTGGTAATGTGTGCTTGATGTCTTAGATGTGGGATTCCTAGAAGTCGATTGTTATATGGCAATTGGCAGCGGGTGATGGCATGGTATGTTGGAACAGGAATTGTTCATGACTTCAATGAATAGGAATCGACAAAAATTTTCAAGTTGGTTTATGTGTGTTGGCTTGGTATGTTTCAGATGCGAGGGATTTTGTTGGCATTTGTGGTCAGCAGAGCCACTGCGGGGTGGATAGTCCAGAATGGACGTTGGTTTGATGTGAAGAGAAATATTATGTCGAGTATGGCTTTAGCTCTGAGTGGTATATGGCTCTACCCTCTTAGCGATAAGATGACCCTTGACCGTGTTCATAATATAGTAATTGCTTTACCTATAAGGTATTGGGTAGTATCGAATCATAGCTGGGATTACGATTGATACATGACGGCTAAGGGTGTCCCTTGATAATTGAGTTCGAATAACCTGTTGCGAGATTGCGATGGTAAGCATTATGTTGGGTAATAGGAATTGAAAATACGAAATGAATGCCTTGGTTGGGAATAATACGAATTGTAGATTAAGGCGATGACTTGAATCAATTGGATAACATGATGTAGGCTCAGTAACGATGGTGGGGTGTTGCTATCAAATTTTTTTTGGAGAATAAATATAGACCGAATATTGATGATGTTGGAATTGAGTAGATGGAGCTGCATGTTGGACATCGACAAATTGATGGTGATGTTAGGTGCTTATTGAGATGTTGTAAATGATTTAGAAGATGTAGAAAGTTGCATTAGCGACCGAAAAGTTAGAGAATGGATTTGAAGAAATAGATGGCTATGCATGTTGTGCAGTTGTGCTTGAAAAAATTTGACGTGTCCCGAATCAACAAGTTATGACCCTTGATTAATTTGAGGCATAAAGAAATGAATACTCTTGTCCTTTGATGCATGAAAGAATAGATGTCCCTTATGAGAGTCTGATGGCTGGGATACCAATAAGTATCGAGATACAGCAATATGTAATAGACCCTGTCGGCGGACGATGTTGTCGCATGAATGATAAGTTTGGGTAGAATATAGATGTAGAGCCTAAAAATCAAGTTGCGCCATGTTTTTACTACTCAGCAATCAAGTTGCGCCCCAGAAATCAAGCTGCGCCACTGTTATAAAGCTCAGAGATCAAATTACGCCACTTGTCAGGTTGCGCCATATATTAGACTACACCCAATCACATTGCACCAAAGTCTACGTGTCACCTGATAATAATTGTCATCATTAACTGACAGCACTGACAACTGACAGCACGATAAACGAAGAAAATTTCTTCGAATCCCGTAAAGCGTGGCGCTCGAGACGATTTGATTGACAGCTGTTCCGTGCACTCTGTGAGTTGCGCCTAGGCACAACCCGATCAAACTCTCTTCGCAGATTTACACGTAACCCAAATGATGCCACGTGCCTATTCACTGAGTTGCGCCTAAGCGCAATCTAATCAAGCGCAGTTTGACTTGTTGACTGAAGCACGCGCAACCTGATAAAGTTGAGACAACTTATGTTCTAAAACAGGATGACGTGGCGCACATGCTACTAATCTCTCAAAACGTGTCCACTACTCTGTACACGACCATACGCATCTCAATCATATGATGCCACGCGTCTAAATACAGTTAGTACACGTTTGTGTAACTGAATGAAAGTTGGCGCAACCCAAAGTGGCGTAGTTCAACCTCGCGCATATCAGAATAACTGCTAAAACAGTTATTTCCAGAACTCTATAAATTGAGTTTCCAATCATTATCAAGACAACACAGAGATCAAGAATTCTTACAAAAATTGCTCCTGCATTCTCCAGAGGCTCTAGTCTTCAAGTTCACATAGTCCAAGGGATAAAGTGATCGTCTTCTGATCAGATTCCTAAAGTTGTACTTCTCCAAAATTCATTGTACTTTGTATGATTCTTTTAAAGTTTGTTATAAACTTTTTGTTTTTTGCAAACAAAATGACGACTCTGCTGGGGACGACTTTTTCCTCCGACGAAAAGGTGACAACTCAATGTGATACTGCGTCAATCGGCAAGACGCAGAAGACCCTAGTTGTTCAAGTCAACCAGACAACCTATGAGAATATGATCAATACCAAAGCAACAAGCGCATGGTGGCTATCACCAAGAACAGAACTGTGTGGACTCCTAAGTCTTCTACGGTTGCTGTTGCGTAACCTGAGCACTCAGTAGCCAAGACACAGTCTGCCTCTGTGGCCCAGGCACAGCCTGCTTCTGTTTTTCGCACGCAACCTACTCGTTCTGCTGCCAAGGCGCAGTCCACTCATCTTACTGCCAAGGTGCAGTCCACTCAGCTTGCTGCCAAGGTGCAGTCTACTCACTCTGCTGCTAAGGCGCAGTCCAATCATCTTACTGCCAAAGCACAGTCCACTCAGCTTGCTGCAATGGCACAACCTAAGCACCCTGCTGCCCAGGCGCAGTTTGCACACCATGTTGTTATGGCACAACCTAAACACCCTGCTGCCCAGGCGCAGTTTGCACACCATGTTGTTATGGCGCAACCCAAGGGAACTAGTCTTTTGGATATTCCCTCTTCTTCTCCAGTTTTGAACTTGGAGAAGCAAGGTTCTAGTGCTAGTGCTAGACAGAACAAAGGGAAGGGTCCTTTGACACTTCCTCAACTTGCGTAATCTGCGCCTAATGTGGTTCAACAAAAAAACAGAGGAAAACACTCCTTAGCTAACCTTTCACAAAATAAAGGAAAGTACCCCTTGGTCTTTTCTCAATCTTTCCCAGTCTATGACTCAGGGGAAAATATCTCAGGTTATATTCCTTTGAATAGATATTCCTCTGTTTTTAACAGAGGTCTTCAAATCTCTGTCAGGAGAAAGAATACAGATCAAAGAGGCATCCTGCTTACCCCTATGGCAACTACTCAAGATCTTCCAACCTTGCATATTTCATGATCTAAGCAAGGAAAATTGCTGGTATCTCAAACAGATGCACCGGGAGCAGAATTCTCTGATTTGCGTGCCTATCTCAATAGGCGTCAATCAGTATCAACTTCGGTGAAACGCAAGTATCCTACGCCAAAAGCCAACTTGCACCAGAAACACAGTTTTGAAAAGAAAGACCCAATCACTTTTGCTATAAATAGTCTCGAATTTTATTCTTCCAAGACACACAACATACACACAACAACAAATCAGCCTTTAGAGCATCCTTTTGCTAGTACCCTCTGCCTACTGGTGTTTGTGTGCATCAAGAGCATTTACAAGATCGTCGGATCATCAATGGAGTAAAAGAATCGTGTGTTGATTTGATCTCCATCACCACACTCTCAAGACTTTATATTTAGAATTGTTTTCGCAGTTATTCTGATATGCGCGAGGTTGAACTGCGCCACTTTGGGTTGCGCCAACTTTCATTCAGTTACACAAACATGTACTAACTGTATTTAGACGCGTGGCATCATATGATTGAGATGCGCATGGTCGTGTACAGAGTAGTGGACACGTTTTGAGAGATTAGTGGCATGTGCGCCACGTCATCCTGTTTTAGAACATAAGTTGTCTCAACATGCCGTACCACCGGTTATAAATCCTACTACAATCTCGAGCTCATAGCATCTTTTGTACCTGTTAATATCGGTCTGGGGGTACCGCCTCCCCAGGTTGCTTCTGTACCAATTCAAGCCGCTCCCAGTCAGTCTGGTGCTGGGGTGGTAATTATCATGTTGTTCATCCTCCTAACAATTCAAATCAACCCACCAATTCACTGACATCAGGGGATGCTAATGAGGCCGTAAAATCTTACGCACCCAGTTTGAGGCCTTTAAGCAGAAGGATGGTCTACAAAGACTTGGGATAAAACAACCTTATCCTGCTGAATGGAAGAAGGTTCAATTTTCTCCTAAATACAAGCTTTCTACCATTATGCTGTTTGATGGCAGCACTTCTCCAAGTCAGTACATCAATCAATTTGAAGTGATGACTGGTCAATTGCAGCCAAATGATGCTCTTCTTACCAGGGTGTTCGTCGGTTGTTTAGCCAGTGCAGCATATGACTGGTATCATAGTTTGCCTGATGGCTGCATAACTTTCTTTGCTGGTTTCAAGCAAATATTCTTGGAACAATTCTATGAAGGGGTCAACGATATGACTATGTCGGTCCTTATCAAAATTAAACAAAGACACAATAAACCATTGAGAGTTTCATTGAAAGATTCTGCCGAGAGGCACTTAAAATGCCTCTAGGAACTCCATATGCTGTAACAATAGACACTTGCAAATCAAACTTGCTGCCTATCATCAGTATGTGGACATGATCGACACAATTTTAAGATTGGCCTTCTTTCATTGTGAATGCCAAAGCTGCAGAGGTTAGTGCTAAAAAGTTCAAATAGTTAGGAGTTCAGATGGCTAATCCTAACCAAGATGAACATCACACATCCGACAACAATAATCGCCAGAACAATCGTAAGGGTAAAGAAACGTTGGCCATCAATCTTAAGGGCAATGAGTCGTTGGCTGTCAATGTTACTCATACTGCACCCACTCCATCAGCACCACCACAGAAAGCACCTCGTCCAAAAGAAGAGTATTCTTTTGATGAAGATGCTATTATGAGCATCTTCGATTGCTTGATCAAAAGCAATAAGCTTCAACTGCTAGAGACAAAACGACCAGAAGAAGTAGGTAAGACTGACCACTCTAAATATTGTGTTTATCACAGGTTTATAGGGCATCCAACTCGAGCATGCTACGTGCTCAAAGGCAAAATCTAAGAAATGGTCAACTCTGGAGCAGTTACTCTTCAACAAGATAATAAGACTGTGACAGCCAATGTCGTCTCTGTGTAATTTGGTGATTTCCCACCACAATTAGTGCAAGATGGTGTTGTCCCCATTTCGAGGGCTACTCTCGAGATCGTGAATCTTCTACCTCCCTAATATGAAGGTCTTGTTCCACTATCCACTGATAAAGAAGAAATCCTATGGATTCACCCAGATCCAGTAGCTGATTTTGAAGCGCCTTCTTCTTCCAATCAAAAGAAGCATTCCAAAACTAAATCAAAGAGCTGCAACATGGTATCCTTTGAACCAGTAGCAGAAGAAGAAATTCTAATAAGCACCAGATCTTGGAAACCTTATTTTCGAGAGTATCCCAAACTCAAGAGAATCTTGCCCCTTCTTCTGATGTTCTTCTTGCATCATCTTCCCCTGCTGAGAATATACCATCTACATCCTCACCGGTAGTGGAACCAACTCCTTCCAAACCAACATTAGCAGACAAGGAAAAGCAACCTGTCCGCTTTGACAAAACATTGAAAAAGTTCTCATCTCTCGGACTTGAAAAGCCATATAATTTTGACATATTGACTCAATTGGCTAACACTCCAGCGAGATTGTTAATCTTCGAACTCTTACGTCTCTCAAAAGAAACTCGAAAAACGTTAAGTGAAGCCTTGATGCAGGTTGATGCTTGTTTTACTCTCCTTAAGAAGCCTGAAAAGGAACCTGTCAGCTGTACACATTGTCATAGTGTATTTGAACAAATGTCCAATATCACTTTTATGCAAGATGACATGTTGTTAGAAGACAATTGGCATGATCGTCCTCTCTACTTCACGGGATATGTGGACACCATGAAAGTCGATCGCATTCTGATTGACCCAGGGTCTGCACTTAGTATCATGCCGAAGACTTTTATGGACGCCTTGAAGATCCCGGTGCATAACCTTTCTACAACTATCACTACTATCTTGGGGTTCAATCAAGGAAGAAGTGAACCTTTGGGGAAGATACGCCTAAAACTTCAAATTGGCAATCTTCGTACAAATGTAACTTTCTATATAATTGATAATCATGGCTCATACAATATTTTGTTGGGAAGACCATTCCTCCATGAACACAACATTGTACCTTACTCTCTATCAATGTTTCAAATATGTGGATGGCAATGGAGAAGTACAGAAAGAGGTCATAGATTTAAATCCTTTCAAGGGAGTTGAAGCGTACTGCAACGATTCTCGCATGTACAAAACGAAATTCATGAAAGTGGTGTTGGCGGTGGATACTGATGAAGAACAGAAAGACGTGCTAAATGATACTCTGGTGATCCCGGTCAAAGGACGTACTTCATGTCCTCAGTCTTCTAAGACATTGACTATTTACCTTCCTTCTCACAAGAAGCAGTCTCCTGGTGTTAGTCAGGAACAAAGGGAGCTCACCTCTTCTGAGCCACTTGTAATCGACCTTCGTCGTAAAAAATCCCTTACTCCTTCTCGTTCTTCTTCTCCTCCTCTGGTTATCAATCTGACTAAGCCTGTTAAGGCTAAAGGTCCTGTTGTAAATGATTATGTAAAGATCAATAAAGCATTTCCTTTGCAGTATACTGATGTCTCTTATTATACTCAATGTTATTTGGATATGCTTGATAGCTTTAAGCCACTTACAATAGGAGTCGTATTGTCTCTCCGAAATATGGTATCACTGGAATCAATACAAGAATCGTTCTTTCTAGTACCATCTCGAAAGAAAGGCGAAACTCCTATACTTTTTAATAAAAGAGAAGAACAAAAAATCATGCCCGACAGTGATAATAAGGATGATACAGGAAGGCTACAATTACGTCGCTATAGTCCACAATCCAAAGCAATCATCCATAAAATGGGCTATGATTTCAAAACTGGTCTCAATAGTGGTAAAGGAAGACGAACTCCTATTCGTATTTCTGTTCCAAGAGGAAAATCACAACAATACTACAGTAAAATAAAGCGGGGACTAGGTTATACTTCACCAATTTCGACTCCGGAAGCTTCCGAATATGATGAAGAAGAACGATCTAACTCTTCTGGTTCCATCTCATGGGATTCTGACACCAGTATTGGTCATGTCCATCGGGTGACAGTATCTTCTAATATGGTGTCTGCTGAGTTCTCAGAAGATGACGAGGATGATATTGAAGAAGCTCCTAAAGCAGATCCTTGGGCACAAAGGATGGATACTCAGTGGGAACTCTGCTTTGAATAACGAGAACCACCTACTGAGGATCAACTAGTCCAAATCGATGTTGGAGATAGGGTGTACCGCGACCAAGCTTCATTAGCAAAAATCTCCCAGAGGATGATAAACAAGAACTAATTTACCTTATTCGTGAATATATCGATGTCTTCGCCTGGAGTTATGAAGATATACCGGGTTTAGATCCTCAGGTTGCAACTCATAAACTTAACATTTTGCCTAATGCTAAACTAGTCAAACAACAACAACAACGGCGATTCAAGCATGAGATTATGGATGTGATAGATGATGAAGTCAAAAAGCTTATCACTTGCAGTTTTATCAGAGAAGAACAGCATCATGACTGGATAGCCAACGTTGTACCAGTTTTGAAAAAGATCGGGAAGGTTCGGGTGTGCATAGACTTTCGGGATCTCAATGATGCTTACCCTAAAGATGAATTCTCTCTCCCAATTACTGATGTCATGATCGACAATACTTGTGGATTCGAACGAATCTCTTTCATGGATGGGTTTTCTGGATACAATCAAATTCGGATGAATCCTGAAGATGAAAAACACACACTTTATTCTGTACTCCTCACGGAGTATACTGCTATACAGTCATGCCTTTCGGCCTTAGAACGCAGGTGCAACTTACCAGCGGCAATAAGTACTATCTTTTGAGATCATTTGTGAAAGACCGTCGAATGCTATGTTGATGATATTGCTGTCAAAAGTCATCTAAAGGAAGATCACATCCAAGATTTAAGAACTATCTTCAATCTAATGTGCCAGCATCAACTCAAAATGAACTCCACCGAGTCTTTCTTAGGAGTCTCTAGTGGCAAATTTCTCGAATTCGTCATTACCTCTAAAGGTATACACGTTGATCCCGAGAAGATCAAAGCCATTCAAGAGATGCGTCCTCCACGCAACCTAAAAGAGCTACGAGGATTCCAGGATCGACTTGCTTATATCAGGAGGTTCATTTCGAATTTATCTGGATGTTGCAGACCATTTACTCAGTTAATAAAGAAAGGTGTATCTTTCGTTTGGATAGAAGAATGTCAACGAGCATTTGATGACATAAAGCGATATTTGATGAGTCCACCAGTGCTAGTGCCACCGATCTCAGGAATACCCTTCTTGATGTATGTCCGGGCGATGGACCATTCACTGGGAGCTTTATTGGCTCAGAAGAACAAAGAAGGTCATGAACAAGCTATCTACTACCTTAGTCGGACGACGATTGGAGCTGAACATCGTTATAGTCCGGTAGAGAAGGAATGTTTAGCCTTAATGTTTGTTGTTCAAAAGATAAGACATTACATCATCGGCCAAACTATTCATGTTATTTCCCGAGTTAATCCTCTTCGGGTCTTAATGAAGAAGCCCAGTACGCTCAATTCTACGCTTGCTACATGGGCTATATTATTAGCACAATATGATATGGTCTATGTCCCACAAAAATCTGTGAAAGGCCAAGCACTTGCTGACTTCTTAGCAGCTCATCCTGTCCCCGAGTCATCTAAGCTATATGACGAGATTCCAGACGAGATATTAGAATCAAATATGATCCCAGAAGAATTTTCTACTTAGCGTTTGTTCTTCGACGGAGCATCTAGAATTGGACCTGGAGGCACCCTTATCGCTGGAGTGGAAATTATTCTCATTTCACCAGATGGATTAGCTATCCAGAGAGCTTATTCTTTAGATGAATCATGCTCCAACAACGTAGTAGAATACAATGCCTTGCTCATTGGACTCCAATTAGCCAAGCAACTGGATATTGAATATCTCGAAGTATATGGTGATTCTAAGATGATTGTTAATCAGGTTAGAGGTACATATGAAGTTCGACATCAAGATCTGGTACCATACCACGAAGCGACAATCAGAATAGCTTCCTTGTTTAAAGGATTCTTCATCGAACATGTACGTCGAGCATGCAATACAAAAGCTGATGCCTTAGCTAACCTAGATGCGGTCTTAGCAATTCCAGTCAAAAGACAACAAATGGTTGTTATCTCCAATAGAGAACTGTTCTGTATTGAAAACAACTATAACATTAATTCAACTGAAGTCAATATCATCAGCGAAGATTGGAGAGCACCCTTCATCGACTTTGCAGTACATGATATACTACCTGAAGATCCAAAAGAAGCTACAAGTATTCGTCGGCGATCTCTTCGATTCTATTATAATCATACCACCAAAACTCTCTTTCGACGAACTTTTGATGGATTACTTTTGAGATGTCTTGCTGGTGATGAAGCAAAACAGATATTACGTGAAGCTCATGATGGCGTTTATGGAGCACATCAGCCTGGTCCCAAATTACAGGATCGTATCCGACGTATGGGTTACTACTGGCCCTCTATGGTATCAGATGCCATTGACTATGCAAGAAAGTGCCGAGCATGTCAGATTCATGCAGATTTCATTCACCAACCATCGGAATTTCTTCACTCGACTGCTGCCTCATGGCCCTTCGAAGCTTGGGGCATGGACTAATTAGTCCAATCAATCCCCCTTCGTCTAAAGGATATCGGTTTATCTTAGCTATAACCGATTATTTCTCTAAATGGGCTGAAGCCATACCTTTAGCTGAAGTGAAGACTAGTAGTGTCATTAACTTCATCAAACATTATGTGATATACAGATTTGGCGTACCTCGTCGGATCATCCATGCTAACGGACCATAATTCGTCAGCCAAAAATTTACTAGGTTCTGTGACGACAACAGAATCAATAATGTTGCTTCTACGGCTATAATCCTGCAGCTAACGGGTTAGCTGAAGCATTTAACAAGACTATCATCAAACTCCTCAAAAAGTTTATCTCTATCAACAAACGTAATTGGAGTGAAAAACTTAGAGAATGTCTATGGGCTTATCGCACTACAGTCCGTAAACCCACATGTTGTTCACCTTTTTCTCCGGTATATGGATGTGAAGCTATATTACCGCTGGAAATTCAAATTCCATCCTTGAGAATTGCCATTGCTAATGAACTTACCACAAAAAACAATGATCATCTCCGGCTTCAAGAATTGGAGGCGCTTGATGAGAAAAGGCTACTAGCCCAACAACATATCGAACTTTATCAGGCCCGTATCTCAAAAGCTTTCAATCGCAAGTTAAAGTACGAACATTTCAGGAAGGCAAGCTAGTTCTTACGATCAGACATCCTATGACTATGACTCACATGAGCAAAGGCAAATTTGAGACGAAATGAGAAGGTCCGTATGTGGTAAACAAGGTTTTCTCAAATGGAGCCAACCAATTAACAAATATGGATGACAGAGTTGCTATGATGCTTATCAATGGCAAATTCCTCAAGAAATATTATGTATAAAAGTAAAATGTTCTTCATTCAGAGAAATAATGTAAATAAAGTTCATTTTTATTCAAAAGCAGAAAGAGTTACATAATATCAAGGATGGGAACGTGGACCCGATCCTTCATGATTGAATACATGATTTGCCAGCAATTCAAACATCTCATTGTCTGAACACACTAGCAACTCACAGGCGGCCATCCTTACAGCTTCTTCTTCAGCAGTCTTCCCAGGCTCTACTAACTTGGCAATCAGATCCTGCTCTGATGAAGGAATAGTCGAGCCTTCACCCACTTCTTTCTGAGGAGGCCCCGGAGACTCAGCAGGAGGCGTCTCAGTTATTCCTTCGATCTTTGGAGCGAGCAAATCTTCAAAAGACATTATGTACAGAGAGAAAAGAAGTTGACGATATCTACATAAGTTTTGTTCTATTTATAGACAGAATGACTAGATGATCGGCTTCGACAACCGATGCGACTCTTCCTCTTCAAAAGAAATCCAACTGTTCATTCATTCATTTCTTCCACCTAAAAGAGTCTGATTGTTCATTCATTCTTTCCTCGGTAATCGAGATGACTGTTCATTCATTCAGTGTCTCCTCTTTGAAAACCGAGGTGATTGTTCATTCATTGACTTTCTCTCCACTAAGAAGTTTGACTGTCCATTTATTCATTCATCAGTCTTAGCATTTATTGTCTTTTATTTACTCTCTTGTAAATAAACCATAGATGATAAATTCTCACAACCAAAACAAAAGAAAGAATTCACGTCCTCTACACCTCTGAATTCCAATTATCTAAGTCAGCAACTTGTCACGTCCCTACTACCTCTGATAAAGTTGTCTATTGAAATAATATTATTTCTAAACATTATATTCTTCCACGTCCACATTATCTCTGAGCAGATATAATAAATATTGTTATTTTCTAAATCAAGAAATATATCATGTCCAGTACCTCTGAATATATTTTTTATTCTGTTACTTATATCTATAACAGGATATGCAACAAGTAATGGAATCACATAAAAAGTTTCTCATTTCATTTCTATTTCAAAAAGAGATACATCATAATGAAAACAAGTTTTGATTATTCTACTCTGAAGAGTAAGTGATAAGTTCTACAATTTGCTTCTTCAAAACTTGGGCCCTTTCATTACAAGAATCAAGCAACCGCTGCCTGGCTTCAACCCTTCCTGACTCGGGATCGAATGGGTGCAGAGCAGCAGTTTGACATGCTAGTTCTTCATTTTGAAGGTGTTCAAATTCCTCCTTCTGGTGCTTCAGAGCATCTATTTGGTTAACAGCAGCTTGATGTAGTTGAGTTTCTTGTTCTATATTCTGCTTGATAGCCTTAAGCTCTGCTTGAAGCTGGGCAATTTTAGTCTCCAGATCAGCAGCTTTCTTCTCTTCATCTGCAGCCTTAGACTTATGACTCTCAGCAATAGAAGCTGTATCAGCAATTTGGATGTCCAGTTCAGAGGATTGTCTAGTAAAAGCTAGTAAAAATGCTTCAAAATTGGCTTTACTAGTCTCTGCTTCTCGAGCCAGAGCCTCATACTCCATATTTACTAGCCGTTCGACATCTCCTCTTTTAAGCTCCTTATAAGCTTTAATAGATCCCTCCAGCTCATCCAAAATATGTTCCAAGAAGGTAGCCTGAGCCTCGTCTCCTTGGCTGCGAATGCCGCCGATCAAAAATGAAGAGGGAGTTCTGATTGTACTAAATGGAACATCCTCTCTCTCCATTACTCGGTGGACTAAAGGTTCTAGAGATGTAAAGAAGACTTTAGTAAAGGAGGCCACCACGAATTTATTAGTTGCTATAGCACCCTGGGTGGCTACCACTTCTGCTTGAGTTTTTACAGATTTGACAGGTGGAGGCAGTTCGTCTTGAGTACTGATGTGGGAAGAGCTCCCCTCTCCTGCTACAGTTCCTGTGGGTCCTTCTGCAATTTACATATACCAGCTGTTAGAGCAATGTACAATGTTGAAATAGCTGGAATAAATAAATTATTTTTTTGAAATTTACCTGGGCCAGACATTGTATGTGGAGTTTCAAGAGGTTTGGAAGCTTCTATTTGAAGTCTCTACATTGTGTCTGCAGACATAGTAGCTTGACTACTTCCAGCTCCTAATTCAGTCTGAAGTGGCAGAGTGATTGGAGTTTGATCTGTTGGTTCTACCACCACTCCAGAAGCCTCAGGTTTTTCAGAGATTTTAGGTTCATCGATTTCAGGATTGGTATCTCCTTCGTCAATAATCAAATTCTCCTCATCCTCAGCAGTTGATGGGCCTTCGTTAGCTGGGAGTTCCTGAGGTGATGGCACATCCACTAAAGTTTGTTTCTCTTTAGTGGTGTTATTCCAATCATCACAAAAAGAGTCATCGCCGTAATCACAATCGGCTAAAGCTTCAATCATCTCCTCTTCATAATGAGTAGGATCTTGCACCTTCGGAGAATTTATCATTTCTTCTTGTGGAAGCAAATCCTTCTTTGGAGAGATAGCTTCTGGAGTCATGGGAGTTGGTTATGGAACCGTTATCCCCGCCGCAGTAAGTACATTGGCGGAAATAAGTACCATCAAAGCTTCTGATCTCGAGGCTTCTACGGTGGTAGTAGAAGGCTGGACATCCGCTGAAGTAGCCACTGCAAAGAAAGAAATCAATTTAATATACATCTTTAAGAGAAAAATATATATTAGGGTATATCACAATCTTGATATTACCTTCCTGAGATGGTACCTCTTCAGCAACTGCCAACTTTCTCCTGACCTCTCTGTATGGTAATGCAACCGGTTCTTCGGTATGATCATCCTCCAGATTGATCAAAGTGGTAGATGGTCCTCCTTCTATAACACTTTCTTGTTTCTGAATAGAAGTAGGAGTGGTTTCCTTCTCTCCAGAGGAAGTACTGAGAAGCATCTATTTCGATTGAGAACGAGTTGTTCTCGTAGTCGTTGGTTCATTTATAACCAATGACGTCCTCTTCTTCTCCGGAGCTCTTGGTGAAGCAGGTCTACTATCTAGTTGAGGCAGGATTGTAGTCTACTTAGCTTTTTTTTTCTTCAACCCCTTGGCAGGGGATTTCTCTTTCCTACTTTTAAAGATACGTCCAGAGGATCTTGAACTTCATCTGGATAATTCTTTAAAATGGTGGATTTGCAGGATCTCTATCCTCTGCATCCCGAAAAGAGTGAGCAGTGTGTTTTCCAAATTTGGATCTCTTCTCACTTGCAAAGTTATGTGCAGGATGGAAGCTTTCAGTGAATGTATTTGCTGAAGTATAGAAATTTGCATATGTATATAACATACGCGGGCCTTGCTGAAGATTGAAGGGCATTGGAAATATCGCTTTAGTATCCCTGGCATTGTAATATCTCCAAGCCCTAGCCCCATCGATCAGATAACCTTTGGCCTATAGACAAGTGGTGGCGTTACCCACGTAAAGCTGATCAAAGTCGAACTGCCGTGCAAACCGACTTGGCAAATATGGTTCTAAATAACATTCTTCCTCAAATCTATAGACCAAATGAGATGGACGGATCGCCTGCAACCATGAAAAGATAGGTGGACTGAGGCGGAGTGATTCTGTGTTCAGATCCATCAGCTGTGGAGGCATACTCTCGTATCCGTGAGGAGGCTGAACACACTGAAATCTCCATCCCGATCTACGATTCAATGCAAATCTACACTCTGAAAGAGCAGTGTATTGTCAATGAGCGCTGGAATAGTGTCTAATGGAGTCTTCACTGACACTTCCCATATTAGGGTTCATCAAACAGGGATTGTGAAGCAATAGCCATCCGAACAAATAGGTGTAAGGCATCTCGGTGCGAGGAAAGTCTTGCCTCACCGCCTTGTCATGAAGCATGGTCTGTACAAAAGAACGCAATCCTGCGTTCAAGCGGCATGTCATTGCCGATAGCAGATCCATCTTATATCCAAAAATAAGACGTACTGCAGCAAACAGAACGTCTCGATGGAATCTATCAACTGTGCTGGCTCCTAGAACTGTGAAGCGTCGCAGCCATATAGAGAAAAAGCCCGCTAGTTGGGCCTCTTTGGACATGGGTCTGTAACCCTGTCTGAAATAACTCTGGAGGGTGTCACCAGCCCTAAACGGATGCGAGTCCTTATCCAGTCTCATATCTCCATGATTATGTTGCTCCATCAAATGTTGCATGTCGCTCTGACTGAATGGTTCAAAGAAACGAGGAGCACAGGCTTGACTATCAAGTGGCTTCCTCCCGTACATGACCCAAGAAGAGGTACGACATCCACTTGGTGGTATAACAAGTACCTACAGTGGCACTTTTGTAGAAAAGGGAGCAGATCTTGTAGTGACACAATAATTCTTGGAAGACGGCGATCATCTAAGGGTTCTCCTCTGCCATAGCATCCAATTCTTCATTTGTAGGTACATATTCTTCGTATGGATTATCGTCCGTCGGAAGATGAGAGAGATATTTCATCTCATAGAGTGCAAGTCCCATTTCTCCGTGGGGAGTCATGAAAGTTCTAGTACTTTCGTTATACCTCTCTACTAAGGCCAGGAACATATGAGCGTTCGGGCAAATGCCGTAGACTGTAGTCCAGATAGCATTATAAAGGTCTAGATCGAGGAGTCTGTCCTTAAACTGATCCAAAATCCAGATAGTTAAGCTGCTCCAACACTTCATATCTGGGTTTACCAGACCAGTCATACGCATGCCGCGATCTGGGTATCTTCCTTCAGCCTTTGCGAATGTGTTTGCAAATATGGGTATTCTCACTGGAAGGAGCAAAGAGGAATCCTCGGAAGGAATACAGTCCGGCTTCAAACCTCTCAAGTGGGTGTTGTACTTCTCAGAAGTACTGTAAAAGAGGACCTTGTGTTGCGGACCCATTCTATAACAGATTCTTCCGACTCTTGCCTGCTGGATTGGAGTCAAATCCCGTAACATTCTTCTAGGATAGCTTGCAAATTCATATTGTGATAAAGCCATAGACGTCGATATTTTTGTGAGGTATATGATCTTGTCTTCACGTTTGAATACTCTCTCTTCTTTCCTGGTCTTGGGTTGGGAAGTCTTCTTGTTGGCATCTCCAAAAAGGAAGGTTGGCTTTTTGTGGACCACACTATCAAGACTTTCCAGAGGTTCCCCGTTCATTAAGCTCAGCAGGGTTTGGTTTTCTTGGGCCACGAGGAGGGTCTTTCGTGCTTTAGGGCCATCGTACTGAGGGAATGTAACAAATTCTCCTTGTACTCCGGGACATTAAATGCTGAAGCAAATCTTTCAGCATTAGGGTCTTCCCTGAGATCAACTGCAAAGAAATACATGACCAAAAGTTATAAGCAACAAGAGTGTGCAACTTTATAAAGAGCAAACAATTAATTTGCGTAACATCCTGAGTTGCACGACATTCTGGGTTGCGAAATATTTTAGGTTGTGCAACATCCTAGGTTGCGCCAACAATTAAGTTGCGCAACATCCTGAGTTGCACGACATTCTGGGTTGCACAATATTTTAGGTTGCGCAACATCCTGGGTTGTGCAACAATTAAGTTGCGCAACATTCTGAGTTGCACGATAACCTGAGTTGCGCGACATACTGTGTTGCGCAAAACTTAAGTCGCACAACATCTCAGGTTGCGCTACATACAGGTTGCGCCACAACTTGGTTGCATAATATTCTTAATTGCGTAAACAACTGAGTTGCGCAACAGTATGCGCAACACTGTTCGTAAGAACAAACAATGCTCAAATAAAGCAACCACACCCTAATAAGGGATGGCGCAGAGTTCGTGTTGCGCCAAACACTCTAAGAAGAGGGGCGTAAATCAATTGAAGATCAAGTCAGCTTTCATAGTGTTCGTTCTTGGTCACCTTCCAGAGCTGAGTTTGCCATCTCTCGTCGAGAAAAGGGCGGCGCATACTGTGGCGCGTGGGTCGACGGGGCACGAGTCGAAGGGGCGGCGACGCTCTTCCTTTTGTTAGCGACAGTCTTCTTGGGGGCCATGTCGTCGAGGAGATGGTCGAAGAAGAGGGTTGCAAGAGTTCAATGTATTCTCTCAGAAGATTAAAGTGAAAGTAAAGAGTTACAGTCGGTTAAACAAGGGTTATTTATAGCCTAAATACAGAATCCTAACAGTCACCCTTAGTTGCATGTAAAAATCGTAACAGATCGCAACAGACTGCGCGAAATAGGCGCAACTTGACTCAATAATTGTCATGATTCAAAGTATTTTGAAGTTTTGTAACATTTCAAAATTTGAAAACTTTGAAGGGGGTCTTGTAGAGCCTAAAAATCAAGTTGCGCCATGTTTTTACTACTCAGCAATCAAGTTGCATCCCAGAAATCAAGCTGCGCCACTGTTATGAAGTTCAGAGATCAAACTGCGCCACTTGTCAGGTTGTGCCATATATTAGACTGCGCCCAATCACATTGCGCCAAAGTCTACGTGGCGCTTGACAATAATTGTCATTATTAACTGACAGCACTTACAGCACGATAAACGAAAAAAATCTCTTCAAATCCGTAAAGCGTGGCGCTCGAGACGATTTGATTGACAGCTGTTCCGCGCACTCTGTGAGTTGCGCCTAGGCGCAACCCGATCAAACTCTCATCGCAGATTGACACGTAACCCAAATGATGCCACGTGCCTATTCACTGAGTTGTGCCTAAGCGCAATCTAATCAAGCGCAGTTTGACTCGTTGACTGAAGCTCGTGCAACCTGATAAAGTTGAGACAACTTACGTTCTAAAGCAGGATGACGTGGTGCACATGCCACTAATCTCTCAAAACGTATCCACTACTCTGTACATGACCATGCGCATCTCAATCATATGATGCCACGCATCTAAATACAGTTAGTACACGTTTGTGTAACTGAATGGAAGTTGGCGCAACCCAAAGTGGTGCAGTTCAACCTCGCGCACATCAGAATAACTGCTAAAACAGTTATTTTCAAAACTCTATAAATAGAGTTTCCAATCATTATCAAGGCATCACAGAGATCAAGAATTCTTGCAAAAATTCCTGTTGCATTCTCCAGAGGCTCTAGTCTTCATGTTCACATAGTCCAAGGGATAAAGTGATCGTCTTCTGATCAGATTCCTAAAGTTGTACTTTCCCAGAATTCATTGTACTTTGTACGATTCTTTTAAAGTTTGTTATAAACTTTTTGTTTTTTTGCAAACAATAGAATTGATGAACTATGACTTAACTAAATGAGTTATGTCATATTCAACTGGATGACCGAGGTACGAATGCCAGATGATTGGTGCTTTGGTGATTGGATCGGTGCATGAATAGTAAATCTTTTTATGGAATCATAAGGAGATGATGCAAAACGAATATTGATGGTTCATGTGAATTGCTGAGAAATGACCGTGTTGGTGATAGCAAAAATTCATAAAGGATGCTTTCGGAAGAAACACGATTATATAGTTACCTTATTTTGTTGGTTAAAGTGAACAGACTGTACATATGATCTAGAAATTGGAAATTGAATATGTCGTAAAGAGACCGAAAAAGAGATATCATAAATGATAGACCATTGAGGTAGTAACGTTGGATTATGACTCGGAATAGTTGGCCCGATTGAATAGACACAAATTGAGTACGATATGAGAATACATGTCGGATTGAGCAGATGATACTGCATCTATGCAAATAAAAACTAAAGATTTGGAAAATTCGATTATTACAACGTTGGACGGAATGACGGATTATGTTGGTTTCGAAAATTGGTTGCCTTTTAATTGACATGTCGGAAATTGTTAGAGCTGGTTGGGATTGATTGGTTGGTTAAATCATATTGAGCTGTACCAAATTGTTGGTAGTGCCTTGAGATAGTCGGAATTGAGAATAAGTGTACGACGGAATGAGATAGTGCATGAAGTCGAGATCGACGAGAGTGAATGAAATTTTAAAATGACCCTCGAATTAATATTGTTGGAAATGAGAGTTGCTTATGCGAGATGACAATATGTTGGCTTAATCAATATGAGAAATTTTGAGTACATCAAAAAAATTTGTTAGAATCGAATGATGGTATAACTTGGAAGATAAATCATAATCGAAAAATTTACGAGTTGCATATAAAGTGTATAGATGCGGACGCTAATGGGTACATGACTTAATCGATGAGAATCATGATGTTGGAATGAGATGTGACTATTGGCTTTTGTCAACTTCAGTGGTATGAATGGAAATGGACTTGAAAGGGAACTCTAAATTCATTGGAAAACTTGATATAACTATGTCGGGATACTTTGGAAATTTTGGATCGGTTGGAAAAAAAAATTTCAAGTTGGAATTAGTAGCATGCATTGTGTTATTAGTCGGTTGGAGACTGAATAATAAATTATGGCTATGCGAGATGCTCAAGAGGAATTGCTAACAATTGAAAATGAAGTGATACATGTAGCTCATTCGTTTTCTCTATCACTGAACTTGATTGAAATGCATGTATTTTTGGGAGGCCTAAAATATGTGTACAATTCTAATTAAGTGTTATGCTAAATTCAAATGAAGCCACGGGAAAAGATTATCATGTGCAAGGAAATTGCACGAGTGTTGGATGAAAGAACAAGGATGGTAAACTATTTTGAATTAGATTGCGATACTTTGGCGAGATGATACATTATTTGGAATCAATTGAGACATGATAGAGAAATGTTGAACAATGCAAATTGATTATTGAAAAGTTTCATAAATTCGGTTGAAGTTATGGAGATGAGTTTTGTTTAAGTTTCAAGGACAAAACTTTTTATGATGATATATATTGTAGTGCCCCGACCCACAAGATGCATTATGACGACTGGTTTGCTCGATGAAGCCTTGTTAGACTTGGGAATATGCAAAGGATCGCTCGGAAGGCTTACAATCGTGGCAGGAATCGTCCTATAAATGTGAGTAGTGTTGAACCCTTCGAAGATCCTTTAGCTTCAAGCTTAATAAAATGACTGTATGCTATGTTTACTCATTGAGTTGCTGAATAACACCTTGCATGAAAGTCGAAAAGATAATGAAAGATAATTAATCACATGACCCAAGAACTGTTGCGTATCATTCATGAATTGTGTGCTTGTGTGTTGTTGCTATGAAATACATGACTGGTGAAGGCAAAGTCCCAAATACTTGGGCAATGAGTATATCGAGCCTCAGCTCGATGAACATATGGTAACACAGATGCTAAGTCCCAAGAATTGGGCGGTGAGTACGCTTGAATGATAACCGATGTATGATTGGTATCAAAGATGTGGGAAGAGATTGAGTAATCAACATTCTATTATCATGTCGTCGATGTAGAATGTTGATTACACTAAGACCCTGGATTGGGCGTATGATAATGTGAGCATTGGCTCAAGGCAAGATGACAATACTAATGAAAATGACGGCTTATTGAGAAAGATGGCTTATTTACTTAGTTTTTCTTATCATGCATTATATGTTTCTTCATAGATAAGTTGCATATATTTGCATGGTCATGGACAACTTGTCGACAAGGTGGTTCCTTGAATGGTATTCCGAGGCCTCGGAAACCGATTCATCCTAGGAGGAACCTCGTGCTGAAGTAGTAGCACGGTGATTAGAAAACCTTCCGGACTAGGCTAGCTACTCGCCGCTGAAGGGGAGCCGTCTAACCATAAGTCCAAGATGGCGTGTCGCCAGTGATATTCATATAGATAGTTCCAGTGCTATGATGTCTTATGCAGGAAGAGTAGGTTATTACTCAATTACAGGGAAGGATGTCGGCTGTTGGTAAGAATCACCTGAATGGTGATAATTATGATAATATGATATTGTTCCTAACAATGTCTTGTGCAGTCAGAGTAAGTATTATAAATGTATAGGGATGGCTAAATGACCGTGGGTAAGAAATTACCAAATGGTGATACCATATTACTTTACATTATGCTGGCTATGAATAAATGCATGCTTTACTTCTGTCTGATATGAACTGCTAATTGACCCTAAGGCAACGAGAAAGACCACTTTTAATAATATTCTATAACATGATTACTTAGTTTTGTCTTCATATGTGAGTTGGGCCAGCACCGCTCGCCAGTACATAGATGATGTACTGACCCATGTTGTGGGCATTATTTTAGGTGCTCGTTCATGGAGAAATTATTTGATCAGTGCTTGGCATCGATGAATCGGATGGGTGTGCAGAAGCTCTTCTCGTAAGACGATGTCTTCTGCTATACGGGACATAATGTATAGAACAGTGTAACCCAGTGGTACCAGTGAGATTGTAAGCTGTAAATCCTTTATAATTTTCTACTTTTATTTATTATTATTAAATATAAATAATTGGTATCTTTATTTAAAAGAAATAATTTATTTCCTAGAAGTGGTAAAATTTATATTTTAGCCTTATAAAGTGAGTAGAAATTTATTTTTATTTTATTTGATATTATGTGTGGGTTATTTTATACAAAATAATTCTATATTATAGGTTACAAATACTTTAGAAATTACTATTATTTTGTTTTTAAAATTTCTAGAATATATTTCTTTAGGAACTTATTAAGTATTTAAAGGATTTCTTGTATTTTAGAAATAGTGGTAATATATATATATATATATATATATATATATATATATATATATATATATATGTGTATATATATATATAGATAATTATTAAATTGTTTTGGAAAGTTGTTTAGATTTTAGGAGTTTTAATAGGAATTTTATTGGGTCATTTTAAAGTATATATGTGTGTGTATATATGTATATCTATATATACATACATAAATACATATACATAATAGTTAAAAAAAAATTTAACCAAAATCTCGCGAGTTATGAATAACTGGCGAGATGAACTTCTCATCAGAAACCTGACTGCTGAAGAGAACAGGGGGCCGACGGAGGAATTTAAATTCCTCCAAATTTCTTCCAAATTTGAACCAATCTTTCGAGATCTAAACTTATCTAAATCTCTCATAGATTACATCGGATCTGATTAAAATTTGAGATTCAATTCGATTAAAAATCGAATTTGAGTAAATCCTGTAGTTGGTATCATAGTAGTTAAGGAGAGGAATTTTCCCTCGACACCAACAAACCATGCGACCCTGGACCTTCGCCAACTCCCTGCGCACTTTCCTGGCCGCACACGCCGCCTACAGCCATCGTGGAGGCGCCGGAGCACCGTCAGGACTGACATCGGTACAGAACAGGGCACCCGTTTTGCTAGAGGTCGACAGCAAGGTACCCTTCTTGCAAACTAAATTTCTCTGGTTTTACATGATCAATTCCTGTTCTATCAAATCCAACACATAGACCAATTGACCCTCTTAAAATCCTTTCAATCAGTTTTAGTTAAACTGCATCAAATTTCATAGGAAACCTCTTCAAAAAGCACGAAAACCTTTACTTTTCTGAACTTTAGAACAGAACCAATATCGAGTCCAACCCCGATTTGGAAGGGTAATCATGGGCAGATTATTAGAATCTTTCAAATTTTACTTGAACATGATTATAGACAACCTAACCAAGTTTAAAACCCATCAATTTGTTTTAATTATTCCATGTTTATTTTCATGGTAGATCAATTCGAAAACCCCTGAAAAACAATTTTCAAAATATTAGAATTTTTAGAAAAGTCCCGATACGGCATGCGCCCCGACAAACCGGGCGACATGGTCGCGCACTATACGTATCGAAAGGTGCGTATGGATGTTGTCGACGTGTGGAAACTGACAGAACTCGATTTCGTTGCGTGTGCGCGACGAAATCAATGCGTATCCGTCGAGATACCCCTGTATTGACCTTTTGCAAACTTGGCCATAACTTCGTATACGTTCGTCGTATCGAGACAAAACTTGTGCCAACAGGACTATATCGAAATTCTGGTCCTGTGTGCCAATTTTGGTCTGATTCTGAGAAGGTCGACTGGAACGCCTATTTGGCGGGCCCGCGACCCATTCCAACGGGTGAATTTGTGCACGGTCCGCCGGAATCCAACTTTGGACATACGGTTGGGTTCGTCTCCTCAAACTAGACCCGTAGACATGTAGTTTGACGACTTTAGAGATGGTAGATACTGGCACGCGTTTCAGTGCAAAATGGGTCCAACGACGGACATCGTTTTGACCCGAAATTATAATTTTGCCCCTGTTCCAGAATTGGACTTTTAGACAGGCATTTCCTAGACCTATCTTTTATACCAAACACGTTCGTGATGTTTGTTTCAGCATCCGGAGCTCCTTGTGGATTTTGACTTTCGTGATGACGATTCTGATTGTTGGATTTTATTGCTTCTCGCACCACCCTCAGACAAGATACCTTGCCTTATTTATTATTTATAATTAGATGCATCTTTATTTATTTATTTATTTACTGCATATTTATTATCTGTTCTCAGTTGGATCCATTGCTTGCTATTTTTAGCTCACTTTATTTTGCTTTCATTTATTTTTCTTTCTTACCTTTTTGTATGCATATGGACCTAGTCTTAGCGAACTACCTTCTGTTAGTGACCTTGGGAGGGAAAAGACAGTTAAATGTATGGCCTACCCAAATCCAAAAGCCGTGGTAACTGCGTACTACGGTAGTCGTGTCACGGTGGTCACTAGCCTCGAACTATGTGGACTGATGAGTCACATTGGCCACTAGCCTCGAGTTATGCCAGCTGATAGCATTGGTACTTGACGTATGTGTGTTGTGAGTTGTTACCTTGTCCTGGGGGAGTCAGCCTTCACCTGTCTATACATCGAGATGTCTTCTAAATTGCCTACTAGAAAGGTTAGGAGACCTGAGTAAATTTTATGTTCCAATCATGGCGTAGAAAAAATGTCACATCGCGGAATAGTATGTTATCCCTTGTCCTTGTTTGGTTGTAGGGGTAGCCTACTGTTTCGATGATGGGATATTGAACCGTGTTATGGTTTGGACACTTTACTTTATCTTTATTTTATGGTGCATTTATATCCAGTTCATATGGCATGTTCTTTCTGTATCTTGTTACGTCCCTCTGAGGACCTGGTGATCTCTCCAGGTATAGGCATTTTCTCGCAGGAGTATGGATCGGCACTGGATCCTCCATACCTTGATGACGAGGCATCTCCCGCTGATATCTAGATTTATGTTATTCTTTAAGATTTATAGTGGACATCTACTTTATTTGAGATTATTTTCATAGCTGTTTGGTGTGGGCATGTCCACCCGGCTATCTTTTGACTCACTCATTTATTCTATTTGGACTTCTTATATCATCTGTGTGTGCTGTGGATAAGATATAGTTTTATGATGTTCTGGCCTGCGATTTATATTGTTACAGCTTATGTATATATACGAGGATTCTATATATTGGAATATTCTTCGTATATATGTAGTTGGCATGCCCACGTACTTGGTTCTAAGTATTTTGGGACCGGGGCGTTGCATGTTTTTGTGGTGGCCCATGCAGGTCAGAAAAATATTGTTGGGTTACATGACTGTGCCCAACAATCCTGCATATAGGAATAGGAATAGTATCTCATCCATAATTATTGCCTCCTTTGACTTCCAAACTTTCAAATTCTCTTTGATTACCTGAATTGCCTCACATCTGACCCTTCCCAAAATCATCCTATTTCGTGCTTGATAGAGGTTAGGACGATGACACGTACTAGATAGACATGTTCCATTGTTCCATCGTTATTAGCTTAACTCTTATAAGTTGGGCATAATGCCTCACGATCTAACCCTTCCTTGACCGTAACCATGGCCTCAGACAAGAAGACGGTAGGACGACTGTATAGACACGAACCCCGAACAAAACTTCAATTCTTAAAGGACTGAAATTTTTATATTTACTTTCATCATTATCTCGCGTGCTTATGTTCTACTATCTTGACTAATGATGCTATCATAGCCTAGATTTGCAAGCTTATTCATTTTCGAGCTTGTTCATGACATATGTGTTAATGGAGGTACCCTACTAACATATTGTCTATCAGAACCAGTGCATGATGGTCTGATCAACCTAGTGTAATTGGTTCGCTCTTTATAAATTTTTTATATAGGATGAGATATAATTAACTTGCTCCCCAAGATTTCACCCGCAACTACGTTGACAATTCTCTTTCAACTGCTTGACCTGTAACTTGTTTGAATCTATTCTAACATTATTCTATTTTCGTGCCAGTAAGGATGAACCTTCGAAGCGGACACGTTCCTACCTCGATGATCACATCTGGTGATGCAGCCCCTCAAGAGGGAGAGGTCCTACCAATGATCCCGGTGACCCCGTATCAGCCAGGACAGTCGCAGGCCACCATGACCCCGTCGATGGTATAATGGGGAACTCAAGTGCTACCAATCATCCAGACTACGCAGGCTACTGTGGTACCACCCGAAGGGAATGTACCACCACCTCCACCACCCTTCACTCAGTAGTATCCACCTCAGCCCGGACCACAAATGCCTCCACCACCAGAGGATGGAAACCCTACTACACATTTCATGTATGCCATAATACATACTCAGTAGCAACATGCCGAGCTGATGAGGCAGAGCATGACGGAAGCACTGACTAGGCCTCCACCTCCATCTCCGACATCGATACCAGCACCAGCTCTACATCCATATCAGTGTTCTATCAAGGACTTCATGGATATGAACCCCAAGCCCTTCAGAGGTACCGAGAAACCACTAGAGGTCACTGCATGGCTTATCAGCACAGAGAAGCTACTGAGGCGTCCCAGTTGCCAACAAATGATTGGATGACAGCAGTAGACTTGCTCTTAGAAGATAATGTCCATCATTGGTGGGAAGCTGAAGAAAGACGCTTGGGAGCCAATCAGACTTGGGAAGAGTTCTACAAACTCTTCAATGAGAGATTCTTTTCTATCCATGTACGCGATGTCCTCTATGATCAGTTCATACACCTCAAGCAAGGAAATATGACCGTAGATGAGTATGATACAGAATTCAGTCGACTGAGCAGATTTGGTGAGACTGATTCCTACTGAACAGGAAAGGGCCAAGAGATTTCACTAAAAATTGACACCAGAGCTCAAGAAGCATACTACAGTGCAGTCTAGAGTTTCTCATGCTGCAGTGTTAGAAGAAGCTAGAAGCCAGGAACTCCTTGACAGGGAAGTACAACAGGCTCAGAGATGCCATATTCCAGCAACTGGGCCAAGTAACCTTATCTATGGTGGACCAATCAGACATTCTATGACACAACAACCACCAAGAGCATCACCCTATCCAATTGATGAGCTTCTTACATGTCGCTTCTGTCATAAAAAAGGTCATGTCATGAAGGATTGTCGTCGCAGATTAGGACAATGTATGATTTATGGCTCCAATCATCACAAAACTCAAGACTGTACAGAACAAAGACAACACAATAGCGGATGCAAGGACCCATAGCACCAGGACTAATAACAGAGCCCAGTGAACCATCATATGGAGGTTATCCTAGAGGATCACACTTAGCTGACCAATCTATACAAGTTAGACAGGATAGACAGGAGACAAATGGACAAAGGCATGGGCAAACATTTAGCATAACTGTGATAGGCACCCATCCTGAGGTTAGAGATTTAGCAGGTATTATTTTAGTTACACCAGTTATTTATTTTAGACATGGCTTAGCATTACAATAGCGCATTCATTAGCTTGGTCAACATGCATAGCATAATACTGGTCTTAGCATGAATTGCTAGATATCAGCAAGCAGTGCATATGCACTACCTTCGACACCATTAGAAATCTATTAACCATAGTCTAGCAGACTTATTACAAATTGTGATTTATGAATTACTAGTTAGAGGTCTTGCATGATGTACCTTATAATATGTTACTCCATTAATAATCATCTTGTGCTAGAAAAGAGTGAACCATTCAACTCCCTCGGTACGTGTGCCATCCTGGCATCCCTCACCAACGAGGAAGCATAAAGATGACATGGGTAATCGTTTCACTATTGTTCGAAATTTAAAGTACGATATCGAACTTGACACATTTCCTCTAATCGGGCTAATAACTCAGTGGTTCACAACGTCCACTTCTATCCTTAACACTATGGGTACTCCTACCGTGACTTTGAAATTTGGAGCACAACATTAGTCTTTTCTTCCAACAATTTTCACATACGAGACCTAGACGCGCCGACCTTCATCTAGGCATATCATGTGCAACTCAAGCTTGTCCCCTTGTACTCTATTTTTATAAGGCGACTTTCGGATAAAAAAATGTCAAATATAACCTTTACCGTAATACCGATGAACTTTTCGACTTCAACTGGAGACCCAATTTCGACTCAAATATTTTGACCCAATATATGTTTGTGATCTACTCGAAGCCCACTACGCACATGCTACTGTTTTCCATAAAGAAATTCTCTTTATTTGTTGTGTTTCTGGGAAAATTACAACTGTAGGAATCCGATCTAGAAGACGATCGCTTTATCCCTTGGACTATGCGAAGAAGAAAAGCTCTCAAAATTTTGACAGTAGATATCAATATATCTGTACAATGAATGAGGAAAAGAACTCTATTTATAGAGTCAATAATAATAACTGAAAATATAACTGTCTTCACAGCCTATGCCTAGTTAAAAATCACGCAGGATTTAACATACACAAGGCTGTGAGCAGTTACTGGACGTGGCCTGTAACTGTTGGACACATGACAATCATGCATGAGTCGTGTGCAAGTTACAGGACACGCAGGCGAGAGATCAGTGGCATGGCTGCCACGTACTCCAATTTGATGAAATCCATGCAGACTTGTTGAAGACGAAATCCACGCGAACTCGATGTAGAAAGCTTCAAAATCCACGCAAACTTGGGGCAGGAAGCTTCAGGATCCACGCAGACTTCGAGGCAAAAGAACTCGAAAATCCACGCAAACTTGAGGAAGAAAACTTCAGAATCCACGCAAACCTGAGATGAAGATCACAAATACACGCAGACTTGAGATAGAACTGCCAGCTGTCTTGATTCGGCGTGTCTCGACTGACACAAAATCTCTGACAGTGATTGCTTTGTCAGTCGCATTAAATGACAAGAAACCCTTTTGGTATGCCAACTCGACGAAGGCTGAGTCTTGCTGAAGAAGATTTCGAAAATCACGCAATAGACGGCGATGATCTCTCGAATTCTGTGTATACGTGGCATACGAAGAGATATTCTTCGACTTTCGTGTTGTCAGTCATAATTACTCTTTGACAAATGATGAGCTGTCTCCCAGCGTGATTTGTTTATATTGTCTGGATCAACTGAGCGCGACTTTTGACTCTGTCCTGATCAACTCAGCGTGACTTTCATTTTTGAGGCCTACAAAACCCCCTTCAAAGTTTTCGAAAAATGATAAATTATTTCGAAATACTTTGAAAATAGAGATGATAAAATGGATTTAGTCACGCTGAGATGACTTCAAAATGAGAGATTTACTCTGAGATGTTTAGGCTGTTGGGATTCTGTGCTGTTAGGATCCCGTGCAAATCTCAAAATATCGAGGCAATAATGACTTGACCATCATTTAGAATTCTTTATGAGCTTATAAATAGGCCATAGATTACTTCTTTCTTTCTTTACTTGCGTTTGAAAGAGAGAACCCACAGAAGAGAACTTTATCTTCCCCAACGAACTCCTTCTTCCCCGACTTCTTTTCCTCCTTTCTCAGCCGAAATGGCTCCTAAGAAAGCTGATGCTCAGGCCAAGGGGAAAGCTCCCGCAACTTCTTCGCGTGCCACTATCGACAGACTTCCTCGACAGGAAGTCCCACAAGCTCCTATACATCGTAAGTGATGGGAGAACACAAACTGTTGAAGACGATGAAGATGACCTCAATTTACGACTGAATCCAAATCCTCTTGTTGTGTTGACGTCATGAGATGTTGATTCTTCAATGTCAACTGGAAGTCCTAGAGTCAAGTTATTTTCAAGATGAAATAATTCTCGATTACGAACAACAATCATTTGTTGCCGTCTGATTGGAATAGCCAGCACCGCTGCAAGATTAGCAAGGGCATCAGCTTCTGTGTTACATGCTTGCCTAACATGTTCAATGAAGAATTCTTCAAACGAAGAAGCCATAGATATAGCTGTTTTATGATAAGGAACCAGATCTTGATGGCGAACTTCATAAGTACCCCTGATCTGATTGACAATGAGTTTAGAGTCTCCATACGCCTCCAAATGTTGAATATTCAGATGTTTAGCGAGTTGAAGACCAATAAGTAATGCGTTGTACTCAGCTACATTGTTTGAACATGGCTGATCGAGAGAATAAGCTCTTTTGGATAGCAAGACCTTCTGGCGATACAAGAACAATTCCAACTCCAGCGACAATATCGCCATTAGGACCAATTCTTGATGCTCCATCAAAGAATAGACGCCAAGTAAGATCTTCTTCAGCAATTTGATTTGAATCTAGGACTTCATCTGGGATTTCATCATAGAGTTTTGAATTTTCTGGAATTGAGTGAGCAGCCAGAAAATCAGCTAAAGCTTGTCCTTTGACTGATTTCTGAGGAATATAGTGCATGTCATACTGAGCAAGTAGGATTCCCCAGTTAGCCAATCGAGAATTCAAAACACTGGGTTTCTTCATCATGATCCGTATAGGATTGATCCTGAAGATGACATGAATAGTCTGGCCAATGATATAATGACGTGTCTTTTGGACAGCAAACATCAAGGCTAGACATTCTTTTTCAACCAGTGAATATCGAGGTTCAGCTCCGGTCATAGTGCGGCTGAGATAATAAATGGCTTGTTCATGGCCATTTTGATTCTTTTGAGCGAGTAATGCACCCAATGAATGACTCATTGCTCAAGTATAGAGGAGGAACGGTATTCCTGAGACGGGAGGTACCAATACTGGAGGGCTCATTAGATATTGTTTTATATCATTGAATGCTTTCTGACATTCATCATTCCAGACAAAAGAGACACCTTTCTTCATAAGTTTGTTGAATGGTCTGCAGCGTCCTGATAAATTAGAGATGAATCTCCTGATATAAGCGATTCTTCCTTGAAATCCTCGTAGCTCTTTTAAGGTGCGTGGGGGACGCATCTCTTGGATGGCTTTGATCTTCTCGGGATCCACGTGTATACCTTTAGAGGTAATGACGAAGCCGAGAAATTTACCACTAGAGACGCCTAAGAAGGACTTAGTAGGGTTCATCTTTAATTGATGCTTACGCATTAGATCAAATATAGTCTTCAAATCTTGGATATGATCCTCATTTTGTCGACTTTTGACTGCAATATCATCAACATAGCATTCGACTGTTTTCCGCAAATGTTCACGGAATATAGTGCTCATAGCTCGTTGATAAGTTGCTCCTGCATTCTTGAGACCGAATGGCATAACTGTATAACAGTATGTACCAATCGGCGTTCTGAAAGAAGTGTGCTTCTCGTCCTCTGGAAACATTTTGATCTGATTGTACCCAGAATACCCGTCCATGAATGACATTCGTTCAAATCCACAGGTATTATCAACCATGACATCAGTGATTGGTAGAGGGAATTCGTCTTTAGGACATGCCGCATTGAGATCGCGGAAGTCTATGCATACTCTGATATTGCCAGTCTTTTTAAGAACAGGAACAATATTAGCCACCCAATCGGGATTTGTTCCTCTCTAATAAACCCAGAGGTAATGAGTTTATTGACTTCAGCTTCAATTACATCCATGATGTCTGGACGAAATCGTCGCTGTTGTTGTTTGACCGGTTTAGCATTCGGCAAGATATTGAGTTTGTGAGTTGCAATTTGAGGATCAAGCCCTGGCATATCTTCATAACTCCAAGCAAAGACATCGATGTAATCACGAATGAGTTTGATCATGTCTTTCTTATCAGTTTCTGAAAGACTTTCACTGATGAATATTGGTTTGGAAGATCCCTCTTCACCAACATCTATTTGAACAAGTTTATCTTCAGTCGGAGGTTCTTTTTGCTCGAAACGGAACTCCCATTGATTATCTAATCTTTGGGCCCACTGTTCTGATTCAGGTGAGATTTCAAACTCTTCTTCGTCTTCATCACTTTCTTCAGAATGGTCAATGGAAACCATGTTGGAAGACAAAATGTTGCAGTAGAAGTCACCGATACTCGTATCGAAATCCCAAGAAGTGGTACTAGAAGAATCAGATCTCTTATCTTCGTCAGACTCGGGATCTTCATGGATTTGATAAAAGGAGTAGGAGCAGTATAACCCAATCCGCATTTCGTCCTTCCATATTTCAAAGGAGGAATCCGGACAGGTATTTTTCTTCCTTTTCCATCATTGAGGCCAGTCCTGAAATCATAGCCCATATTTTTGATGATGTCTCTAGATTGCTGACTATAACGACGTAGTTGTAATCTTCCAGTATCATCATTTTTGTCATCATCTTCAAGATCAGAAGGATTTTGAGGCCCTTTGTAGAATAATATTGGAATGTCTCCTGGCTTTCTGCTGGGAACTAGAAAGTATGAAGATTGTACAGGTTCTAGAGATACATCTGTATGAACAGTCTGTACAACTCCTATGGTTATTGTGTTCAAGTCATCTAACAGATGTAAATAACTATGAACATAATTACACACATCAACGTACTGCAAAGGTGGAGACTTTTCATTAAATATAAAAGCAGCAATATTTACATTGGGAGAAGGCTGAGCCTTAGAGATTTTAGCCAAGTCAATGACTAAAGGGGAAGAAGAAGAAGAAGCTTTGTTTCGATTAAGATCGATAACAAATGGCTCAGAAGAGGTGAGCTCCCTTGAAGTTTGAGTAGGAAGAGTAGTCCGCCCTCCAACTGGAATTAGCAGAGTATCTTGTGAAGATACAGGAACTGTAGTACGCCCACTGACAGGAATGATCAGTGTATTTTGAGTAGATGACTGAGGTAACGGAGAGATCCGTCCACTCACTGGAATGATGAAAGAATCTTCTCCAGAGGGTTTAGGAGATTGTTGCTGAGTAGTTCGACCTTTAACAGGGATTATTAAAGTCTCACTTTGTGCATCTTCTTTCTCCATAGCTTGTATGATCCTTGTATACTCTTCTTTGTACATTCGGAAATCGTTGAAATAAGCTTCAACCCCATGGAAGGGATTTATATCAGCAACTTCTTTTTGTACTCTTCCATTGCTATCAATGTATTTAAAACATTGATGAAGAGTAGAGGGCACCACATTATTTTCATGAAGAAAGGGCCTCCCCAGAAGAAGATTATAGGATCCCGCGATCTCTATCACATAGAAAGTGACTTTAGATCTGAAATTGCCTATCTGAAGCTTCAGATGAATCTTTCCCAAAGGCTCACTTCGGCTTTGATTGAATCCCAAGATAGTAGTAACCGTCTTGGAGAGCTTGTGAAGAGGGATTTTTAGTTCATCCAACAAACTCTTTGGCATTATGCTTATAGCAGACCCTGGGTCAATGAGGATACGATCTATCTTCATCGTATCAATATAACCAGTGTAGTAGAGAGGTCGGTCATGTCGATTATCCTCCAGTAGCATATCGTCTTGTGTAAAGGTGATATTTGGGATAATCTCCAGCACACTGTTGCAATGTAAGCAAGTGGCAGGTTCCGCATCTGGCTTCTTCAATTGTGCAAGACAAGAGTCAGCTTGTAGAAGTGCTTCACTTAACGTCTCCCGAGTTTCTTTAGAAAGACGTAGAAGTTCAAAGAGGGACATTCTAGCTGGAGTATTAGCAAGTTGAGCCAAAATGTCGAAGTTGTAAGGCTTCTGAAGTCCAAGAGGAAGAGACTTCTTGATTGGCTTATCAAACCGAGCCTGTTGCTTGCCTTTCTCAAGAGTTGTGGGTTTGGGAGGAACAGGTTCAACTGGTGTAGTTGAAGGAACAGGTGCAGTAGATGATTCTTCTTCAGGAGGAACATTAGGAGCATCTTTAGCAGCTGAAGGGATATCAGTAGGATCTTCAGGATTTTTAGAATAATCCTTTAGGTAAGGTTTCCCCGTTCGAGTAGCACTAACAAGTGCTTCTTCTTTGTATTTTGGCTCTTTGTCAGAGGTAGACCCAAGAGAAGTCATATGACATGACTTGATCTTTCCAGCCTTCTTGGACTTTCGAGAAGTAGTCTTTTGAGGAGAAGGCGATTCAAAGTCTGTTATTAGATCAGGATGGATCCACATGATTTCTCCAGTCTCCAAAGTAATTGGTGCTAATCCTTCAGACCGTGGAGGAGGAAGATTCACTATGTTAAGAGTTGCCTTGGGAATAGGAACGATCCCACTTTCAAGGAGTTGAGGAAGGAAATCTCCAAATTGCATAGAGACGACGTTGGAGGTGACGGTCTTCTCTTTTGGAGTAAGAGAGATAGCTCCAGATTTAATCATTTCTTGGATCTTTCCTTTCAGTACATAACATGTACGAATTGTATGACCCAGCATTCTGTGATATGGGCAGTATTTGGGATGATCTGTTTTCCAGCTTCATCAGGTTTCTTGATCTCAGGTAATTGTATCTTATTACCTTTCAGTAGACATTCAAAGATACCAAGGACATCGTCGTCATCAAAAGAATATTCTTCTTTGGGGCGAGGTGTTCTTGATTGTTGAGTTGTAGAGGAGGTTTGAACAGTTGATGCATCTTTGCTCTGAAGATTAACTTCAAGAGTTCCTTTTCCCTTGCGAGCATTGTTTTTATTGTTAGTACCTTGACCTGTTTCTTTAGGAGTCATATGCACTCCTAAACCTTTGAAGGTTTCAGCACTAATTTCTGCGGCCTTGGCACTAACTATGAAAGAAGGCCACTCTTGGAATTGAGTGGATCCTGTCCACATGCTGATGATTGGTAACAAGTTTGATTTGCATGTGTCGATGGTGACAGCATCAGGAGTTCCAAGAGGCATCTTCAGAGCTTCTCTTCGAAACCGTTCAATGTACTCTTCTGTAGTTTCATTATTTTTCTGCTTGATTCTAATAAGAGCAGACATAGTCATGTCATTGAGCCCTTCATAGAACCTTTCAAGAAACATCTGTTTGAAACCAGCAAATGAGGTAATGCTCCCATCTGGGAGAATTCTATACCATTCATAAGCCGTTCCCTTGAGACATCCAATAAATACCCGAGTAAGGAGGGCATCACTTGGTTGCAGCTGATCAGTCATCACTCAAAGTGATTAATGAACTGACTTGGAGAAGTGGTTCCATCATAGAATGAGATAGTAGGAGGCTTGTATTTAGGAGGATACGATACTTGCTTCCATTCTATCGGATAAGGCTGCTTGATGCCTAACCTTTGTAAACCATCCTTCTGTTTGAATGCCTCGAATTGAGTTTTGAGATTCTTCAATTCTTCAGAGACAACTCCCGAAGATTGTGGAGTTGTGGCTTGTAGAGAATAGTTGGGAGGAGGAACAACATTGTAAGCACTACCCCCAGCTCCAGAGAGACTAGGATTTGGTTGAGCTGGTCCAGGAGTATTGGATTGTACTGCTGGAGGAACTTGTACTGGACTTATATCAGTATCAACTGGTATGGCATCTGGTACAGTCTGTCGATTTTGCAACTGAGCTGTCATGAGTTCATACATCGACTTCATTGTGTCAGTCATAGACTTCATTTGCTGTTCCAAAGAAGCAATTCTTTGATCTTGAGGAGTCAAGGAAGAAGAAGGTTCATCAGTATTCCCATCAACCATATAAGTTGTGACTGTACAAGGAATTATTGATGAACTGGTGGATGTTGTATGCTCTGAATCATTGCTTCGTGCATCAAAGTCAACTATAGGAGAATTACCCCCAGTAGGAAGAGGTGGGAAGTTAGATTCTCCAAGGAATTCAGAATCAATTTCAGGGATCAAATTTCTTTGACTAGAAGCCAGGACTCTTGCTCTGGTGTTTCTATATACTCCATCTGGACTATCAACTCTACCCCCGGTGTCCCGAGAAGTCATGTTGACAGAGGCAAACAAAGGCTCATCTTCATCAGGCATAGGTTCACACTGAATCCGATTGAAGACAGATTGTCATTTTGTTTGACATCTACATTGCATTGTGGCTCTTGGCTGGAAGTCACATTCATGATCACCATGGTCTTGAACCGTTGATTGACATCTGCACTGAATTATGACTCTTGGATAGAAGTCACATTCAGCATGTTCCTTTGACATAGAATTACTTCTTCTCTTCTGTTGAAGATATTCTCGTAAATCTGTTTGTGAAGATTGAGGAGTATATTTCCTGTTCTTGGGTCTTGATGGCTCTTGATTATACAAAGAGTGATTAATGTGAGCCACATAATTTCTTGCATACTCTGCATCTGGATCTTTTATCTTCATATCCAATTGGTATGGTTTCTTAACACCAGAAGTGCTGAGTTTTATTCTTAAATCAGTGGAAGGTAACACATTAATTTTGGAAACATGGAGTTTTCTTTCCATTGATCTGGATATTTACAGAGAAGGAAGAGTTGAACCACTCCTTTAATTAGGAGTTGGTAACAGACCCTCTTTAATGGACAGATTCTGTGCCCAATTTGAAGAAGTCATAGGAGAAGATATTAAGGAATATTTTTCTTAGACTCAATCAGATTTTGAGACATAGAATGTCCAGAAGGAAGAGTAGTCAAAAGACCATCTCCTTTCCTTTGACTAACAAAAGTATCAGTCAAAGCTGTTCCTGAAGTAAAAACTGCAGGAGCAGAAGAAACAACTAAAGAGTTATTCCTTTTCGAAGGGACTTTGTGTGGAAGACCACCCCCAGTTCTAGTAGAACTCGGTAAAGAAGAAGAGATAACTAAGGAGTTATTCTTCTCTGATGAAATACACGCTAAAACAGATTTGGCTAAGGAACCAGTACTGTTAGCGTGACTTTTGATTTTAGAATTACACGCTGGAACAGATTTGGCTAAGGAGCCAGTACTGTCAGCGTGACTTTTAGGGTTGAATGTGGGATTGCACACTGGAATAGATTTGGCTAAGGAGCCAGTACTATCAGCGTGACTTTTAGAGTTGAATTTGCACGCTGGAACAGATTTGGCTAAGGAGCCAGTACTGTCATCGTGACTTTTAGAGTTGAATTTGCACGCTGGAACAGATTTGGCTAAGGAACCAGTACTGTCAGCGTGACTGTTGAATGTGGGATTGCACACTGGAATAGATTTGGCTAAGGAGCCAGTACTATCAGCGCGACTTTTAGAGTTGAATTTGCACGCTGGAACAGATTTGGCTAAGGAGCCAGTACTGTCAGCGTGACTTTTGGTTACTGTCATCTTCGAGCGCACAAGAGTGTGCGTGCTTGCAGTGGAGTTCTTGCCAGTGTTAGGAGTAGACACTGTGGCAGAGACTTCACCATTGACTGCCAACTGATTCTTAGGGACATAGACAGAGTGTTCCTTCGACTTGGCAGTGATGATGGAGGCTGGAGTGGGCTTGCCACCCTTAGCCCGCTGCATTTCTTCATAGGCGAGTTGATCGAATTTGATCGTCATCACCTTCTTCGTCGAGCCGACTGACGAAGTGTCGCATTGAGTTGTTGCCATCTCAGAAGAGGAGATGGTTTTCCCCAGCAGAGTCGCCAATTTGTTTTCCATAAAGAAATTCTCTTTATTTGTTGTGTTTCTGGGAAAATTACAACTGTAGGAATCCGATCTAGAAGACGATCGCTTTATCCCTTGGACTATGCGAAGAAGAAAAGCTCTCAAAATTTTGACAGTAGATATCAATATATCTGTACAATGAATGAGGAAAAGAACTCTATTTATAGAGTCAATAATAATAACTGAAAAGATATCTGTCTTCACAGCCTATGCCTAGTTAAAAATCACGCAGGATTTAACATACACAAGGCTGTGAGCAGTTACTGGACGTGGCCTGTAACTGTTGGACACATGGCAATCATGCATGAGTCGTGTGCAAGTTACAGGACACGCAGGCGAGAGATCAGTGGCATGGCTGCCACGTACTCCAATTTGATGAAATCCACGCAGACTTGTTGAAGATGAAATCCACGCGAACTCGGTGTAGAAAGCTTCAAAATCCACGCAAACTTGGGGCAGGAAGCTTCAGGATCCACGCAGACTTCGAGGCAAAAGAACTCGAAAATCCACGCAAACTTGAGGAAGAAAACTTCAGAATCCACGCAAACCTGAGATGAAGATCACAAATACACGCAAACTTGAGATAGAACTGCCAGCTGTCTTGATTCGGCGTGTCTCGACTGACACAAAATCTCTGACAGTGATTGCTTTGTCAGTCGCATTAAATGACAAGAAACCCTTTTGGTACGCCAACTCGACGAAGGCTGAGTCTTGCTGAAGAAGATTTCGAAAATCACGCAATAGACGACGATGATCTCTCGAATTCTGTGTATACGTGGCATACGAAGAGATATTCTTCGACTGTCGTGTTGTCAGTCATAATTACTCTTTAACAAATGATGAGCTGTCTCCCAGCGTGATTTGTTTATATTGTCTGGATCAACTGAGCGTGACTTTTGACTCTGTCCTGATCAACTCAGCGTGACTTTCATTTTTGAGGCCTACAGCTACTAGTATGCCAATCAATGGAGTCCCGTGTGCTACTATACACAAAAGTCACGAAAGGCACATTTTCAGACTTACGACACTTATTTGACCAACCTTACTCGGAACTAGCCCAACCACTTGAGCTAGAAACTGTTCTAGGTTACCCTAACCTAATAGGGATGGTTCAGATTTATTCTACAGGATTTTGACCAGTCAATAAAGGTAACTCAAGATTCATTCAATAGAAAATTCCTCTGTACCATTTCATCCCATTTGTTATTCGACCAGTACAATTCCTACTGTCTTGCTATAGCATGACATTATTTCAGCAATGTTAATTCAGTAAACTTTCATGTATATAGTTATTGACCGAGAACGCCATGATAATATTTAGGCTCACTTAGAATGCGAGTTACGGACATAAGTGTCCAATATTCTCGTGCCTCTCCTTAGAAATCACCCTCCTCAGAATGTTTTGTAAGGACAACTTTTACGGTTAGCCAATTTCTATAAGTTGGGTAGAGCCGTAAACTTCATACGCCATGTCGCTTAGAAGGTGACGTCAAACTAGGAAGTCAATCGTAGAACATCTTCTCCATCCTTTCAAAATATTTGGTATGGTTTGACGTACCTAACTGTACTTTCATTTCTAGCTTCTTTGCCCTCTTATACTAAGATTATATTTAATTTCGAGGACAAAATTTTTATAAGTTGGGTAGGATGTAAACCCTCTAAAATTTTCTACTTTTATTTATTATTATTAAATATAAATAATTGGTATCTTTATTTAAAAGAAATAATTTATTTCCTAGAAGTGGTAAAATTTATATTTCAGCCTTATAAAATGAGTAGAAATTTATTTTTATTTTATTTGATATTATGTGTGGATTATTTTATACAAAATAATTCTATATTATAGGTTACAAATACTTTAGAAATTACTGTTATTTTGTTTCTAAAATTTCTAGAATATATTTCTTTAGGAACTTATTAAGTATTTAAAGGATTTTTTGTACTTTAGAAATAGTGGTAATATATACATATATATATATATATATATATATATATATATATATATATATATATATATATATATATATATATATAATATCATGAACTTTTTATTTCTTGTTACTTTTTATATATTGATAATTATTAAATTGTTTTGGAAAGTTGTTTAGATTTTAGGAGTTTTAATAGGAATTTTATTGGGTCATTTTAAAGTATATATGTGTGTGTATATATGTATATCTATATATACATACATACATATATATATAATAGTTAAAAAAAATTAACCAAAATCTCGCGAGTTATGAATAACTCGCGAGATGAACTTCTTATCAGAAACCCGACTGCTGAAGAGAACAGGGGGCCGACGGAGGAATTTAAATTCCTCCAAATTTCTTCCAAATTTGAACCAATCTTTTGAGATCTAACCTTATCTAAATCTCCCTTAGATTACATCGGATCTGATTAAAAATCGAGATTCAATTCGATTAAAAATCGAATTTGAGTAAATCCTGTAGTCGGTGTCATAGTAGTTAAGGAGAGGAATTTTTCCTTGACACCAACAAACCACGTGACCTTGGACCTTCGCCAACTCCCTGCGCACCTTCCTGGCCGCGCACGCCGCCTGCAGCCATCGCGGAGGCGCCGGAGCACCGTTAGGACTGACATCGGTACAGAACAGGGCACCCGTTTTGCTAGAGGTCGACAGCAAGGTACCCTTCTTGCAAACTAAATTTCTCTGGTTTTACACAATCAATTCCTGATCTATCAAATCCAGCACATAGACCAATTGACCCTCTTAAAATCCTTTCAATCAGTTTTAGTTAAACTGCATCAAATTTCATAGGAAACCCCTTCAAAAAGCACGAAAACCTTTACTTTTCTGAACTTTAGAATAGAACCAATATCGAGTCCAACCCCGATTTGGAAGTGTAATCATGGGCAGATTATTAGGAGCTTTCAAATTTTACCTGAACATGATTATAGACAACCTAACCAAGTTTAAAACCCATCAATTTGTTTTAATTATTCCATGTTTATTTTCATGGTAGATCAATTCGAAAACCCCTGAAAAACAATTTTCAAAACATTAGAAATTTTTAGAAAGTCCCGATACGGCATGCGCCCTGACAAACCGGGCGATGTGGTTGCGCACTATACGCATCGAAAGGCGCATATGGATGTTGTCGAAGTGTGGAAACTGACGGAACTCGATTTCGTTGCGTGTGCGCGACGAAATCAGTACGTATCCGTCGAGATACTCCCATATCGACCTTTTGCAAACTTGGCTATAACTTCGTGTACGTTCGTCGTATCGAGACAAAACTTGCGCCAACAGGACCGTATCGAAATTCTGGTCCTGTCTACCAAGTTTGGTCTGATTCTGAGAAAGTCGACTGGAACGCCTATTTGGCGGGCCCGCGACCCGCTCCAACGGACGAATTTGTGCACGGCCCGCCTGAATCTAACTTTGGACATACGGTTGTGTTCATCTCCTTAAACCAGACCCGTAGACATATAGTTTGACGACTTTAGAGACCGTAGGTACTGACACGCGTTTCGATGCAAAATGGGTCCAACGACGGACATCGTTTTGACCCGAAATTACGATTTTGCCCCTGTTCCAGAATTGAACTTTTGGACAGACATTTTCTGGACATATCTTTTATACCAAACACGTTCGTGATATTTATTTCAGCATCCGGAGCTCCTTGTGGATTTTGACTTTCGTGCTGACGATTCTGATTGTCGGATTTTGCTGCTTCTCGCACCACCCTCAGGCAAGATACCTTGCCTTAATTACTGTTTATAATTAGATGCATCTATATTTATTTATTTACTGCATATTTATTATCTGTTCTTAGTTGGATCCATTACTTACTATTTTTAGTTCACTTTATTTTGCTTTCAATTATTTTTTCTTCTTGCCTTTTTGTATGCATATGGACCTAGTCTTAGCGAACTACCTTCTGTTAGTGACCTTGGAAAGGAGAAGATAGTTAAATATATGGGCTACCCAAATCCGAAAACCGTGGTAACTGCGTACTACGGTAGTCGTGTCACGGTGGTCACTAGCCTCGAGCTATGTGGACTGATGAGTCACGTGGGCCGCTAGCCTCGAGTTATGCCGGCTGATAGCATTGATACTTGACGTATGCGTGTTGTGAGTTGTTACATTGTCTTGGGGGAGTCAGCCTTCACCTGTCCATACATCAAGATGTCTTCTAAATTGTCTACTAGAAAGGTTAGGAGACCTTAGCAAATTTTATGTTCCAATCATAGCATGGAAAAAATGTCACATCGCGGAATAGTATGTTACCCCTTGTCCTTGTTTGGTTGTAGGAGTAGCCTACTGTTTCGATGATGGGATATTAAGCCGTGTTATGGTTTGGACACTTTACTTTATCTTTATTTTATGGTGCATTTATATCCAGTTCATATGGCATGCTCTTCCTGTATCTTGTTACGTCCCTCTGAGGACCCTGTGATCTCTCCAGGTATAGGCGTTTTCCCGCAGGAGTATGGATCGGCACTGGATCCTCCATACCTTGATGACGAGGCGTCTCCCGCTGATATATAGATTTATGTATTCTTTGAGATTTATAGTGGACATCTACTTTATTTCAGATTATTTTCATAGCTGTTTGGTATGGGCATGTCCACCCGGCTATCTTTTGACTCACTCATTTATTCTATTTGGACTTCTTATATCTTCTGTGTGTGCTGTGGATGAGATATAGTTTTATGATTTTCTGGCCTGTGATTTATATTGTTACAGTATGTATATATACGAGGATTCTATATATTGGAGTATTCTTCGTATATATGCAGCTGGCATGTCCACGTACTTGGTCCTAAGTATTTTGGGACCGGGGCATTATTTGAACAGTGATTGGCATCGATGAATCAGATGGGTGTGTAGAAGCTCTTCTCGTAAGACGATGTCTTCTGCTATACGGGACATAATGTATAGAACAGTGTAACCCAGTGGTACCAGTGAGATTGTAAGCAAAGCCGACATGTTCGGTTGTAAAACCTAAATGGCAAGTATATATTCAGTTGGCTATTCAAGAGTATTGTGATCTTTTATAAACTCTGTATTCAGTTGCAAGTCTTGTAATCTATTACAATTATCAATAAAGAGATGCATTTCTTCATATCTTGTTGCGACTTCAATTTATCTGCTTAGTTTTGCTGTGTTGTCGTTGTTTTCTGACAAATACCAGGAACCGTAATGATTTTGTCTTGTACAAGTACAATCTAGACTTGTACGACATCACGTCCAGTGGCTAGTTTTCGATCCTCCGGGATCGGGGCGTGACACTATGCGTTAATATGATTAGGCGCATAGCTATTCCTATAAAGTGATCGTATGCTGACATGGCAGTATTTTATCAGTACGTATCAAGCCACATGGCGGGCCCTGCATGATTTCTGTATGTTCACCCCCACTAACTGTTAGCCCAATGATTACATCGTATTTTTTAATATGGCTAATCAATTAAGTTTAACATAATGATGTCACTTATATTCATATACTCACTATCATGTTGCTACTTAAACTTAGCATTATCCTAGTTGTCCTATATCATATTGCCATGCTTGTATCGTACTATAACATATTTTACTCGCCTAACATGTATTTGTAGACATGCAGTAAGCATGGTCAAACATGATCAAACTAGGACATAGGGAATGAAGAATTAATGATGGACCAAAGACGGCATCATACAAAAAGATTTCTCTGAACTGCCTAGCGACCTATCCGGGGTCTCGCATCAAAGGACTCTTGGTTTTCCTATTTGTTCCAAGTCTGTAATCTTCAATTTATTGAGTCTAGGAGAATGTGTACATTGAGTCGCACTGTGTCATCTCAACCCCTAGCCATATCTCTCCAAGCTCTACCATACAAACAAACCAATACCTGATCCAAACCAAACTACCATAGCCCATTGAGAACTTCTGTCCTAAGGAAGACAGAGTTCGGGCCGAACTCTGTCTAAGGCAGAGTTCGGGCTGAACTCTGCCTCCTGATTTTTAGCACCCTGATTTTTAGGGCCTGCTTGGTACATGCTGTCCAACGTTCAAAAATTTGAATTCTTGGGGCAGAATTCGGGCCGAACTCTGCCTCCCCAGAGTAGTATAAATAGAGCTTGAATTTTCTCATTTCAAATCATCTCTCACCTTCAAATATTCAAGCCTTCTAAGCTCTACTACTCTAAGCCTTATGCTTCCATATCTCTTAAGCCATAACTCTCCTTAGCCCAAGGTGCTCAGTGTGATATCAGCTAGAAGTTGTGTGCAAGAGTGAAAGAAAAGTCACCTGGACAATTCCAAGTTTCGCCATCTGCGAATCTGTAAAAAGTTGGCGTGCTCTTTTGAGTAAAGAAACATGGTTGTACGCTATTTCATAAATAGTGGATTTCAATTCTTAGCTAGAATTCTCAGGCCTGAACTAGTCCTCTGTAACTCCACCTTCCTATTTTCGGAAAATATTTTAGTTTACTAAATATTAATAAGTTTGATTTAAACCATTTCGAATGATAATAATAATTCTGGGTTAAATATTTTTTTGAATAAATATTTCATGAGTACTTTTGGAGGAAGATTTGATTTTTGGCAAAGAACTAATTTTTCAAATTTATTGGAGTGGTCCCCACTCCCTAACAACTTGTAACTACCTCTCTAATAGAATTTTAGGATTGTTGTACAAATATTGAAAATGGGAAGGGTTAGATTACAAAACTTCCATTTGGTGGAGGGGCCTATGTGTAAAATTTATATTTTTTACTTATACTCTGTTATTTGACATCAGAGTCATTCACTCTTCCTCTCTCTTTATTTCCTTTCCCCAAATTTTGTTGGACTCTAACCTAATTTACTCATCGACGGCGAGGGAGCTGGCCATGGCGACCGACATCTCACCGAACACCGGCAGCTAGCGCTACTCCCCGACAGCAGCGCCACCCTTCCTCGGCGACAACGTCTGCAGACCGACTCCTTCTCCATCAGTTCACTCCGTGTCGACGCATGGGCGAATCTCAGGCAAACTTCTTCCTCGGTGGCACACGATCGCTTCTCCGGCGGTTGTCCTTCCAGATCGACGACGGTGAGGTGAGTCCGACTCATATCTTTTGAGAGAAGTCATTTTTCCTTTCGAACTTCTCTGATCTCACGTTGGTGAGATCCTGGCCAGATCTGACCCAGGTCCTCCGAGGCGAGATTTCCGACGGCATCGAATGATCATCCCCGAGTCCTCATCACGAGTTCGTCACAACGACGATGAGTGGATCGTGATCCTGTCGTGTTCTGAGAAGATCGATTTCTTCGTGAGTAGAGTCTGATCTATTTGTCCTGTTTAGTTAATCGGCGGGTTTGAGTTCCTCGGTTGATCGGATTGAGCACGGGGAACAGGGAGAAATCTATCTACTGGTAAGTGTCGACTCAACCCTTATTGATTCCTGATCTTGACAAATTCTTGCAAAATATTTGAAGTCGATTCAGTGTCTTAAATCTCTTTATATGGTTGCTCGGTTGTGTTTGGTGATTACTGCAGTAAAACATTTGGAATTCAAGAGTTGTGTGTTCGAGATCTTTGGTCGTGTTCTTGTTTTGCGACTGATTCTTCGATTCAAGTAAATCTCCGTCCTTCCTCTGTTATTAATTTTATGATTTGTGCTTTGGTTGTTTAGTCAGAGTTGGGGTCGGGTCGTGGGAGTGAAGATTCCTGTTCGTATCTTGTGTGCGTATCCACGATGCTACCGTATCCAGTTTTGCTCGTGTCGATAGCAGTGTTGTGCCAATGTTCGTGTTGCTTGTGTTCAACTTTGCGTTCCTGACGATTACCGAGGGTCGTGTCTGTTCTTAATTGGCTTGGATCGTGTCCGAGGCTCTGCATTTATTCGTGTAGTATTCGTGTGCATGACCAACTTGATGGAGTTGTGTTGATGTAGTCGACTGAAACTAAAATCTTACCAGGGCAGAATTCGGTTTAGCAAGCATTTGATTCCTATTTTACTATTCGATTTGGTTGTAGATTTAATAATTTGATTTTTTATATTTGTGTAGAGTTCTATATAAATTTCTGATGTTGATGAGATTTTATTGAGAATTTCTGTTGTTTGGGGTCTGACAGTAGATGGATTTAAATCTAACCTAGCCATTGATAAATACTATTATTGGGTGTTGTAAGTTAAGCTAGCTATGCGAGTTGGGAATTTTGTGGAATCCTTGAAAAATTTATATGTGGTTTAGCAATGGCATACAAAGCCAGAATTCGGTTGCATTGAACGAATTCTATTTTCTTTGATTATGTGCAGGTGCAGGTTTCAAATTTGAATGTGTTTGAACTTGATGAGTCTCTTTAAATTTAGTTATGAGGTTGTGTTCTTGAAAGTATTGGGGTCTGATTTGGTATTAATATGCAGGAGCAAGATTAACTAGAGATTAAGTGTTAAATAGTGTTAAGAAGATGTGGATTGAACCCATAATTCAACTATGGACATTATCAATTGATCTCCATTATGGTTGTATCTTTTCTTGTGATGTTACGTAAATACCTAGAGAATTATGCTGTTTCTTTATAGCTTTAAAGAAATAATTTAAGCAATGTTGAGTAGTAGTATTGTATTAGACAAATACGTTAAAAAATATTTAGTAAACTATCTCTTTATCCTTAAATCATCTTGAAATATTGATAATCTTATAAGTGGCAACTAATGAATCTATTAGTTAAACCTCTAAGAGAAATATATTTTAGCATTGATAAATTAACTCTAACCAACTTGTATTAAAATCAGGAGGACATTCAGCTTTACTATCCACTTTTGATCACCCGGAGCAAGGCAAGTACTTTTTCTACGGTCTTGTGTATTTACATATCTTGTACCCTTCTTGTGACACGTCATGACACGATATCCTATACTCCTGTATTTCCTGTTCTTGTACTTACTTGTGTCGGGTGGGGAAATACACTAGCTATGTGACCAAACTCCGGTTACTATATTTATGTAGATAGCTTAGGCCTCGCACCGTGCACGCGGGCCCTAAGTCGTACCGATATTCATGTACTCTTATACATGCTCCTGTACTTACCCCAGCCGGTCACATAGGCTAGTTGTATTTCAAACATGGTGCACTTGTCATGTCTTGTACTTCAGGTTCATAGTTACATTCCTGTACTTTACATTCCTGTACTTTACTTCCAGTACTTTCATTCCTGCACTTTCATGTTCATTTTCTGTATTTCCTAGTCATGTTCTCCTGTACTTATTTTCCATATCATGATGTTCTTGTTTATTACCTAGAACTGTACTTTGCTCCGTTCCTGACTAGGATATGTTGCAGGTGAGATGGAGGCTTTGTGTGATACCTATTATGGCAGAGAGCCAGTAGATGCAGTAGAGCCAGCTGGAGTTGCTCTAGACTTAGAGGCTGAGGAAGCCTAGCATTTTACCTTAGCAGTTTATATTCTGTTTGTATTTGAGACTATCAGACTTACTTTCATTTTGTTGGAATGTAATAACTTTGAGACATGTATCTGGATTTGGGATTCGTTTATAGATGTTGTGTTTTACATTTATTCCTGTTTATCTGGTTAGTTTTCCCTAGATTGGTACAGCTTACTTCGTCGTGTCTATCGACGAAGGCTGGGCGTGTCTGACTCGTATCCGATTATTCGGGAGCGGGTCATGACATGTTTTTAGTCGTGGCCCGTGCATGTCTGTCCTAATAGTACCTAGGTATTAGAGTACTATTGGGGGACTTGATTACACTAGAAAAACTTGAATCACAGCATAGGAAATCGGGTATATATGGATATTATATAAACATTTACATTTACTGGTAGGTTAGGTTTTTATCAATCACGAAGTTTTCTTTTGTTGCAGGATGGTTGCTACGAGGAAGACCGCTGATCAGCCGGGAGTTGCAGGTAGCTCGGGACAGTCTGCACCAGATGTTCCGTTAGATCAGCTTCCACCACCGCCTCCTATCTTTCCTCCACTACCTCCAACGATGACTTTCGACGACACTCAGGTGATGGCCATGTTCTAGCAGATCATGGAGGCCCAGAACCACCAGGCCTTGCAGTTTTGGGCGACAGTAGTGGATGCGCTCAGGACCAGAGAGCCGGCAGCACCAGCACCATTAGCACCTCCAGCACCGGCAGCACCGAGACCAGAGACGGCCAGGGACTATCAGAACATCTGCCCGATGGACTTTTGGGGCTACGAGGGGATTGTTTATACGGATGAGTGGCTGGAGAATACGGAGAGGACACTGAATATGGTACGGATCCCGGATGACCTGATGGTGGAAGTGGCGAGCATGCGACTTTTCGACCTGGCCAGAGCTTGGTACCGGGAGGAACCCCAGTTAGCTGGGCCCCAGGTCTCTTGGGCAGATTTCAAAACTCTGTTCACGGAGAAGTTTTTCCCTGATGTGGAGCGGGATGAGCTTCGGATGCAGTTCGAGGCGTTGCATTAGGGGACCATGACAGTGGCGGAGTACACTTCAGAGTTTACTCGACTCAGCAGGTTCGCGGAGAACCTAGTCAGAGCACCGGAGGATCGAGCTTGGAGATTCAAGAAGGGCCTCACCAAGAAGCTGCAGCATGCAATAGCTATTACTCAGGCGACGACGTATGTGAGCATCCTCAAGATTGCTCAGGTAGTAGAGAAGGAGGCAGATCCGAAGCTGAAGAGGGACCGGAGCAGTAGTTTCTAGGCACCAGCAAAGAGGGCCCAGACTCAGATTCAGGCGAGGCCATAGTAGCCGGCACAGCAGCATCACCATCCAGCCAGAGTTTATGTACATCAGCCTCAGAGATAGCAGCAGGTAGTTACTTTCGCTTTCTGTTATCGGCCAGGACACAGCTTCGATGAGTGCCAAAGAGGCTCGGGCTCTGCTTATTCTACGGGTCAGATGCACACCAGATGAGGGACTACCCACAGGCTACAGCTCGACTGACAGAAAGACTTCGAGGAGCTGGAGGACCACCACCTGTACCACCCAGAGCATTACCAGCTGCACCATAGAGGGTTCAGGCTTTACCTACTCAGCAGCAGCATTTTGCACAGCACCAGCAGCAGAGGGGACCACCACAGCAGGGACATGCTTACGTCATGGCCACAGTTGAGGAGGATGAGGCAGTTCCAGATGTGATCACAGGTTCTATCCTTTTATATTCTTTCCCTGCCATTGCATTGTTTGATTCTGGAGCCACACATAATTTTGTATCATATGAGTTCCTGCATAGACACGGCTTCACACCTAAGCCCACTAGGAGGAACTATAGGATTATGACAGGAGGAGGGGTAGTGCCAGTTAGTGAGATGGTGGATTGCCCTATCACTATAGCTGGACGGGAGCTTAGGGCTCGACTTCTAGTAATGCCATTGCCCGGATTTGATATAGTCCTCGGCATCGACTGGATGAGCGAGCAGTTTGCTGTAATAGACTGCCATGAAGGAAAGGTGATTTTCAGCCCGCTTGGAGTTCCATCGTTTGAGATCAGTAGACGGATTGCAGAGAGGCCAAAGGGAGTGTACTTCGGAGCAGTTGCGAAGACCAGAAGTTGCCGCATCCGCTGATTGCAGAATTTCTCGACATCTTTCCCGAGGAGTTTCCAGGATTGCCGCCAGATCGAGATGTGGAGTTCAGCATCGACCTAGTGCCTGAATCAGCGCCGAAGTCCCAGCATTGCTACAAGATCAACCCGAAGGAAGCTGCAGAGTTGAAGGCCCAGATTGTTGAGTTAGAGGGCTAAGGTTTATTCGGTCCAGTGCTTCATCCTGGGGAGCACCGGTACTCTTCGTGCCCAAGAAGGATGGGACTGTGAGGATGTGTATCGATTATCGTGCACTCAATCCCTTCCATGTCCAAACTCGGAATTCTCCAAAGAGGCTACCAAAACACTAGTTACTTCTCTCAATTTTATCAAATTCTTGGTTAGAAACACCCCTTGGTCATGCAGGAACCCTCCCATGGTTAGATTTGACTTCCCAATAGTAGATCTAGGTATTAGGGGCCCTCAATTTGGTAGATCTAAGTTGGCGTCATGATTTTGGGACTAGATTTGGGGAAAACCCCAATTATGTCCATTGAGTGTGCGTATTGTGTCCTAATGAGGTCTATTGATGTGTATTTGATGGCATGAAGGTATTCTTTTGTCCAAAATTGGACACTTAGAGTCCGTATCATGATACGCTATGATACGTGTAGGTGGATTTGGTAAATTGGGTGTATACATGTGTTCTTCTGTCCAAAATAGCCTAAATTTGGCATAGTATTTATTCTCATATTTAACAGTAATAACAACTTAGAAATATTGTAAGTCATAACTCAGGACTCCAATTAATCTTCTATTTTTTTAAAAGAGCCGTATCAAAGTTCGTTCTGGACTTTTTGTAAAAGTGTTTGAGTGTTAGGCGTCGGAAAAATGAACATGTTTTAGTGTTTTCGTAATTGCGGGAGTTTTTGGACACGAGAATGGGAATCGTTTGAAGTTTTGGTAAGCTGATGAAGGGCTATGACATACTTTAACCCTAGAATTTATTAAACAAGTCTAATAGGTACAATATTGGTTATAAGTAAAGAACTGACTATACGATATAGACAATTTGTGTATCCTATGAGCCTAGATAGCATGGATATCAATTGAGTGTAGGTATCATAGGTTGTCAATTATATATATATATATATATATATATATATATATATATATATATATATATATATATATATATATATATATATTATTGTTAGATAATATGTTTTAATGTTGATACAAGTGGCTATCAAGTGAGCCAAGTATCGATAAGTTATGTGTCAAGGTATTAGAGTTTGGAGAAAGGTACTAGTGTGATACTTGGGTACCATGAGGATATTGGTATCATGATACTCAAGTATCATGAGTGAGGGTAAGTGAATATTGGGGCTTGAGTAATGTATCATATTTGGTATCAAGTATTAGTATTAGAGTTAGTTGGATCAGTATCAAGGAGGATAAGGTATTTGTCAAGATACAAAGATATTGGATATTAGAAATATGTCATGAATAATGTCAAGATGTCAAGTGCCAAGAGCAGGATGAGTAAGTTCATGTGTGTATGATTGGTAGGGTATGGTAAGCATAGGGTATCCTGGGGTAATTTGGATAGGTAATGGAATAGAATTGGGTATATTGATATATAGGTATATAGGTAAACATATTGCTATAATCTGTATATCTATACATGTCATAGGGTAAGAATATAGGTATCTTGATATCAATTGTAGGTAACCTAGGATACATATCTATGCATATATGTATCAAGGATCAAATATAGATATCTATAGGTATTATACATATAGAAATAAGATACTAGAATATATGTTATGCTATATAGGGTATAGGTAAGGTAGCCAGGGTATGATGTAAAATGTGGAATACTTAATGAATTAAGGTATCATGATATATCATGGAATAAGGTATGTCAAGTATTAGGTAGAACATGGTATATATATATATATATATATATATATATATATATATATATATATATATATATATATATATATATATATATATATATATATATATATATTGCTATCTATATATGTATATAGGTGTATATGTATATGTATAGGTAGTTAAAGTAATTCTAAAGGTAAAGGTAAAAACCTTAGTAGCAAGGTAAGCCATGGGTATGCTTAGGATAGCAAGGGTACAATATCATATATGTATTTTATATAGGTATCATACAGATACCAATATTATATATATATATATATATATATATATATATATATATATATATATATATATATATATATATATATATAGGGCCATGATGAGCCTGGCCTGTGCAATGCGGGGCATCCACAACATCGTAGGACTGACCAAAAATGGCCACGATCTGAGCTGACGTGGGTCAGAATGTGGTGCCCGTGCATGAAAACTAAATGGCTAGGGCGCCGTACGGACGGTCGAGGACCGGCACCATTCTACCACGGGTATAAACGACGACCGACTACGCGGCCCGTTGTGCAGCACCGTAAGGGCGTCGAAAAGACGTCGTAAGGGCGTCGTGCGCATAGAACGGGTGGCTGTGCGGCATCAGCTATCGTAGGCGTCGTGAAGACGTCGGGGGCACCTTCGGTATGGTAGGCAAAGAGAGGCATTGAGTTGCCGGCGTCTAAAGACATCGGCCATCCCGTGAGGCTCTGGAGCGCGCGGAGTGCATGTGTGTGCGTGTGGGGCGATGATGAAAAAGCCAATGCGAACAAGATTCGCACGAAGAGTCCAAAACAACATGACGACCGGCAAAAATCGTGTGCGGGAAGACACACGATTTAACTAAGCCCGCACGTGCTATATATATATTAATTTTTTTTTAATTATATATATATATATATATATATATATATATATATATATATATATATATATATATATATATATATATATATATATAATATATATATATATATATATATATATATATATATATATATATATATATATATATATATATATATATATATAAAATATATATATATATATATATATAAATCGTGTGCGGGAAGACACACGATTTAACTAAGCCTATATATATATATATATATATATATATATATATATATATATATATATATATATATATATATATAGTATAAGGGGTGTATTATATCATGTGGATATGGTATAGGGATATCTTGGTGTACTACGGCATGTATGGTATATGGACAATATAGTATATGAGTAGGGTAGTAACCTAGATAGTATGGGTATAAGATATGGTATGGATATTGTTAGAGGGATAAATACCATGGGTATGGGTGTATATAGAAATATGGTGTATATATATGCTAGGAATCAGGGTATTATTGTTAGTCCCGAGGCGTGGATATAGATAGAAAACAGGAGTTTAGCAAGCCTACACAGTAGGTGTCACAAATGAGGAGTTTAGCAAGCCTACACAGTAGGTGCCACAAATGAGATAGATCTCAAGAACAAAGTTAGGCCTCCCTACTCAGTAGGTGACTTAAAATCTGAAGAACGAGTTACAGAGAAACATAAGAAGAAGAAGAGGAGGATTAAATCTGCTGGGGGTGTAAAAACACCGTTTCTCAAAGCAAGATTCGCCTCTATACGATCTGCTTCCAGGAACCAGCAAGTTTAAGAGAACTTCTGGAACGCTCGTCAGTCAATATTTGTGACTTGAACGGGCTTCCTGAACTTTACGGACTCCCTTAATCTCTTCTATGGTGCATCTTGGAAAGGAGACAAGGGGGCTCTATTTATAGAGTAGAGTGAGGCCTCACCATCTCTCATATCCGATGTGGGACTAAAACACCAATACTCTAAAATAGAGTTTGATGTTTTACATCATCCCACAATCAACATACTCGAATGCTAGCCCACGCCTTCCCCCGAACACTCCCATGCATGCACGAGACAATCTGGAGTTCGTGTCGAGTCCGAGCCCGCATAACAAAAATTAACTTACGTCCTTGTTGGAATTAATCATTTTTCTTTCTAGGAAAATACTCCTACATGGCACACACTTGTGCTCCACTACACCTCATGTGCATACCTCAACACAAGCATTGCTTTATATTAAGATACTCACTATTTGGTGTTTCCGATGTGGGACTATCTTTCCTAGTCTAAAGACAAAAACAACACCAACAATCCCCCACATATCTCAATATATGGGTTGAGCGTTCCCTACAGTGACTGTCCATCATGCACTAGGAGAGATGTCACTGACGACTTGAATCTTCCCACATGGGTCAAATAACAGTATGATGGACTAAGCCTTGAATTCTGCACCATAGCTGTAATTCTTCCCACTCACATAATGTAGTTATCTGTGCTTCTGGGTGCACATGCCATGTGCCAGCCTGGTTTTGGTGTATGTATTTTGGGCGTCTATAAGTTTACCCTCAAGAGACGGCATGTATCTCTATCCATATACTCTAGGTGAGTTCTTTTAAAGAGTCCTTGGCATGAAGCCTTGCGCTTCCGTGCGGTGCTACGCCGCTATGACATGGCTTAAAGTCGAGGCTTTATCCCTAACTGGGTACCTCATCGTAGAGTCATACTACTGTAGCATGAGGTCACAAGCCCCTTTGTAGTGCCAAACTACCTAGCATGAAGCCTTGCGCTTCCGTGCGGTGTTACGCCGCTATGGCATGGCTTGCAAAGCCGAGGCTTTACCCTACCTGGTACCTCTTCGTGGTGTCATGCCACTGTAACATGAGGACACTGGCCTCTTTGTAGTGCTGTCTACCACTCTTTATTTATAATATACAACATTAGGCTACCTGCCTATAAGCGGTGCTACACCGCAGTGACATGGCTTGCTAAGCCGAGGCATTACCCCTACCTGGGAACCTCATTGTGGTGTCACCCTACTGTAGCATGGAGTCTATGAGCTCCTTTGTAGTGCTGCGCTACTGTGCTTCCTGTAAAGTACAACAGACATTCACTCTATCTGAGAACTTATTAAGGCGTTTAAGCCATCCTCTCCACAGGACATGTTCTCTGCAGAGAACTATAGTAGACAACAGTGGTTATGGGTCCATATCCCTTCCATGTCCCTCAGGACTATGTACCCACTATTACCTTATATTTTCCCAATCAGTGGTCCTCCCTTGAACCAAAAGCTAGATGCGTAGTAGATTTCTCTTTAAACTAATGGCATAAAACTTTATGGTAGGATTACACAGATACAATATCAGAATGCCTTCAAGCCTATTTTTCTTGCTGTGTTATCGACCAGCTGGAGCTTGAGGCCCTTTGTGAACGGATCCACCAGGTTCTCCTGACTTCGAACATCAATTACAGCAATGGTTCCCCTTTTAATGAGATCGTTTATTGCTCTGTGCTTCAGCCGCACAGTTCTCTTCTTCCCGTTGAAGAGGTCATTTGATGCTACTGCTGTAGTCGCCTGGTTGTCACAATATATCAGTACCGCCGGTATCTGAGCTCCAACCACTGGAAGATCATACATGAGCTCTCGAAGCCATTCTGCTTCATCTGCTGCAGCTTCTAGTGTATAGAACTCAGATTCCATGGAGGAACGAGAGAGTATAGTCTGCTTCTTTGACTTCCACGATATAGCAACTCCATCCAAGGAAAAGATGTATCCACCTGTGGATCTCTCGCTCTCCACCTCTGAACACCAACTAGCAACTCCTAGACAGTTGACCAATGTCAAGTGTGTGTGTACAGAGCAAGTGCAAGTGTGTCCATGAAGTTTACAATGCAATCTACATGATTCTAGGCCCTTCTAGGTCAAAGTCAACTCTAAAGTCAACTCTGGTCAACCTTGGGTCAAACTAGGAGTCAAAGTCCACTATCTAGGATTACATTGGTCAACTGTCTAGGGTTTTGTCAACTAGTCAAACTTAGCTAATTAGGTCAACTTTGGTCAACATCTAAGGTATACTAACTTATAATCCTAGTCATAGGTCAAAATATACTAGGATACCTTATACTATATCAATACATATATCAACCTTATCTCAACTAACCATAACATTTTACATATTCCTATAACCCACATATATAGATAGATATCCATTACCTTGAATTAGCTTAGCCCTTTACTTACTTACCCTTATAACATATATAGTACATACACTAGTAGTGAACTAAATTGCTATACTCATGAATGAATATATATATATATATATATATATATATATATATATATATATATATATATATATATATATATATATATATATATATATAGTCCTAGTGGCCGTAGCCCGTTGGGAACGGTGGAGCACCCCAGCGTAGTGGCGCGGGTTCGAGCTCCCTTGGAGGCATGCCTCCAAGCACCATTAAGAAGTGGACACCCTCAAAAAATATATATATATATATATATATATATATATATATATATATATATATATATATATATATATATATATATATATATATATATATATATAGAGGAAAATGTACCTAAGGTCGACCTTAGGTAAGTTACCTAAGGTCGACCTCATTTTCCTCACGCTTCAATTTTTTTTATGGGATTCATCTACACCTTATTGATTGGCAACATACCAAATTTCAAGAAAAAAAAATATTGTTTAGCCCCCTATCTATCCCTTGCAAAATCGACGGTCTAAAACTTTGCTGCTACACCGTCGATTTTGCAAGGGATAGATAGGGGGCTAAACAATATTTTTTTTCTTGAAATTTGGTATGTTGCCAATCAATAAGGAGTAGATGAATCCCATAAAAAAAATTGAAGAAAAAAATGTTGTAAAGTGAGGAAAATGAGGTCGACCTTAGGTAACTTACCTAAGGTCGACCTTAGGTACATTTTCCTCATATATATATATATATATATATATATATATATATATATATATATATATATATATATATATATATATATATATATATATATATAATGTATACTTATATACCCAACTGGTCTATATATAACTATAGCCTAGTATACATGATATAAACAAAGGATATGCCACACCCTAAGCTGATACCCAAGACACTCAACTAACACTCCACCATACTCCAATACATTGACCCAAGCTGTATACCCTTGCTTAAAACCCATATCTAATACACCCAGATATCCTAACAATTTTGATACTCTAACCCACTGCCTATGGCCTAAGCCAAAAGCCAAACCTTGCTGCTGCTGCATGCCCTATGCTTGTTGCTGCTGCAGATGCCTACTGCTGCTGCAAATGCCAAGCCTGTATTAGCCAAGCCTGCTACATAGCTAGCCCAAACAACTAATATCCTGACATACTAACTCCCTAACCTCTCATATAATATACATGTACCACATATTTAGTTACAAGAATTAGAGGGTAAGTGTTCAGATATGAAGGCAAGCAGTGCAATACGAAGAAGGGATTGCAAATAGAATATGCAGTGATACCAAAACAGTGAAGGCCAATTTGAGTACATGATGTGCACATCTGCAGGCTGATATTAAACAAGAACTGGGTATTCAAAATGTAATGGCCTAAACTCAACATTGAAATGGACAGCAAAAATGAATGCAGTGAATGTGAGTGAAGAGTGCCAGTGTCAAGTGTGTGTGTACAGAGCAAGTGCAAGTGTGTCCATGAAGTATATATATATATATATATATATATATATATATATATATATATATATATATATATATATATATATATATATATATATATATATATATATATATATATATATATTCATTCATGAGTATAGCAATTTAGTTTATTCACTACTAGTGTATGTACTATATATGTTATAAGGGTAAGTAAGTAAAGGGCTAAGGTAATTCAAGGTAATGGATATATATGTGGGTTATAGGAATATGTAAAATGTTATGGTTAGTTGAGATAAGGTTGATATATGTATTGATATAGTATAAGGTATCCTAGTATATTTTGACCTATGACTAGGATTATAAGTTAGTATACCTTAGATGTTGACCAAAGTTGAACTAATTAGCTAAGTTTGACTAGTTGACCAAACCCTAGACAGTTGACCAATGTAACCCTAGATAGTTGACTTTGACTCCTAGTTTGACCCAGGGTTGACCAGAGTTGACTTTAGAGTTGACTTTTACCTAGAAGGACCTCATGTAGATTGTATTGTAAACTTCAATTATTACATATTGAGCACATTATAACCTGTATTGCTCTAAATAGGACCTTGTGACTCCAGTTCGAACATCTGTATACATCAGTCGCTCAGGGTATCAGGCGAGTACATTCTCTGATAGTTCTTTCATTTACTTGATGATTATTGTATTTCAGTTCTAGTTGGTTCTATTTGATTCTTTGTCACAACACAGATTGGTATTTCTGGATCCATTGCATGCGATACTCATACTTTACTTGTCTGGCCTCTATTACTGGAATTACCCCTACTAGAATCACTTACTGGCATCATATTATTCTGGCTGGACTTGTACTCGATTTACGTGTCATTTTATAGATTTATTTGTACTTGTCGGGCGGGGAAATACTCAAGTAGATATGTAAACATTCCCAAAAATTGGAAGCACCCATACTGGTCTAATCTGGAATGATAGCAGTAATACACTTGCCAAGTGTGCGATGAGCTGTATTTACACATAGCCGTTTACATGTCGAACTCGGTATTTTAAAACACACTGGTTAGTGTTTTGTACTAGACTCACACTAGGATCACACTTGACTACATTGTACTGTCTGGACTCATATAACATTGCTCTAGTTCAGTTAGTTTTATTTTTACAGTCTTCATTGTCATGCTCTACTGATTCGCTATATTACTTTTCTTGTTCTTTAAACTGTTGCTCTACTTCATTACCTGCCTCAAACTTCCATATTTCGTCAATATAACTGTCTATAACTGCTTTATAGTCTTTGCCATTTACTTGGGATTGCTAGATGAGGTGTGCTCGTTCCATCCTGACTGGATATATTTTTCAGATGTTTGTCCTGAGGGTATGTGCCCTACCTGCTATGGATCTGAGGAGGGATTAGCCACCCTGAGCCCTGACCTTCAGGAGTGACCAAAGGAGTAGTTTATAGGACTTATTCTAGATTTCATGTTTAAACTTGAATTGTAATAAGTGGAGATTTTGACATTGTATTTGAGATTGTTTTCAAATATTATTATTTAGTAGTTTATTTAGTTGTTGTTGCTGTTTAGTCTTATTAGTTATCTAGACTTCTGTGATATCTTATCGTGCTTAGATTGTGATTGAGTTTTGTCATATCTTATTCTTGTCCTCCATTCGGAGTTGAGATCCATGACAGGTACATTATATAATTGCGTGAGTTGTTAGATAGTGACCTAGTACAACGTTCTACCGCTGATTCTGTGCCGTAGGCTGGGCACTGTTACGCACTCGTGCCCCTATACCGGATGCGGGTCTTGACAACCTGTTAGACTAAGGAAAACTCATCACAGCATAGGATTGCGAAAAAATGGTTATGGCCTTATGGGTATATTTTACTAAGTTTGGTTAGATTATCATCTTGTAGTTTAGGTCATTTTAACAGTTTTCTATTTTTCAGATAGTTCAGACATGCAACATAGGAACTATCTATTCACCTGCACTTGATGCTTCTGAGCTTCCACCACCCCCTGGCACTCCAACTATCACCATTATTAGTACGCAGTTGATGGAGATGTTTCAGGAGTTCCTCGATGCCCAAAGGGAGCAAGCCGTCCTTTTTCAAGCCAGACTTGTAGATGCACTTTCTGAGCCAGGGAGGACTTATGATTTCTAGACTTTTGGACCTTTGGACTTCTCCGACACTGAGTGCATTCTTTGCACCGATGATCAGATCGAGAACCAGGAGCTGCCACCTCCGAAGGTCATCCAAGTCTCTGAGGATCCAACTTCTCTGAAGATTGAAGCCACCAGCCAGGAGATCCTAAACGTAGCCCGGACAATAGAACGAGACGGAAAGCTGAAGCCCAATAGAAACATGAAGACTTGTGACGGAGATAGCAACTATTTTATGTTGGCCCAATGATTGATCATGTTTTTGAATATGGTTAATCAGTTAAGTTTAGCATTTAATTATCACTAATCTTCATACTATTACTATAGCATTTCTACTTATACTTATACCTTTAGTGATATGTTCTTATTATTTTACTTATTAGTGATATGAGTTTTTATTATATATATCTTAAATTTAATTGAGTTACCAAAATCAAAATATGTTTTGATTATGGTTATTCAATTAAGTTTTAACATTATGATATCACTAATATTTATGCTATCACTATAGCTCTTATACTTAAACTTAGCATTGTCCTACTGTGCTTTATCTTATCATATTTGCTACATGTATATTGCTTTGTTCGTCTAACATGTACATGCAGAAAAGCAATAAGCAAGATCAATGTGGACATATGCAATGAAGAAATCATGGTGGGCCAAAGACGACGGATCCCACAAGATTTCTCTGAACCACCTGACGACATCTCCGGAGCCACACACTCGGGGACAGATGACGTCAAGGAAGAAGCCAACATCTATCAAGGAAAGAAGCCATGCCATTCCATCAACATTTCAAGACTCTGAAGAAGCCTGCACCTGCTACAGTATATCTGGAGTCTGTAATGAGTCTTAGGAATAATTGTAAACACAAGAAATGGATGGCAAAATCGAAAGCTAGGGTAGAAATTAGCTCAGGATCATTTTCGGATGAAAATCGGTCTACCGACGGTATACCGGTCTATACCGACGGTATACCGATTTTTGTTCACAAAAAGTTTATGTCTACAAAATCGACATACCGACGGAATACCGATCTATACCGACGGTATACCGATTCAATAACGTTGGAAATCCAATGGTCGAATTCCGAGCATTTAATGATACCAACGGCTATATTTCTAGCTGTTGCATTCCAGACCGGTATTCCGACGGTATACCGGTTCATACCGACAGTATACCGATCGCTGACAGAAAATTTGCCTTTGAGCTCTTTTCAATGCTTTGGTTATAAATAGCCTTGAACCCTTTCATTCAAGGTTGATGCTTTGAGCCAAATTTTTTTTCTAAACCACCAAAGCCTATCCACAAACAACTCTACAAAACTTTCATTTGCCATCCACAAATTGTGTTAGAGTTATTGAGTTGAAAAGTAAGATCTTTATCTTGTTGTATAAGGAGATCAAAACCTATTGTGAAAGGTTGAAGTTGGAGAGTCTTTGAATCCAAACTCTCGGTTGAAGTTGGAGAGTCTTCCTATCCAAACTCTCGATTGAAGTTGGAGAGTCTTTGCATCCAAACTCTCGGTTGAAGTCGGAGAGGCCTTCCGACTAAAGCTCTCGTGTAAGAAGTTGGCGAGTTCTTCGGATCCAAACTCGTGTTAAAGTTGACGAGTTCTTCGGATCCAAACTCGTGTGTAACTATTTACTCAAATAGTGGATTATGTAGTGCCCCGTCCCTACATCGTGCCCCGTACTCTGTCCACGGGGTGCACGAGAAAGGAACACTGTCGCTATCGATTCGGTCGGGACCGATAGGTCGGGATCGACCGAGTTGATCGAACAGGAACGGTTGAATTAAGATCCATTCCTCGTTATGGAATGTCTTCTTCGGAACCAAGTCCCATATTCAGCGGGTTGCGCCTCGAGGATTGACTCTGCGGCTGAGTCGGGAGAGACCTCCCGTTGCTCTGCTTTTCACGCCGCTTGCGTTGGTTTTGGCTTTGTTTTCTGAATGCGTTTTCGTGAATGTTTTCAATGGTTTTCGTGGCTTGCATTTCGAACTCGCATTTTCTATCGAACTTCTTGAATAATGTAGTGTTCTAATCTGTTGCTTATGCGATTTCAGGTAATCGCGTAGGCGATGTCTAGCGCGACCAACAAGTTCTCTCGCCGAAGTAAACTCAAGGTGAGTGGCTGACCCTTCTCTTCTCGACCCCCTTCTTAGGCAAAATCGATAGTGTTGTTGCGAATGAAAAAATAAATGCAAGTGCACGAACACGAATGAATGAGCAAGTTTTCAAAGAAAAGGGTAGGCTATGTCTTAACAACTAAAAACATGTCTTTGCACGGTCATGGACAACTTGTCGACAAGGTGAGCGTTTCCCCGCACGGCAACCCGAGGCCACGGGACCGTTGCGGGCAATAAGGGAAACAAATAATTAGCTGTGCTGGGCACGGGTTAGGCGAGGACTTGCAGCGGGGCTCGCTACTCACGCTGAAAGGACCCCGTCTAACAAAAGCTAGAGGAGTCCATGATGGCTCTGGGAGCCAGTGACCAACCACACAAAATATTGCACTTGGTATGAAAATGATAAAAATTGATAGGGAAGAACATGGTAAGTTTCATAAGGCGTGGCGCGGTCCGCCGCGGGTAAGTTCAACGTAAATTTCATTATGCCTGTCATATGCTTGTTGAAATTCATTAGGATGGTTAGAAACATTCATGAACTAAGTCATATAAACTCTTCAACCAAATGAGAGCATAAAAACTTAAATAGCCACGCACCAGTACAAAGTGTAATGTACTGATCCTCGCTCTCCACGCAGGTACCCCGAACCACGAAGGGCGTGCCACTTGAAACTCAAGGCAACATGAACCCTTTTGAAGCCTCGTCCGCGTGTAGAGGCTTGTTTCTGGATTCTTTTTGAAGAAGACCCGCACTCAGTCCCAAAGAAAAGATGATGACTCGACTTCCCGCGATAGCAGGTGGAGATGTGTAATAGTTTTTGCTTGTAAAAAGGGATGTAATGTATGGAACGACTATCTCATCGGCGTTCATTTTGTAAGCCGAGTCATGTTGTAGCCCGCGCGGCAATGATTGTGAAGAAGTCTATGTAAAGTTTTATTATTATCAATGAAAAAGTCCATTTCTATTTCAAATGTGTCATTCAATTTCTCTGCGTGCTCTAACTTGATGTTGTGTTTCGGATAACCTTATGACTATGCCTTGTGCGATCGCAACTTAGGTTCGCACGGCATCATGCCCGGGGGACGACTATCGATTCTACGGAATCGGGGCGTGACATAATGGTATCAGAGCACGGCTTTACATCCTTTGGCCTCGCGTCTAGAGTTCCAAACCTTTGACCTCGCATCGATGAGATAAGTTGTTCCATACAATGAGTCCGTAATAATTTGTGATTGATGCGTTTGCCTTCGTATCGCAGAAGTGACGGAACCCACGGCCGAACACGAACAGAGCACTTCTAGCGGCTCTAGTAGTTCGCATCGTTCGCGGGCCGAACCTTCCAACGATACCATCGAAAGGATGCCGTGCATGATGGAGGCGCAGCGGAACCAGTCCGAGAACTGACATCAACAGACCGAGGACGACATGCCCAATTCGAAGCTCGCTGCGAAGCTCGTTTCGACGCACATGCCAAACTTCAACAAAAGCAGCTGGATACCCTGTAGTAGATCGTCCAGAACATGGCGACCAACGGGAATTCTGTGACTGTGCCTACCGTCTCCGTGCCGACGATCCAACCCATTGAAGTCGATACGGAGGGGCCCGAGCGTCAACCAGCGGCACCGAAAAAGTACAACTTTGAAGTGTCAGAATTCAAAAAGGCGTGCCACACTTCCTTCAGCGGTACCGAAGGCCCTTCCATGGCGATCGACTGGTTAGAAGAGCTGGAAGACCACTTCGAGCTTCTCGGCATTGAAGAATCGAAGCAAGTCGCCTGCGCACAACTTCAACTATGGTTGAACGCGCACGACTGATGGGCCGTACGCAAGCGAGCGATTCGACCGGACAACAACACCGCGCCGATCTCTTGGGCCACGTTCCGCAAAGATTTTGAAGTCCAGTACCTTCCGTCAGCCGTTCGTCAAGCGAAGGAAAATGAATTCATGCAGTTGAAGCGAGGGAGCCGGACAGTGGAACAGTATGCCGCAGAATTCAACAAGTTGTCTAAGTTTGCTAGTCAGTTTCTGCCCACTGAAGAGTGCCGTGTGCGAAGGTTCGAAGTGGGTCCGCGACACTCTATCGGTACGCATATCGGGGTCCCAGAGTACAAGACCGTGGACGAGGCTCTGAATCACGCTCTCCGCCTTGAGAACCTGCATCCTTCCGGTGCTGACGACGTTGTGCGCCACTCCAATCACAAACGTCCTAGCTATACGGGAGGCAACAACGATGCGTCAAAGCGTCCAAATAACGGCGGCTACAAGGGTGAGAAAACGATACTTAAGTGCACCAATTGCGGGCGACTTGGACACCGTAAAAGCCACTGCTATTATCGCAATGTTGAATATTTCACTTGCGGACAAAGGGGCCACTTCGCTCGAGATTGCACGAACCCCAGACTGACTCGCAACGTTCCACCACAACAAAACCGTCAAGAGAATCGAGGACAGGTGCCCCGACCTGCTCAGCCCACTCAACTCAACAACCAAGACCGACGTCCTAATGCACAAGGTCGTGTCTTTGCCATGACTTAAGACGAGGCATTTGCTTCCTACACTGTTGTGACAGGTGAATTTCAATAATGTACCTGCTCGTATGTTATTTGATTCAGGTGCCTCGTATACTTTCATATCGGCGGGCTTCGCCGCCGAGCACAAATTCCCTGTAATATTGTTAGACCTTGACCTTAGCGTAAGTATGCCTTCGGGCATGTCACTACTCACAAACTTAGCCTGCGGGGGAGGAACCATATGTATTGGGGGTCAAAAGATCGATCTTGATGCGATACTTCTAAATATGAAGGACTTCAACATCATACTGGGCATGGATTGGCTCGGTCCGTGCAACGCAACAATAGACTGCGCTAAAAAGAAGGTCACATTCCGCATACCTGGAGTACCTGAATTCTGTTACTCGTGTGGTGAGGCGTCGCCGACCTGTAAGGTGATCTCTGCAATATCTGCTCGACGGATGCTGCATTCTGGGTGCGATGGCTATCTAGCTTCCGTTCGAGACATGCGACAGGATAGTACAAACGCGGGAGAGATCGACGTTGTGGCAGAATTCCCAGACGTGTTCTCGGACGAGCTACCCGGCATGCCGTCCGATCGAGAAATAGAGTTCACCATCGACACATTTCCCGACACCCGGCCGATCTCGAAAGCTCCGTACAGAATGGCCCCTGCAGAACTGAAGGAACTAAAGGCACAACTACAAGAATTACTCGACAGAGGGTTTATCCGTCCGAGTGTCTCGCCGTGGGGTACGCCCGTGCTATTTGTGAAGAAGAAGGATGGATCGATGCGGCTCTGCATCAACTATCGGGAATTGAATAAAGCTACCGTTCGGAACAAATACCCCTTGCCCCGTATCGACAACTTGTTCGACCAGCTCCAAGGTGCAACGGTGTTTTCGAAGATTGATCTGCGATCGGGTTATCACCAACTCAAAGTCAAGCCAGATGACGTGCCGAAGTCTGCCTTTCGCACTCGTTATGGCCACTACGAGTTCTTGGTAATGTCGTTCGGTCTGACGAATGCCCCTACCGTCTTCATGGATCTAATGAATCGGGTGTTCCGTCCGTTCGTTGATAAGTTCGTAGTAGTCTTCATTGATGATATCCTCGTCTACTCGAAGGATCGAGTGCAACATGCAGAGCATCTACGGACGGTACTCCAGACCCTTCGAGAGAATCAGTTGTATGCGAAGATGAGCAAGTGCAAATTCTGGCTGAACAGCGTCTCATTCCTTGGGCACATCATCTCCGCCACGGGCATCACAGTCGATCCGAAGAAAGTCGAGGTAGTTGCTGATTGGAAACGGCCCGCATTAGTTAGCGAAATTTGAAGCTTCTTAGGCTTGGCGGGATACTACCGACGCTTCATGAAGGACTTCGCGAAGACTGCATCGTCGTTGACTCGTCTCACCCAGAAAGGAGTCGCGTTCAAGTGGTCAGACGACTGTGAAGCTTCCTTTCAAGAGCTCAAACAACGGCTCGTTTCGGCCCCGATACTTGTACTTTCTGAATGGACGGAGGGATTTCAAATCTTCAACGATGCTTCTGGCCAGGGCTTGGGATGTGTGCTCATGCAGCGGAATAAGGTGATATCTTTTGCTTCCCGGCAGTTGAAGCTGCACGAGAAGAACTACCCCATGCACGACCTAGAATTAGCGGCGATTGTGTTTGCATTGAAGCTATGGCGTCACTATCTCTATGGCGTGGCGTGCAGGATTTATATGGACCACAAAAGCCTTAAGTATCTCTTCACCCAGAAAGAATTGAATTTGCGTCAGAGGCGATGGCTCGAGCTGATCAAAGACTATGACTTATCAATCGACTACACGCTGGATAAGGGAAATGTTGTAGCGGATGCGCTGAACCGAAAATACTTAGCTTTGTTATGCATCAACGATCGACTGCTGCGCGACCTGGAGGAATGGGCATCGAACTCCGAGTTTATTTCAGAGACGTAAAACTGGCACAACTGCGGGTGGAACCGAGCCTTCTGGAGAGGATCAAGTCTGCACAGAAGGACGACCCATACCTGGAGAAGATGCGGAAGCTGATATCGACAGGAAAAGCGTCCGACTTTGCAGAGGACGAGTCAGGAGTGTTGCGCGTGAAGGGACGGCTATGCGTACCGGACAACGCAGAACTTAGAAAAGAGATAATGTCGGAGGTGCATTATGCAAAATATTCATTGCATCCTGGTAGCACCAAGATGTATAAGGACCTCTGCGTTGTCTTTTGGTGGCACGGCATGAAGAGGGACGTAGCGCTCTTTGTGTCAAAATGTATGGCCTGTCAGCAAGTCAAAGCCAAGCGCCAGCGACCGAGCGGGGAGATGCAGAACCTCGCCATTCCAGAGTGGAAATGGGATCACATCACTATGGACTTCGTTGTTGGCTTGCCGAGGACACCGCGGGAAAACGACGCGTCTGGGTCATCGTCGATCGACTAACCAAGTCAGCACACTTTATCGCCATCAAAGTTACTTGGAGCGTCGACCGCCTTGCTCAGATATACCTTGATGAAATAGTTCGGCTGCACGGGGTCCCAGTTTCTATCGTATCTGATCGGGATGGACGGTTCGTAGCGCTTCTGGAGTACATTCAGCGTTGGGGACCAAGTTGAAGTTTAGCTCAGCTTATCATCCTCAGACTGACGGCCAAATAGAGCGGGTGAATCAAATCCTCGAAGACATGTTACGACTCTGTGCGATCGACTTGAAGTCAAGTTGGGACGTCCATCTACCGCTGGCCGAGTTTGCATACAACAACAACTATCAGTCCAGCAACCAAATGGCGCCGTATGAAGCTTTGTACGACCGGAAGTGCAGATCGCCCATTTGTTGGGATGAAGTCGGGGAACGGCAGATACTTGGTCCGGAGCTGGTGGAGCAGACCGTGCAGAAGGTCAAGTTAATACGGGAGAGATTGAAGATAGCACAAAGCCGGCAAAAGAGCTATGCCGACATGCACGATGCCCCCTCGAGTTCTCGGAAGGCGACCATATATTCTTGAAAGTCATGCCTATGCGGGGAGTTTCCAGGTTCGGTGCAGAGGGGAAATTGAGCCCAAGATTTGTTGGCCCGTTCGAAATATTGAAACGAGTCGCCCCGGTAGCTTACCAAATCGCCTTGCCGCCTGCGTTGTCAGAGGTACATGATGTCTTCCACGTATCACAATTGCGGAAGTACGTGCATGATCCGAGCCATGTGGTGGATTTGGGTAAGCTGGACCTGAAGGCGGACTTGTCATATGTCGAAGAGCCGGTGCAAATCTTGGAGCGCAAGAATAAACTTCTCCGCAACCGTGCTATTCCTCTCGTCCGCGTCCTCTAGAGAAACCATTCGGTCGAGGAGTCGACGTGGGAGCTTGAGTCAGAAATGAAGGAGAAGTTTCCTTCATTGTTCTCGTAGAGGTAGGTTCTATTCTTAAGTTTCGAGGACGAAACTTTTTCTTAGTTGGTTATGGTGTAGTACCCCGTCCCTACATCGTGCCCCGTACTCTGTCTACGGGGTACGCGAGAAAGGAACACTGTCGCTATCGATTCGGTCGGGATCGATAGGTCAGGATCGATCGAGTCGATCGAACGAGAACGGTTGAATTAAGATCCATTCCTCGTTATGGAATGTCTTCTTCGGAACCAAGTCCCATATTCAGCGGGTTGCACCTCGAGGATTGACTCTGCGACTGAGTCGGGAGAGACCTCCCGTTGCTCTGTTTTTCACGCTGCTTGCGTTGGTTTTGGCTTTATTTTCTGAATGCATTTTCGTGAATGTTTTCGATGGTTTTCATGGCTTGCATTTCGAACTCGCATTTTCTATCGAACTCCTTGAATAATGCAGTGTTCTAGTCGGTTGCTTATGCGATTTCAGGTAATCGCGTAGGCGACGTCTAGCGCGACCAACAAGTTCTCTTGCCGAAGTAAACTCAAGGTGAGTGGCTGACCCTTCTCTTCTCGACTCCCTTCTTAGGCAAAATCGATAGTGTTGTTGCGAATGAAAAGATAAATGCAAGTGCACGAACACGAATGAATGAGCAAGTTTTCAAAGAAAAGGGTAGGCTATATCTTAACAACTAAAAACATGTCTTTTCTCGGTCATGGACAACTTGTCGACAAGGTGAGCGTTTCCCCGCACGGCAACCCGAGGCCACGGGACCGTTGCGGGCAATAAAGGAAACAAATAATTAGTTGTGCTGGGCACGGGTTAGGCGAGGACTTGCAGGGGGCTCGCTACTCACGCTGAAAGGACCCCGTCTAACAAAAGCTAAAGGAGTCCATGATGGCTCTGGGAGCCAGTGACCAACCACACGAAATATTGCACTTGGTATAAAAATGATAAAAATTGACTGGGAAGAACATGGTAAGTTTCATAAGGTGCGGCACGGTCCGCCGCGGGTAAGTTCAACGTAAATTTCATTATGCTTGTCATATACTTGTTGAAATTCATTAGGATGGTTAGAAACATTCATGAACTAAGTCATATAAACTCTTCAACCAAATGAGAGCTTGGAAACTTAAATAGCCACGCACCAGTACAAAGTGTAATGTACTGATCCTCGCTCTCCACGCAGGTACCCCGAACCACGAAGGGCGTGCCACTTGAAACTTAAGGCAACGTGAACCCTTTTGAAGCCTCGTCCGCGTGTAGAGGCTTGTCTCTGAATTCCTTTTGAAGAAGGCCCGCAATCAGTCCCAAAGAAAAGATGACGACTCGACTTCCCGCGATAGCAGGTGAAAATGTGTAATAGTTTTTGCTTGTAAAAAGGGATGTAATGTATGGAACGACTATCTCATCGGCGTTCATTTTGTAAGCCGAGTCATGTTGTAGCCCGCGCGGCAATGATTGTAAAGAAGTCTATGTAAAGTTTTATTATTATCAATGAAAAAGTCCATTTCTATTTCAAATGTGTCTTTCAATTTCTCTGCGTACTCTTACTTGATGTTGTGTTTCGGATAACCTTATGACTATGCCTTGTGCGATCGCAACTTAGGTTCGCACGACATCACGCCCGGGGGACGACTATCGATTCTACGGAATCGGGGCGTGACAGATTAAAGCTGGAGAGAGTTCCGGGACTGGATTGCTCCTTGGAAGGATACCAGGATATATCGTGTGTCGGTATTATTCTTGCTTTTTCTCTTGCACTTATATTTTTAAATTACCCATTAGCTTGTGCTAAGTGCTTTATTAGTTAGCTTGACCCTATTCACCCCCCCTCTAGGGTTCCTACAATTGGTATCAGAGCAAGAACTCTATTGTTAGGCTTAACATCCTTAGAGTATATCCTTGTTATTTTTCTATGGCATCTTATTCCTCCTCCGATAAAGAAGGTTATATCTCTAGTGGCATAGACAATCATGTTTCTTCTAAATGCAAGAAATGCTCTAATTGGAAAGCCATGGCTAAACAATCCTTAGAGATTCTTGATAACCTTCATTCTACAAATGAAGAACTTTCCGAAAAGGTTGTTCATTTAGTCTTCAGCAAATGAGCTGTGGGTTTTCCATGTGACTTACATATTTCTATTTGACAGTATTCTAGTTCTTTTATTCCAGCACGATATGCTTTCTTATTCTGTGATTCTTTGTTCTATGGATGAGTATAGTTTATGTGCCTACCATGTAATTATTCTACAGCTTAAGATACTTTCCATTGGTCCATTAAATTGGATATACCTATGGGATGTGTCTGTTGGCATGACACGTGTTCTAGTCCTTATAGATTTTGGGACTAGGGCGTGACATAAAGATATCTCTACCCTGAACTAGTAGGGTGATGGAACAAAACTCAATGATAACAAGGTGGAATGATAGGGACTATATGTTAAGAACCAATTTAGGATACAATCTGGTAATGATACACGTCTATCTGAAATCATGTTACCCAGAATTCTCGTCACGCCAGTAAGCATAGCTGCGATAAACTATAGAGTCAATAACTAAGGTATATACCCCTAGAATTATGGTATCTAAAATTTTTGCCATGCTGCTAGCTTGGCTGCAAAAACTCAACAGTATATCCAAAATTAGGCTATATGTCTTTGCCACGCCAGCTAATATAGCTGCGTGAACTCTAGACTCCATAACTAAGGCAAACGGTTACCTTTCTCACTGTCCTCATCCAAATATGTCATCAGAGATACCTTAATATCTATATATATATATATATATATATATATATATATATATATATATATATATATATATATATATATATATATATATATAATTTTATATTAGTGGTTGCCTAGAATTATATTAGTGTCAGTTAGTGGTTAGCCAATTAGAATTTGTAAGTGTTAGTTAGTGCTAATTATTGTTAGTCATGACTTTAGCAATTAGAATTAATTAAGTTTGGTTGTCATGAAAGAAATATTCCTTTTAGTTGTATAGATTTCTTCCTTTAGTTAATTAGATTCCAATCATGACAAATGGAGAGGGGCAAACTTGATATTTTGGCATGACCAAAATCTTACTATAAGAGATAATTTCTAATTATGGATTCATCCATTCATTTCATTTCACACATTAGCCTCATTATTTCCTAAAACTTCTTCTTTTCCAAGCAAATCCAATTTCCTACCAATTCCACTTAATCCACTTCCAATTCCACTCATCCTCACCATCATGAAGGCCTGGAGAATTGGAGAGCACAAGAAGATCCATAGGAGAGGAGCTTGCGAGGAGATCATGTCCGACTCATCCCTTTCGTATCCAAATTCGGAATCTCCACAGAGGCTACCAAAACACTGGGTACTTCCCTCAATTTTATCAAATTCATGGTTAGAAACACCCATTAGTCATGCAGGAGCCCTCCCATGGTTAGATTTGACTTTCCAATAGTAGATCTAGGCACTAGGAGCCCTCAGTTTGGTAGATCTAAGTTGGCATCATGATTTTGGGGCTCAATTTAAGGAAAACCCCAATTGTGTCCATTGAGTGTGTGTATTGTGTCCTAATGAGGACTATTGATGTTTATTTGATGGTGTGAAGTTGTTCTTGTGTCCAAAATTGGACATATAGAGTCCTATCATGATGCACCATGATATGTATAGGTGGATTTGGTAAATTGGGTGTATACACTTGTGTTCTTTTGTCCAAAACAGCCCAAATTCCTTATAGTATTCATCCTCCTTTTTAGTAGCTATATCAACTTAGAAATGCCATAAGTACTCAGGACTCCGATTAATCTTCCATTTTTTTAAAAGTACCATATCGAATTTAGCTTTCCAAATATATAAATTAATAGGCCAAATTCGTTATGAAACTTTCTGTAAAACTGTTTGAGTGTCAGGTGTTCGAAAGAAGAACGTGTTTCGATGTTTTCGCAATTTCGGGAGCTTCCGGACACGAAAATGCGAATCATTTAAAGTTTCGAAAAGCCGATACGAAGGGCTACGACATAATTTAACCATATATATATATATATATATATATATATATATATATATATATATATATATATATATATATATATATATATATATATATTATTCTTAGGTAGTATGTGTTAGTATTGATACAAGCGTTATCAAGTCACCCGAGTATAGATAAGTTGTGTCAAGGTATTAGAGTTTGGGATAAGGTACTAGTGTGATACTTGGGTACCATGAGGATATTGGTATCATGACACTCAAGTATCATGAGTGAGGGTAAGTGAGTATTGGGAGTAGCGTAAGATATCCTATTTGGTATCAAGTATTAGTATTATAGTTAGTTGGATAAGTATCTAGGAGGATAAAGTATTGGTTAAGATACTAAGATATTGGGTATTAGAACTAGGTAATAGGAAATATCAAGATGTCAAGTGCCAAAAGTAGGATGAGTGAGTTCATGTGTGTATGATTGGTAGGATATGGTAAGCATAGGGTATCCTGGGATAATTTGGATAGGTAATGGAATAGAAGGGTATATTAATATATAGGTATATAGGTAAACATATTGCTATAATCTATAACTATACATGTCATAGGGTAAGGATATAGATATCTTGGTATCAATTGTAGGTAATCTAGGATACATATCTATGCATATATGTATCAATGATCAAAGGTAGATATCTATAGGTATATGTACATATAAAAATAAGATACTAGAATACATTTTATACCATATAGGGTATAGGTAAGGCAGCTAGGGTATGGTGTAAAATGTGGGATGCTTAATGAATTAAGGTATCATGACATATCATGGTATAGGGTATGTCAAGTATTAGGTAGAACATGGTATTCTAAGGATATGCTCCATATATGTATATATAGTTATATTTGTATATGTATAGGTAGTTAAAGTAATTCTAAGGGTAACGGTAAATACCTTAGTAGCAAGGTAAGCCATGGGTATGCATAGGATAACAAGGGTACAATATCATATATGTATTTTATATATGAATCATATAGATACCAATATTATAGGATACATAAAGATATAGATATATATTTATACATATAGTATAAGGGAGTATATTATACCATGTGGATATAGTATAGGAGTATCTTGGTGTACTATGGCATGTAATGTATATGGATATATATAGTATATTAGTAAGGTATTAACCTAGCACCATAGGTAAGTGTAGACAAACATGTGTGAGGGTATAGTAATGGATAATTTAGTATACCATAGGTATTAGCATATGTAAGCATGACAGCGATAGGCCTTAGCATAGAAGGGTATTGATACAAAGGGTATCAAGGTATATATGTAAGGGTATCAAGGTATATAGGTAATGGTATTGATCAATGAGAGTGAGATAAAAGGCTGAGGTAATCCTATAGGTATGACATGTAGCCATATGAATGCATATAGATGTTTAAGAATATAGATACATAAGAATATTTGTATAAACATAGATTAGTGTACATGAGTATAGGCTTAGATATTCTAGTAGGATAATTACATAGGTAAATGTTATGTATAGGAAAATATCTATATGACTATCAATAGGGGTATAATGATACCATATGGGTATTGATATATGGTTATAAGATGGATATTGTTAGAGGGATAGATACCATGGGTATGGGTGTATATAGAAATATGGTGTATATATATGCTAGGATGCATGGTATTATAGATATCGATATACATATGGTATATTGATATGTATGTATATAGGTAATTAAGGTAATTCCATGAGAATAACATATAGCTACATATGTATATCCTAGATGTTAGGGACAGGTAGGTAAGGGTATTGGTCAAGGTAAATGAGTTCATAGCTAAGGTAATGGATAAATGGTTAGGGATATGGGTCTATAGTAGGATATATGTATATTATGTAGGTAAATGATAAATGTTTAGATATGGATAAAGTGTATGGATAAGAAAAGATAATGGTATATGTAATAGGCATTGGGTACATCCATGGATATATAAAGGGTAAATTGGCTAAGGTAATCCTAGATAGTAGGTAACTAGTAGAGATGTAAGATATATGTATTGATACTTGGCAATATTAGCTAGTATGGCTAATACCTTCAAGGTATAGATCTAGAAACAAGGTGTTAGCCTAGATTGGCCCTAGAAATAAGGTATTGACCAAGTTTGACTTTAGGACTTAGTTTTGATCTAGAAATCATATCTCAACTTAGTTAATGATAATTACCATTCTAAAACACCAATTGACATTGATATTTCATATTTAGCTTTGTGTGACTCCAGTTTGGAACCTGATCCTCACACATTGCTCAGACCACAGGCAAGTACATTTTTTTGATAGTTTTTGTTATCTTGATGATTTCTATGATATCATTATTGTAGTGTTGTACTTGATTCCTGACCCGAGGACTACACGGACTAGTATCTTGATACATGTTATAAGGAGTCATGATTGGATCTACCGTACTAGTCAGAGGATGGGAAAATATTGGTAGATTATGTGATTATATCCCAAATACTTGTGCATAGCTCACCCTCAGCTCATGTAGGATGTAGCCTGATCTTACTTGTACTTGTGCATAGCTTTTCATATATAACTGGCTTGATCTATTACTATTACTTGTGCATAGCCAGTCATATGGAATAACATGATCTTGTCCCAAGCCGATCACATAATAAACTAATATTTTAAGGCACATAGTTAATACATTGATTCTTATGATTACTTACAGTTCATTATTGCCTGTGACATGATTACCTGTTTACCTATTTTCCATATTGTTCCAGCACTACTTTTCTATCTTGTATTTCCATTGCTTAATGTTCTTATAGCTTTTGTCAATTTAATGGAACTGCTGTTGGTTTATGTACTTTGCTCCAATCCTAACTGGATAACATTTTTAGAGGATTTCGAGAACTTTTATTCTATATATAATGGACCAGAGTAGATGATGGATACGTCCAGGAACCACAGGAAGAGCCTGTTCACTACAAAAAAAATACCATTTTATGACGGGTAAAAACCGTCATATATGATAATTTATGACAGTTTTTTGAAGCAGGCAACCGTCATGAACACGGGTGTTATAAAAGTTTAGAAAAACCGTTATATATGACTTACCTTTATGTGACACTTTTTTAATTAAAAAATGACATAATTAAGTCAATTATATATAACACAAAATTTGAAAACGATATTAATATTAACATTATATATAACATATCTATCCTAAAGCGTTATGAATAGGTTATATATACATAACGCTTATTAAAATGATCTGGTTCTGAAACTATTCAGAAAGCGTTCATGAAATGTTATAAAAAGAACTTATATATAACACTTTCTAATGTTTTGTTCTTGTCATTCACACATATATATCACCTGTCAATGCTCATAATTCAATACGTTATAAAAAGCATATTAATTTCCTGAGACAACAGAAATATAAAATTTAACTAACATTTGAAACATTTCATTAAAAATATCCAAATATCACATCATCTTAATTACATTTTAAAATATATCACTCTTTTTCTAACTTTTGTTTCACCAACATATCACAATTACATTTCAAAATCCAAAAAAAATATACATTGTTCCCTTTTAGGGCAGCTGGCAGGTTCCCCATTCTTCCTAGCTCTTCCACTCTCCACTCTTTCCCAGCCAGCAGGACTTTGATAAACCTATCACATTCCAGCTATGTATAAACATCATCATCAACCCCTTCTAACCATGACTCTCGATCGAAAGCATTTTATTCAAAGAAATTAAAGAACATTGAATGTAAATAAATTAGAGAACGCACAAACAGGAAGGTCAGAAGTAAGACAGTCTCAGTAGAATAAGCTGAATGCTATATCCTGCAAAAAAAACCCAACAAAACACAATCAATTAGTCAAAAAATTATTTTTTGAATAAAATATATTTTCTGTCAAGTAAGAACACATACATCATGAGACTCCTTTTCCTCGACCTTATCCTCCTCCTTAGCCTTTGTGACGTCGGTAGGGGCAGCATCCGTACCACGACCACCTTCAGTGGACACAACAATAGCACCACAACCTCCGTATGGAATGAAAACAAACTTCTCCCTTTCGGATATAAAATTAATCACCAACCTGCAATAACTGATTGAAGCCCTAACCTATTATACACAATAACCATAAATTCCCCAAAATTGTACCCTCCAAACCCTAACCTAGCTGAAATTGACCCAAAACTGAAGAATCGATCGAGGAGATTCAAAAAACCCTAAATTCGTGGAAAAGTGATGAATAGAGAGAAAATCGTACAATTTCAAGCGGATTCAAACATATCTCCATCAAATCGATCAAAAATAGAGTTAGAATTAGAAAGGAGAAGAAAGAGCATAGTACTTGGTATATTCGCTTCTTCTTCTTCTTCTATGGTTGGAGGAGGAAGCGGGAGGGATGGTGGTGGGAGCAGCTCTGGTGGCAGAGGGCACGAAGGAGGTTAGGATTAGGGTTAGGGTTTGTAGGGAGATGGGGGAACGAAGAAGGAAAGGAGAAGGAGTAATATCAAAGAAAAAGGAATGAAAATGAGCAGAAAGTTACTTCTGAAGAGAGACTATCGGGGTTTTGGGGGGAATTTTGTTTTGGTGTGCGCGCAGGAGTTTACTATATAAATTTTTTAGAGCTTTTCTATAACGTTTATGTAAATAAATGTTATGAAAGTTTAGACTTTATATCACACTTTAGACATAATAACGTTACAATAAGCCAAAAAAACTCAAAAATCGTTGTATTAGACGACATTTTCGAAATCTTGTATCGCTTTTATGTACAGTGTTATAATAACGATTTTGAAAGCATTATTAAAAGGTTTTTTTCTTGTAGTGGTTCCTTTAGAGGAGACACCACTAGTAGCGACTTAGCTAGTTTAGCTAATAGTACTGGACGTCTCCAGCTTCGGAGACTTTGAGATGTTATTATTTTGAGACTTATATTAATGTTGAAATAGCTAGACTCTTAGACTATTGATGATGATTTGAGATATATATATTTCTAGACTTTTTTTGGATTCTTATTTCATATCTTTTATATCATTATCGTGACATTTATCCTTATTATAGTTTATTGTGATTGAATATGAATATTATCATTATTTTGTCCTCATTTTGGAGATGAGATATCATTGACAGGTTGTGATATATATTCTGAGATGTGATTGTTAATATTGATTGACCTAGACAGCAATCTACCGTCGATATTGTGGCGTAGGCTAGACATACCAACGCACTCGTGCCCTTATTTCGGGTGCAGGTTGTGACAAAGGAGGCTTGAGGCTGACAGGAGCAATGGTGACTGTAGCACTTGCCTCCCCCAATTTTTTTAATTAAAGAGCATTTATTTATTTATTATTATTATTAGGTATAGAGTGGTTAGAATCATAGTTAAATAGAGATTTGATTTTTGAGAGCACAAGGGTGCATATCTAGACTATAGGTCATATGAAGTCACTATGGTCCCTAGATAGTCCCTAGGGGGTTATTTTACTATTTTAGATCTTTATGGATATTTTTAGATAAATTTTACCTATAGAATTATTATTTTTATAGGCTTCTAGGATTTACTGTAAGGCCACTCGGAGATATTTTGGGTCCAACATTTTTACATGGACTCTAAGCATCTAGAAATAATTTCTATAATTTTTTAGAAATTTTAGGGATCTTTTGTGATTTATTAGGAATTATTTGGGGGTTAAAAGGGTTAAAAACTAGTTTTCTAAATAAGAAATCAGAAAAGAAGAAAAAAAGAGTTAACCAAAACCCACCCCAGTCTGGGCCCGCCTGGAAGCCACACAGGCCAGGCAGCGGGGCCCATGTGGCAGTCATTGGGGGCGGGTGGGCCTCGGTCTCTGAGCCGCCCAAGGAATCCTAGCCCGAGCCGGTTTGCAACTGCCCCTAAGCCGAGCCAAGCAGGACTGGCTCTGGCCCGTTGGATCTGGGCGGTGGGCGCAGGAGATCCTGCCACATGGCATCCCCAGCCGACCTAAGTGGCTCCACCAACCCTCTCTCTCTCTATGTATATGGGTATATAGTATTGTTTTCGAAAACCTAAAAAAAAATCTAGCAGCCTTTTTGTGGGAGAATCCAAGTAGAGTTCTCAACTTCGCGGAGCGATTGCCGCTAATCTAGAAGTGCTTTTCACATGCTATTTTTTTAGAAGTGTATCAAGGTTAGGTTTCCGAATATCTATTTTATTTTTTGGAATTTTGAGTGTGAATTTCTGGATAATTATTTGAGTGTCGGTTGTCCAAAAATAGATGCGTCAGACGGTTTTCGAGATTCCGAGAGATCTCGAACTCTAATTCGCAATATGTTTAAAGTTTTGGAAAGTTGACACAGATATCTACAACATATAATTTTTTAGAAATTCAGAAGTTCATCTATTATTTTATTTTATTCGTAGAAGTCAGATTTGGTCAACGGTTCATCAATTTGGTCATAATTAGCCATACTGGCGATAACTTTTGACCAAATCGTGATTTTGCCGCACGATCGATTCCAGTGCACTCATGGCGCTGAAATCTACTAGGTTGCACACTTAAACTTTTGAGGTCGTAACATTTGACTAGGTAGTCAATGATATGTCTTGGTTTGCATGCTGTGGGTCCCGAATGTGGAACCATGACTTTCCTTGGCCAAAAATTTGTGTTTAGCTTCAGATTTAAATAAAATTTTAGTTGATTTATTCCAGAATTAAAATAAAATTAATTATTTTAACCCATTAGCCACTTTTTAAGATTTTTAGAGTGGGAATCGTAGATCTAACTTGTGGGTGTTTATGTGACGGGATAGATCGGGCTACGACATCTTGAGTTGTGACTCATCATCTATCGGAGAAGACAAGTATCATTATGACCTATGTTGCCTTTATTTTGTACTGCATGTATCTTCATGTTGTCTTTTCACTATTACTTCTTTATAATTCATGTTGTCATTGTTCATGATTACTATTGTGCACGAGAGTTAAAATTGTTACGGTATATACACATGTTCATGTCTTATTCCATGTCTCTCATGTTTACTGTTTATCGTATTGCTAATGTTTCATTGTATTGGACATGTATTGTGAGTGAATCTGGTGGGGGAATACAACAAGTAAGCATGTGGTCAAAAGAATTGAATACATACTCATACACAATGATTGCATAATACCAGTCATGCACCACAAGTATGACTGACGGATATACCAAACCGTCTACAGAAAGTTAGTATTCTAAAACACACAATACACGTGACTTGATCATTGTTTATTGTTGGTCTTCCATCGAGTCTATTTCATATAGTCATCATGTCATAGTAGTACTCTTCTTATCATACCATGTCATGCATATAGTTTATCTTCCTTTATCTTCCTTATTACTTTTCTTCATGCATGTATACTATATTGTGTGATGTAGTGTTATGGTGATCTTGCTCCACTCCTGACTGGATAACTATTTTTCAGCTTTCGACAACGTGATATGTCCCAAGGTCTACGGTGAGTATGTTGGAGACACTGACGTCACTGGCATACCTGATTCCAGCACTGATACGAATTAGCATATTTTTTCTTATGCATTCATATTAGTTAGTAGTTATAGTTATGGATTCTAGTTTATCTATTCTATTTTTTGCTACAGGGTTTGTTCCCGAGACTTTCTGAGTTGTAGTGGATTATTTGATAATTATAATACTAAAAACTATTAGATATTTTGGTTATTACTGATGGCTTAGTTGTGGATGATATATGTGCATGTTGTGCTTGTTGTGGACCATTGTTATCATAGATAGCGTACTACCGCCGATGTTGCGGTGTAGGCTGGACTTGGCCATGTACTCGTATCCTAAAAGTGGGAACGGGTCGTGACTCGAGGAAGCAGTGGCCACCAGAAGGGCGCTTGAGGCTGATCCGGCGATCACAGTGTTGGAACTCGCCGATGAGACCGAGGGTTGGCTAGATTTGGCATTCTAATCGGCCGAAAAAGGTGGTGCATCAGTGATCTACGGAGGAGACAACGCCGAAGGGAGAGGTGGCAAGGAGGAGGCTTGGTCGTCGAATTGGAAGCGTACGGGGTGGTCGCAGTGGCAATGGCTCCGGTCAGGGTCGGTTCTGGAAAGCACGGTGGCGACCTCGAAGGATGGCGACCGCACGGGAGTTCTTGGAGGAGCTGCTATTGCTCGTATGACAGGGGTGGCGATCGACTGGCATAGCGGTGGCTGTACCGGTGGTGGTGCAGACCGAGATCTGGACACCGCGGTGGGTCAAGCAGAGTCTAGGGTTAGGGTTTTGGGAAATGTTTGTTACGTGTCCACGGGACACAAAGAATTGGTGTGGATTTGGTTGTGTCGGTGTGTCCTCGAGGTCGGACCCAGGGACATAAAGAAGATGTGTGATGGATTTGTGGATACGAGTACGTAGCCAACTCTAGCCTGCGCCACAATATTGGTGGTAGTACGCTGCCTAGACCTTAATGCCAATAATCAATATAATATTTAATCACAAAATCATATCATTGATCATTCCCAATAACTATTCAATTTACAAATCCAATAATACATCAAAATAATATTCGGAAAGAAATCCACTAGATACTTAAATTCAAGAACTATCTAATCTATCTAGAATCTAAGATCGGCCTCCAAAATGTCTCTATCTCCACCTGAATGGTCCATAGTGCATAAGATAGCAAGTCACCAAAATTTGTCAATAAATCTAGTCAGGAAGGGAACAAGTATAATATAAAGTAATAAAACACTAAGCATGTGAACCAATACTCAAGGGAACGTGTACAATGTGAACAATAAAACATGCAATATGATAAATTGATAACAACAAGTAACAAGTATGAATAGACTGAGGAAACTCATGAAATATAATAACTGTGCATGTGTTATAAGAAGTACAACGTTCCTACATGTAGAGGCTTGGATAACAAACGATGGGAAAGGGCCCGCCGCCTTAAACAGGAGAGATGCCAACGATGGAGCTTTTCCATGTACCTAATATTGTACCTCCCTCATATCCATACCTCACATTCATGAAAACACGATCACGATAACGATAACAACGATAACAAGAAAATCACGATAACAACAAGAAGAAAATCATGACAACGATAACAAGTAAACATGAACTTGAATAGATCACTCTACTATCATGTGTGTAAACAGTCAGACACGAAAATAGCATGCATAGATGAAATACTACAATATAAATAAATAAAAGCATAAAGAAGTACTTGCCTCAGTTGGTTTGGAGTTGACGTTCACAACATGATCATGATAATGGCACAGAATAGGTTCAGGCGCTAAACATCACAATATGATTCATAATGATGGGACAGATCATTCCATTGAGTCCAGAACAGTCCGGCTAGCTAGGGTTGACATAAGAAGTCCAAATTCGTAAGAAAAATAGGGAATCTGATTAGTCATGGACCAGATCTAATTTGAAGGAAATTTTGTATAAGTAAATATTTATACTATTTTAGAAAATATTTATAATAGTTGAAAACTATATTTTATCAGTCAAAATATTTTTAAGTATTTAAAATTCTAGAAAAAAATATTTTAAGGCAAAACTACAATTTAATTAGATGGAAAATACTACAATAATATATTTAGGTAAAAATCTTAATTTAAAATACCACAAAATATTATAAATATACATTACTCCAAAATATATTTTTTTATCAAAGAAGCCTACTAGAACTCATAATATATATTCTATTGTTGTAACTATTTAGTAGATATTTAGAAGTATGCTAAAAAAACCAAATTATAAATATGTATATAGGCCCAAACTATATAAATCCCTAAATCAAAGCCAAATGAAAGCCCAACATAATTAAATGATAAGCCCAATATCATTTATATAACCGAAAACTATTACAATCAAACTCTAAATCTGTTGGGCTAAATCTAATTTTAAAGCCCAAAACCTCAAGGCCCAAAATATAATACACAACCCATTGCTTTATAATAACAAAAATAATCAACTTATTAGTCATAATAATAATTATTATATTATACTACATAGACATGTATATATACTAATACATATACACATATACTGATATTTTAGATAAAATAGTAATAAAATAAATCATTATCTGAATTCCATTAGTGATCAGAGAGAGATTGAAACAGAGAGAAGAGAAATTCCTTTACTCAGAAGAAGTGGAAGAAGAATCGTGAGAGAGAGAAAGAGAGATCAGAGTGAGAGAAGAAGAGGAAGAAGAGTAGAGGAGTGAGAGAGAGAGAGAGAGAAGGAGATCAAGAGTTCAGAGATAGGAGGGTCAGTGGCTCACCGAGGGCTGCTCCGGCTTGGCGCGGAGGAAGCTGAAGGCGAGCACAACTGTGGCTCGCTCGGTCAACTCCAGAAAATTTGGCAACGGTCGAGGTCAGAAAAGCGTAGCTGCTCCCGAGCTCGAGCGGCGGCCGGGGATTCATCGATGCTGGATGTATGGCGAAGGAACGACAATGTGCACGACAAAGAAGAGGCGGCAAACTAACGGAGACCGCAGTCGCCGTTGGAAAAATCGAGAGCAGCCTACGTGGGTTCTGTGGATCAGGAAGGAGAGGAGGCAATCGTGGCGGCCACTCATGAAAGCGGCCGAAGGCGGGATGGGCTTTGCCAGACTGTCGTCGGCTGGCGGTTCACAGGGTGGTCATGGAGGAGATGACCGGAAGAGGAAGCTGGTAGTGGTGCGACTCGCAATGGATCTGGTGGGGCTGGCATGGGTGGTGACCGGTGTTGATGAAGGTGATTAAGGTACCAACGAGTCGGCTGGAACAATGGAGATGGGGGTGAGGTTTGTTGGTGAGGTTGTTCATGAGGTGTTGATGATGATGTTGCTAGTGATGGCCACGGTGGTGGTTGTTCCAGCTAGCTAGGGTTAGGGTTTAGGTTTAGATGATTGTGTCGTGTCCGAGGTTGTGTCCTGCACGACATAGGGAAGATCATGTCCAGTGTGTCGGACAGAAAAGATGTAGTTGTAATAAAAAAATAGGAAAAATTTGAGTGGCACCCCACTTTTTTACGCTTATTTAAGGTGCACCCCACAAGTTTACATGAATGTATAACACCCCCCACTTTTGACGTTTTTCGTCTAAAACGAACGGTCAAATTTTTTTTTTTACGAAAATGCCCGTGTCTCCTTTTGTGTGTCCCCTCTCTCCGTCACACGTGGCTGTCCCCTCCCCCGCCGTGTTCGGCCCCCCACCACGGCGTCGCTGCACTCTCCCCCTCCCCGACCTCGCCGCACCCCCATCCCCCGGCCATCACCACCACCACCATCCGCCATCATCATCACCATCATCATCATCACCACCACCATCCGCCATCATCACAGCCCCCCCTCCCGCTCCGCCCCCTAGCCCCGACCGCCACCGCCGTCGTCGTCGCAGCAGCAGCAGCAGCGCACGACGGCTAGGGCAGCAGCGCACGGCAGCGGCTAGGGTAGCAGCGCATGGCGGCGGCTAGGGCTAGGGGGCGGAGCGGGAGGGGGGGGCGGTGATGAAGGTGGATGGTGGTGGTGATGATGATGATGGTGATGATGTTGGTGATGGTGGTGGTGGTGATGGCCGGGAGGGGGGTCGGTGCGGCGAGGTCGGGGAGGGGGGAGTGCGACGACGCCGTGGGGGGGCCGAGCACGGCGGAGGGGAGGGGGAGACGAATAGTTGACGCGGGGAAGAAGGGAACAGATAGGGGGGGTATTTTCGTCAAAAAAAATTGGTCAACGGGGTTGACCGTTCGTTTTAGACAGAAACCGTCCAAAGTGGGGGGTGTCATTCATTCACGTAAACTTGTGGGGTGCACCTTAAATAAGCGTAAAAAAAATGGGGTGCCACTCAAATTTTTCCAAAAAAATACTGGAAAGGGAAAAGATAGACACGGACAAAGTACACAAACACGGTTGGTCATGATGGATGTTGGTATTGGCTGTGGTTGAGATGGCTAGGGATTTGTGGAAAAAAACAAGGGAAGCTCCCCTTAAATAGAGATGCAGGTACCTAATTCGGTAAGGATTAGGATAAAAAATCCCTTCCATAGATTCAAATCAAACACAACAAAATTAGATTTGACCAATCTAAATCAATAATGGATCATTGTAATAAATATCCAATATCATCAAATAATTTTATTTTATAAGTTTAAATTAAAACTAGATTGATCAAATATAAATCTAATAATTGGTCATAATAAGAACTTAAAATATATTTAATATTATCTAATAATTTATAAAAGTATATTTTTATAATACAGTCTTATTTAAAATAATTTTGGCAAATCTCTTTGTCATTCAAAATATAGAAAATCAAATGAATTTTATTTTCTAACACAAAATATCTAAAATAATTAAAAATAAATAAAATTTTGGAAAACATGGTTTACATATCTATCCACCTTAAAAAAATATCCTCAGATTTTAAATATATAGGATAGACGTAAAAAACTAGTAAAATATCATAATAAGGAAGCATTGATAAATTAGATGAAAGAATAGCAAAAGTTTTCTTAAAATAGAAACATAGATTAAATCATTGGTCAAATAAAGATGGAAGTGGAAGAGGCAAAATATATATGTCTTGGGTTGGTGATGGAATCTATGTTATGGCCTTGAATCCTAGAAAGTTCTTAGAATTTTTATGGTAGGCACAAGTAATTGAAGAAAGCAATTGAAAAAAGATAGATAAACAGAATATTAACGATGAGAAACAGAATATAGATGATTATGAAAAATGGTCAATGAATATAGTTAGAGGAGTCTTTCATACATGATATCCCACCAATGTCAGAATCCTATTTTCTTGGTCAACATCCTAAATTTCCAACAATTTTATAAATCGTTTATCCTCAAAAATATTATTTAAAAAAAATCCTCAATTTCAACCATCAATTTAAATCAATAATTCAATACTCAAAGTTTTCAAATTCATATCCAATCTTATCATACTTTTCAAAATTTAAACTCTATAAAATTTAAATTCTTTAAAAATAATATAAAATCCAGTCTTCCATAATCTCCTCAATATTTAAAATTCAATAAATCTTAATATATTATCACAATTTTATTTATCATTAATCAAATCGAAAATTATTTTCTTTCAAAAATTTCAATCTTACCTTAGCAAGAAAATTCATATTTATAAATCTACATAAAAACTTTGAACTTTAAAGCACCAAAAATTAACAAATCCAATATTCAAAAATTGATTAACCTCGAAGAACTAATTTACTAATCGAAAAGTCTACCCACCTTTGATTATACCATCTTATTAAGACAATATTATATGCGCATATGAAAATTTCTCAAATTCATCTAATAAGGCTTACCTCAAAATTCAACGTATATCCCTAACTTAGTCACATAGCCTATTTAGCAACATTAACTACCAAAGCAATCAAATTAAATAAGGAATTCCTATTGTATACTTAATCCTAGTCATCCCCCTAAAATTAAATCAATTCTAATTGTGAATGAGCACTTCTTCGTCGCAGGCTTGCGGTAGTACGACTAATATAGCTACTACTACGAGCTCGTACAATTTTGCAAAAACTGACATGGATGGGCCACCAAAAAAACTTGCCACGATCCACTCACACTTTTGGGATACGAGTACGTGGCCAAGTCTAGCCTATGCCTCAGCATCGACAGTAGTACACTGTCTAGACCTCAATGGCAATCATCAACATAATATTTGATCACAAAACCATATCTTTGCTCATTCACAATAACTATTCGATTTATAAATCCAATAATACATCAAAATAATATTCGGAAACAAACCCGCTAAATACTTAAATTCAAGAACTATCTAATTTATCTAGAATCTAAGATCGACCTCCAAAATGTCTCTATCTCCTCCTGAAGGGTCCATAGTGCATAAGATAGCATGTCTCCTAAAATTGTCAACGAATACAGTCAGAATGGAACAAGTACACGTTTAAGCCATCACAATACAAGTACAATATAAAGTAATAAAACACTAAGCATGTGAACCAATAATCTAGGGAACATGTACAATATGAACAATTAAACATGCACTATGATAAACTTGTAACAACAAGTATGAAGAGACTGAGAAAACTCATGAAAGTACAATAACTGTGCGTGTGTCATAAGAAGTACAACGTTCCTACACGTGGAGGCTTGGTAATAAACGATGGGAAAGGGTCGGCCCCCGTAAACGGGAGGGATGCCAACGATGGGGCTTTTATATGTGCCTAATAATTTTACTCTCGCATATCCATACCTCACATTCATGAAAACATGATCACGATAATGATAACAACAATAACAAGAAAATCACGATAATGATAACAAGAAACCTGAACATGAATAGATCACTCTGCTCTCGTGTGTGTAAACAATCAGACATAAAAATTAGCATGCTTAGATGAAATACTACAATATAAACACATGAAAGTATTAACAAGTACTTTCCTCAGTTATTTTGGAGTTGACGTGCGCGACACGATCATGATCATGTTGGCACATAATAGGTTCGGGTGCTAAATATCACAAGATGATCTCTAATGATGGGATAGATCATTCCATTTAGTCAAGAACAGTCCAATTTGCTAGGGTTCATAAAAAGAAGTCTAAATTCGTAAGAAAATAAAGAATATGATTAGTCATGGACAAGATCTGATTCGAAGAAAATTTTGTACAAATAAATATTTATACTATTTTAGAAAATATTTATAATACTTGAAAAGTATATTTTATTAGTCAAAATATTTTTAAATGGATGCTAAAATTCCAGAAAAATTATTTGAAGTCAAAACTACAATTTAATTAGAAATACTACAATAATATTTTTAGGTCAAAAGTTAATTTAAAATACAACAAAATAATAATAATATACATTAGCCCAAAATATTTATTTTATCAAAGAAACCTACTAGAACTCATAATATACGTTCTAAAATTATAACTATTTAGTAGATAGTTAGAAGTATAACTCAAATACCCAAATGGTAAATATGTATATAGGCCCAAACTATATAAATCCCTAAATCAAAGCCCAATGAAAACCCAACATAATTAAATAATAAGCCCATTATCATTTAAATAACCCGTAACTATTTATAATCAATATCTAAATCCAATTGGCCAAATCCAATGTTAAAGTCCAAAACCTCAAGGCCCAAAATATAATACATAACCCATTGCTCTATTATAACCAAAATAATAATAATAATAATAATAATAATAATAATAATAATAATAATAATAATAATAATAATAATAATAATACTACATATTGTTAGGGTTATATACTAAAATCATCACTTTTGTAGTAACCTTATTTCCTTAAATTTTGAATGAGAATCATATGGACAAATGTTTGCATATTGTATTTATTTCAAGTGTTAATGCAAATGTCTGATATTCTATATTGTAGATAATATGGTGTGTGGTATCACACAGAAGATCTTATTATCAGTTCCCTATGGAGTATATAAATAGTTCACAACCTAGATAGACTTGGACAATTTATTGGAAAAGTTGTAGTGTAATCTGGTATTAGTCTATCTTGACTATCGGTTTACACTAGTACACTTTGTGTTATTGAACAGGACCACTTGAGGTTGTTCTCTTTGTACTGACTACATAAGTGAACAAACACCTCTGTTATTATGGATGCTTGTGCTCTTAATCCGGATATAATAACAGACATGTATATGCAGTGTGCATTACTTTGACTCATGAAAGAGTGAAATTCATTATGGGTCAACAACCTCTATGAATTGGGTAATAACATTGTATGTATGATGGGTTGTTGATTATAAATGGAATCCATGTCCCAATACATCGGGTTGATGATGTCCCTTAAGGAGCTCATAAGGATTGTCATGTAAACCTTGCAGGTAGATTATATCCGACATGATAAATAAAGTTGAGCGGTACTACTTAAGGATAAAAGATGTCGACTCAATATAGTTGTCAGTAACTTAATTTGATCGACGGACATTCGATATCTTAACATGGGAAGCCAAATGAGTATATAATAAAAGGAGCTCACAAACATAATTTGGGATTAGGGAGGTAGTGCAACAATAGCTCATTAGTGGACCGCGTTATTGTTAATGGGCCTATATTGTGTGTTGGGGTTGAACACGGGATATCCAGATCCGTTAGAAGGCCTAACCTCATCATGGTCCCTGCCGTAGCCTATATATATCCTCTATTCTCTGGCCGCCAAATTACTGATCAGAAATCTGAAGCTTTCTCTAAATTCGTGATTCACGTAAGGAGAAAATAAGAGGGCTGCTAAGGAGAAGAAAAGGTTGGGAGATCGTCGCCCACAAGACGTCCAACTCGAGGAAGGAATACATGCAGAAGATCTTGGGGTCGTTCGCTCGAGATTGCCAGGAACTACTTGTCTTCTTTCTGCCGCAGGTATAATTCGTGAACCCTAGTTTCTGCCTATGAAGGGTTAGAACACGTATTAAATCTGTTTAACTTTCTATCGATCAATACGCACACCAAAGTAAGGGTCCTGGGAATCTCCAGTTCCATCAATTGGTATCAGAGCTAGGGTGGATCTGCGTATTGATTGACACGTCCATGTTGTCCAATAAAACCTGCGCTGTGTAATAGTCGGTAGATGTAGATCTGTTCTAACTCGGTTTTGTAGGCATCTTAGATCCAACTATTATGGTCCAATGCATGTAAAAGCCCCTAAATTTTTTTTACTACAATTTTTATTTTTGGTGTTAATTTTGTTTTTCATATTTGTACGTCATGTACGAGTTCGCATTTTCGTATTTGCTCGTCGAGTACGAATATGTGCGAGGTACATATTTTATAAAAATATTTTATTATGGATTTCAAATTTCATATGGTAAATATTTTATTTATTTACTTATATTATCTTTACTATTCAATTTACAAACTGTATTGATTTAATATAAAAAGAGCTATTTACTTTTATTATACGAATATAATTGATAATTTCAAAAATAATATTTTACATAAATAATCTTTTATATACGAGATACATGACTTTAAATTTATAGAAATAATTGTATTTTTGAAATTAATTAATATTATTATTTTATATTTTGAAAAAGATATTTCTAAACTAGTTATTATGAATTAAATCGGTATTGATTTTATCGGATAATTTTTAAATATTTTTTTATTAAATATAAGATTTATCTAGTTTTTATATCGAAAAGACATTATTAAAGTGATTCAAGTGTGATTTAAATTTGTGGAGGAATTATCAAATATGGATTTAATCCTCCTTGTCCTTATCTAAATAGCATTCTCCACCTCCTATATAAGGAGAGGCTCCATATTACTATTCCATCAATCCCACAACCTAAATTCCACAATCTAGTATCGTGTGCATCGTGTCTGTGACCACGAAATTCTTATTCCAGTCTCGTACAGTCATCCACGTCGTGTCCGATACCCCCGGACACGACGAAAAAAATTACAAAACCCGTCCTCGCCCCATCAACTCCACCATTATCCCGGCCACCACCTTCTGAACACCAGAAACCCCTTGTCGTCCCCGACACCACCCCTGGATCCCCCTTTAGACTCCCTCACTACTTCCCCCCGTCTCTACCAGAGACCAGCACTACTCTGCCACCCCGACTGAACCACCATCCTCCTCTCATCACCATCACCGCCACCAGCCATCCCTTCCATCCCGACATCCCGTTCAGCCCAGCCACCTTCAACACCAGCCACCACCGCGGCTAGTGACTCGGCAGCCACCGCCCCTCCTCGGCCAACCCTCTCCGTCCGCACGGCAGCACCCACTCCGGCCATTACCACCACCGCCAACACCCCGCTCACCACAAAAACCACACATAGAACCAAAGGAAGAGGAAGAAGTAACTGTCACCTCTGTTTTTCGTTATACGTATTTTCAGTATACTTGTACGAAATTCCGACCCGTAATCAGACTTGTCTAGCTTAATCTTGCATGACTTGGTTTATTTTGGTTTATTTTGACTTGGGTTCGGCTTGGGTTGGTTTGTTTTGGTTTAGGGTGGTTCATCATGAACCCAACCCCCTACCTACCACCATCTCCATTTAAAGCCCAACTACTTTCACTCTCTTCACTTATTCTCATTTACTCTTCTTCTTCTCCATTAACCTCCTCTAACCTAAGAAAATCCATAGGCAAGTGCACCTTGCTTCCACATGAGAATCCATTTTTATGGTTCATTTATCTTTCTCTCGTGATTCTAAGATAGTTTAGAACTTGACATTTTGCATTTTGAAGTTTTAATTTTTGTAGATCTAGAAATTTGCCATTCTCGGATTTTGGTGGTTTTGATCTATCAAACTTCCTTATTTTCAAGTTTTGATTCGTTCCAGGTTGTTGAGATTTGTGTTATACCCCATTTTGATATATGGAAGTCCCATTTTTGGCTTAAATTGAAGGTTTCATGGAATTTGGAGTTCTGGAGATTCCTTACGCCCACGTTTATTCGTGCCAGCATAGTATAAAACTCTACGCCTATGTTTATTCGTGCCAGCTTAGTATCAAACTCTATGCCCACATTTATTCGTGTCAGCGTGAATCTGGATTATGTAAGTCAAGACTGTTTTACGTCTAAAACAAAGTCTACCATGCCTTGACGTAAAACAAGTTTCACACGTAAGCTTTACTCCTTTACGCATACTCCTTCATGCATACTTCCTTTACGCGTACTACGCGTACTTTCTTTACATGTACTTCCCTTGGCATATTCCTTTATGCGTACTCCTTCATGCATACTTCCTTTACGCGTAAACTTTACTCCTTTACGCGTACTTCCTTTATGCGTACTATGCGTACTTCCTTTACGCGTACTTCCCTTGGCATATTCCTTTGGCGTACTTGTCACGCCCCGCTCCCGTAGGAGCGATCGTCCTCGCTAAGGCGTGATGTCGCACAGGCCTAGGTTGCGCCCGTGCAAGGCTAAGTCTAGAAACGGTCGATTTGAGCTAGGCCACAGAGTCGCACAGAGTGTCCCCATTTGCAGCAGAAAGTAAATAAACACAAATTGAAGCGAATTCAACTCTTTATTGATATTCAAGAAGTTTACAAGCGGCGCTAGGCTGATATTACAAATCGCTCAAGCTCTCTCTCTCTCTCTCTGAAATATAAAAGGCGTGCCAAGTGGCTTACAAGATGGAATGATTCATGGCGATGTTCCGATACATTATGTCCTGTATAGGGTGCTTCAGCTTCTTGCAACGTCCCAAGGCCCCGGATGTTGGCTCCGCGCCTTAACACGTTCGATGGAAGCTCCGCACCCGCCGGCGTCTCCTGCATCCTGCAAGCAGACTGTGGGGTTATCAGTACATTGTTATGCACTAGTGGGGAGGCTAGCTCGCCCACAATGCTATCATTACCAAACACGTTCCATTCACTTTTGTGCATCTCTATCATTCATTGTCTTTCTAATCTTGCCTTAGGATCAATTTCATGGCATATGTCATAACCTATCCCGTGTTGCCAAATTCAAGTGTCGCATGGAAATACATGCACGACTTACCCATACTTACCGTCCGGCCTTCCCTGTCCAACGTAAACCAAGTTAGTCAACAATTCATATGAAATAACTTAACGTAGTTCATGAAAGCATTCAATGTAAATTGCGTGTCCTTGCCTCGGGTTCTAACATGTCGTAGGCACGTTTTCTAACTCGTTTGCTCGAAGTACTCTTGATCGTTTTGTGTGTTATATTCAAGCCTATTCCGAAGGTGCTTTGTACAGTTAACTTAGACTACTTTGATTTCAATGCAAGGACTTGCACGTGGATTGTCACCAGCAAAGCCCACTTAAATCTATATGCACCGGTCGCTGGCATCACAAGCCATTTTGGACACTTCCAACCGTGGTATTTCTCAACTTAGCGTAGGGTGAGGACTGGCACACACCCCGTTAGTCTCTTGAAATACCTCAGCACTTACGTCCCCCGGGTGGCCAAGTCCGCATCCAGGCATGCCCGTAAGCCTCGACTTGGTCCGCCTAGGCCGGCCACGATCCTCTCTGTAATGACCCGCTCCGCCCTAGCAGAACGCCGATTCAAACGGCAAGTGCAACGACTCAAACGAGCCGTCGACCCGAAGAGTTGGCATCGACTTAATGAAGAATCGATGCAAGGCTTACATTGGCCCGTCAAGAGGAATCCAGGCTCAGACTTTCAAAGGCGCGCTCGGAGAATCGCTCGGCCGATGCGAACATCGCTAAGGTGGGTGGCTCCGATGAACCCGTCTTTGCTTGCCTAGACACATAATAATGTGGACACTATCACGAGAATCGCTAGGAGATAACCCCGCGCATGCTAATAAATGACTCAACGCACCTAGCTAAGGGAATAATCCCATCTTGTATGCTTGTATAGAATATGAAAAAGAACATGAAAAATATGAGAACTCTCGCACCGCGCTCTACGCTCGTGCAAAGGCACAAGCTTACGTTCAAGTCCCTTATGCGTTCAACAATGAAACAATGAATGGTTTACAACAATGAAATGGGAAGACTATCAACATAGTCGCTCCGAGTAGAGTTTAGCAACATTGAAAGGCTATGGGACCGATGGGTCGCCAAGGCGACTCCCATACGGGAAGTTGCATAATGTATAAATGAAGAATGAACGAATAAAACAAGTGAATGAATGAATCAACGAAAGGATGAATACGAAATTGAATCAATGAACGAATGGACAAGTGAAAGAAAGAAATTAAGAAATGAATAAGAGATAAGAAGGAAAGGAATGGTTAGCGACAGGTATGATGGGCACGTGCAACGGGGCTCGCTACCCGCGCTGCACGGACGCCAACCTGGTCGATAACGCATTGTGGCTATGGGTTAGCCTATGACAAGTTAATACGAAATGGTCGTGGACAAACGGCACGAGCGAGGGGTGGCGAATGCTGTGACCGTAAAGAAAAGGGATTCCGCGGCATGATCAAAGGGGGGATATGCCGGCCTAGGCGGAATCAAAAGGGGCTTACGGGCTGCCCGGGTGTGGACTTGGCCATCCAGGGGACGTAAGTGCAGCAGTATTTTTAAGAGACTAACGGGGTGTGTGCCAGCCCACACCCTACGTTGGTTGAGAAATACAACGGCTTGGATGTCCAAAATGGCTTGTGGTGCCAGCGACCGGTGCATATAGAGTTAAGTGGGCTTTGCTGGTGGCAATCCACGTGCAAGCCTTTGCATTGAAATCAAAGTAGTCTAAAGTTAATTGAATGAAGCGCCTTATGTATAAGGCTTGAAATGTAATGCACCAAATGATAAGGAGTACTTCGTGCTAATGGACTTGAAAACATGCCTACGATGCGTTAAAATCTAAGGCAGGAACACGCCCTTGGCACCAAAATGTTTATGTGAATCATGTTAAGTTGAAATATATGAATTGTTGACTAACTTGGTTTACATTGAACAGGGAAGGCCGGACGGTAAGTATGGGTAAGTTATGTATGTATTTCCATGCGACACTTGAAATTGGCAACACGAGATAGGCTATGTAATATGCCATGAAATTGATCCTAAGGCAAGATTAGAAAGACAATGAATGATAGAGATGCACAAAAGTAAATAGAACGTGTTCGGTAATGATAGCATTGTGGGCGAGCTAGCCTCTCCACCAGTGCATAACAATGTACTGATAACCCCACAGTCTGCTTGCAGGATGCAGGAGACGCTGGCGGGTGCGGAGCTTCCATCGAACGTGCTAAGGCGCGGAGCTATCTCTGGAGCCTTGAAGTGTTGCAAGAAGCTGAAGCACCCTATGCAGGACATAATGTATCGGAACATCGCCATGAATCATTCCATGTTGTAAGCCACTTGGCACGCCTTTTATGTTTCAGAGAGAGAGAGCTTGAGCGATTTGTAATACCGGCCTAGCGCCGCTTGTAAACTTCTTAAAAATCAATAAAGAGTTTGAATTCGCTTCAACTTGTGTTCATTTACTTTCCGCTGCAAATGGGGACACTCTGTGCGACTCTGTGGCCTAGCTCAAATCGGCCGTTTCTGGACTTGGCCTTGCACGGGCGCAACCTAGGCCCGTGCGGCATCACGCCTTAGCGAGGACGATCGCTCCTACGGGAGCGGAGCGTGACAGATTGGCATCAGAGCACGGCTTCACGTCCTTGGACTTCATTTCGATTTTCTCAGTTTTGAAAGCTCGGTTGGAAACAAAAGAAGTGTGCGCTCTCTCTCATTGTGCCTTGGGATGTTCCAAACAATAAGTCTAATATTTTCAAAAGCTCGTACAAGTACTCGGTTGAACGGGACCGATAGGCGAAGGCCTTTGTGCCGAACGATGTTAAACATGACTTGATAGAGAACACATGCTAAGTTAGCAAGTGAGCGTGCAAACTTGAATATAGCCTGCACGAGGTGGTTATGCGGCATAACTTAGTCCGCGTGTCGCGCACCTCGACTTTTGGGTGCAATCGGGTTGCGAGCGATATCAAGTATTGCTCGATCGAGAACGGAGATACACTTTGAGTGTCTATCGATAGGAACGCTATCGAGTTAATGCTTAGGCATACCCGAAGAATTGGATTGGATTTTGAGGATTAGTGCGAATGACTTAGTACGTCGAGGCGACGTGAGCGATTACGCTAGAGATTCGTCGAACGAATCTGAAGGATGTCTTAGCGCATGACGCAAATGTGATTGAGGACTAGATCGTATGGCTTGAACCCGAGTGGTGTATGTGATAGCTTCGAAGAAGGATAAGAGTGAGTGTCGATGACTAGTCGAGTGGCTCGAACCCTGAGTGGTGTATGGACGTTATAGAAATTGTTCGAGCGAGACTACAAGATATACGGATAGAACGTGTATGTCGACGAGGCGATGCGATCGTGCAAAGCCTTAGAATGCGTCCCGCTTAGTTGATCGTGACTTCGAATGTCCTGAACGAGATGTCGTTCGGACAACTTGTCAATGGGCAACGCGAGTTAGAAAATGATTCGGAACGATGAATGAAAGTGAATGGTCTTGATCGAGGAAACTTAGAGAATCGCGCGTACGATTTGGGATTGATTCAAATGAAATATGACTTGAGTTTTGAACAACGATCTTGAAACGAGCTTGAGGAGTAGCGATCGAACTTGATCTTGAATATCAAGGAAATTGTGGATTTTCCAACTTGGACAATAGCATCAGTCGTACGACTCGAAATTGGTTGCAAAGGAAGATCGTCAGGTTACGCATATCGTCGATGGTATTGAGGCGTATCAAAGATCGATATGCGATAACTCGGGGGTTCTCTGACTCGGCGAATGACGGTCGTGCAAATGTCATTGTTCCGTTGGACGCTATACTTGAAATGTTAAAAATGTGTCGAGGAAAAGATAGATTTGGCTCGAGGACTTTCTAGTTGAACGAAATATAAATGGACTATCGATCTTGGCTTGGACAGAAAATGAAATGTTTGGATTACTTCGACGAAAACCCCAACGTCGACATTCTTGTCTTATGCGAGCGCAACTCCAGCCTCGCATATGCGTCACGCCGATTAGGGCGATCACTCCGCGTGAGCGCTGGTATGGTGATTCATACAGCGGGGGTGATTGAACTAGCATGGCGTGGCAATTTGTGTGCTTCGACTTGTGGTTTGATGCGAAGGTGACTTGAGAATGATTCGGTGTGCTTGATGATTAAGTTTGAGGATTTAGTAGGTCCAATCCGCGTATCGAGAATGAATCAGTCTAGACGCAAGCAAGAGTTACGCCCCGATGAGAATGATTATTCCGCGGAAGCGTTACATGGTGATTCATGAACCACCGTGGATAATCGGACTCGCGTGAGATTGGGGCGCAACATATTGTCAAAGCTAGATGACCTCGTGATCGAATACATGAATTGGTTAGAGTTGGTGATTTGAATGGATTCGAATACGCACAACGAATGCATTGATACGAATAGGTGATCGTGCTCGATGTTTAGAAATCTGAGTGACGCGAGCTTGGGTAGAAACACCCGTACAAACGAACAAATAGTTTGACCATAGGATTTGGGGGCGAGCGTCGTGCAATGACCTTGCACGATGAGCCACGGACTTGACGTGTAACTATGACCTTGTGAGCTGACCTAGCGGATAGGCGGACGACCCTATGCCGAGTGATTGAACTTGTGCGATTGACCTTACAGTATCGTCTGGACGGACGATAGACTTGGGCAGCAATACTTAGAGTAGGACGGGACTGTGAGTGTCCGGGAACGACGGTGAGATGGGTCCCAAACGAAGGAAATGATGAGAATGAATGTTGCACAGAAAAGTTGGGATGACGAATTGAATCATTGATTGGAAGACGTACTCGATGACAGTGCTATATTTGGTCTCGAATCAGATAGGAATTACTTAGACTTGGTCGCCTCCGTTAAGAAGAAATCGTATTGATTTCGTAGACAAGAATGCTTGAGAAGCGATTCGGGCCATCTCGATGACCGAGATAAACGATAGCGAGATGCACGCGAGTTCAATTTTAAATCGAAGTTAGCAAAACGTTGGCAAATCGAAACTATCACGAGTAGCTTGTCTGACTTCGCTAGTCGCTAAGCTTGGTTGAAATGTACGTATTCGAGGGACGCCTTGAATGCGTACACGATCCAAACTCAGCGATATGATGAACTCGAATGCAGCTGCAAGTGGGTGTTACGATGCGCATGAACGAGTAAGTGAGTTTGCCTCAGATTACCTCTCTCGAGTTTGATAAATTACACCGTTTCAGTCCTAAGATACATCGAAATCGCAACCAAGTCAAAGAAACACTTGAATTGAATAAGTGCCATCAACTCTAAAATGAATGAAAAGTTACTCAATAAAATCGACCAGACGTACGCGACACGGAACTTGAATGTTATCGAGTATAGTTCGGTGCCATAGAATGATAGAGCCATCCGACAGGAATTGTCTAAGAAACACGACGACACGAGTTAAGGAATGGTAGGATGATCTGCACTCAGGAAGTCTCGAGGACGAGACTTGTTTTGAGTGGTGTATTATGTAATGACCCGCTCCGCCCTAGCAGAACGCCGATTCAAATGGCAAGTGCAACGACTCAAACGAGCCGTCGACCCGAAGAGTTGGCATCGACTTAATGAAGAATCGATGCAAGGCTTACATTGGCCCGTCAAGAGGAATCCAGGCTTAGACTTTCAAAGGCGCGCTCGGAGAATCGCTCGGCCGATGCGAACATCGCTAAGGTGGGTGGCTCCGATGAACCCGTCTTTGCTTAGCCTAGACACATAATAATGTGGACACTATCACGAGAATCGCTAGGCGATAACCCCGCGCATGCTAATAAATGACTCAACGCACCTAGCTAAGGGAATAATCCCATCTTGTATGCTTGTATAGAATATGGAAAAGAACATGGAAAATATGAGAACTCTCGCACCGCGCTCTACGCTCGTGCAAAGGCACAAGCTTACGTTCAAGTCCCTTATGCGTTCAACAATGAAACAATGAATGGTTTACAACAATGAAATGGGAAGACTATCAACATAGTCGCTCCGAGTAGAGTTTAGCAACATTGAAAGGCTATGGGACCGATGGCTCGCCAAGGCGACTCCCATACGGGAAGTTGCATAATGTATAAATGAAGAATGAACGAATAAAACAAGTGAATGAATGAATCAACGAAAGGATGAATACGAAATTGAATCAATGAACGAATGGACAAGTGAAAGAAAGAAATTAAGAAATGAATAAGAGATAAGAAGGAAAGGAATGGTTAGCGACAGGTATGACGGGCACGTGCAACGGGGCTCGCTACCCGTGCTGCACGGACGCCAACCTGGTCGATAACGCATTGTGGCTATGGGTTAGCCTATGACAAGTTAATACGAAATGGTCGTGGACAAACGACACGAGCGAGGGGTGGCGAATGCTGTGACCGTAAAGAAAAGGGATTCCGCGGCATGATCAAAGGGGGGATATGCCGGCCTAAGCGGAATCAAAAGGGGCTTACGGGCTGCCTGGGTGTGGACTTGGCCATCCAGGGGACGTAAGTGCAGCAGTATTTTCAAGAGACTAACGGGGTGTGTGCCAGCCCACACCCTACGTTGGTTGAGAAATACAACGGCTTAGATGTCCAAAATGGCTTGTGGTGCCAGCGACCGGTGCATATAGAGTTAAGTGGGCTTTGCTGGTGGCAATCTACGTGCAAGCCTTTGCATTGAAATCAAAGTAGTCTAAAGTTAATTGAATGAAGCGCCTTATGTATAAGGCTTGAAATGTAATGCACCAAATGATAAGGAGTACTTCGTGCTAATGGACTTGAAAACATGCCTACGATGCGTTAAAATCTAAGGCAGGAACACGCCCTTGGCACCAAAATGTTTATGTGAATCATGTTAAGTTGAAATATATGAATTTTTGACTAACTTGGTTTACATTGAACAGGGAAGGCCCGACGGTAAGTATGGGTAAGTTATGTATGTATTTCCATGCGACACTTGAAATTGGCAACACGAGATAGGCTATGTAATATGCCATGAAATTGATCCTAAGGCAAGATTAGAAAGACAATGAATGATAGAGATGCACAAAAGTAAATGGAACGTGTTCGGTAATAATAGCATTATGGGCGAGCTAGCCTCTCCACCAGTGCATAACAATGTACTGATAACCCCACAGTCTGCTTGCAGGATGCAGGAGACGCTGGCGGGTGCGGAGCTTCCATCGAACGCGCTAAGGCGCGGAGCTATCTCTGGAGCCTTGAAGCATTGCAAGAAGCTGAAGCACCCTATACAGGACATAATGTATCGGAACATCGCCATGAATCATTCTATGTTGTAAGCCACTTGGCACGCCTTTTATGTTTCAGAGAGAGAGAGCTTGAGCGATTTGTAATATTGGCCTAGCGCCGCTTGTAAACTTCTTGAAAATCAATAAAGAGTTTGAATTCACTTCAACTTGTGTTCATTTACTTTCCGCTGCAAATGGGGACACTCTGTGCGACTCTGTGGCCTAGCTCAAATCGGCCGTTTCTGGACTTGGCCTTGCACGGGCGCAACCTAGGCCCGTACGGCATCACGCCTTAGCGAGGACGATCGCTCCTACGGGAGCGGGGCGTGACACTCCCTTTGATCATGCCGCGGAATCCGTATCACCCATGCACGGGTCCGTCCATGACCATTTCGTATTTTATCGTCATAGGCTAACCCTTAGCCACAATGCGTTATCGACCAGGTTGGCGTCCGTGCAGCACGGGTAGCGAGCCCCGTTGTACGTGCCCGTCACACCTATCGCTAACCATTTCTTTCCTTCTTATCTTTTATTCATTCTTTCTTTTCTTTCTTTCACTTGTCCATTCGTTTCATTGGTTCATTTTCGTATTCATCCATTCTTTGATTCATTCATTCACTCAATTATTCGTTCATTCTTTCATTTATACATTATGCAACTTCCCGTACGGGAGTCGCCTTGGCGACCCATCGGTCCCATAGTCTTTCAATGTTGCTAAACTCTACTCGGAATGACTATGTTGATAGTCTTCCCGTTTCATTGTTGTAAACCAATCATTGTTTTCATTGTTTGAACGCATAAGGGACTTGAACGTAAGCTTGTGCCTTAGCACGAGCGTGGAGCGCGGTGCGAGAGTTCTCGTATATTTTCCATGTTCCTTTCCATATTCTATACAAGCATAGAAGATGGGATTAATCCCTTAGCTAGGTGCGTTGGGTCATTTATTAGCATGCGCGGTGTTATCGCCTAGCGATTTCAGTGATAGTGTCCGTATTATTATGTGTCTAGGCTAAACAAAGACGGGTTCATCGGAGCCACCTACCTTAGCGATGTTCGCATCGGCCGAGCGATACTCCGAGCGCGCCTTTGAAAGTCTAAGTCTGGATTCATCTTGACGGACCAATGTAAGCCTTGCATCGATTCTTCGTCAGGTCGATGCCAACTCTTCGGGTCGACGGCTCGTTTGAGTCGTTGCACTTGCCGTTTGAATCGACGTTCCGCTAGGGCGGAGCGGGTCATTATCGATATACACTCTAAGCGTTAGTTTGATAGCGTTCCTAAAGATATACACTCTAAGCCTTGCACGCCTAAGCGTTAGTTTGATAGCATTCCTATCGATATACACTCTAAGTGTAGCTTCGTTCCCGACCGAGCGGTACTTGATATCGCTCGTACTCGATTGCACCAAAAGTCGAGGAGCGCGACACACGACACAACATAACCAAAAGGTCGTGTGCATAGCTATCCCGTACGGACTATATTCGAGTTCGCATGCTCACTTATTCTCGTTCGAGCGATAATCGATCTCACTCGCAACTCGTTTGCACCAGAAGGTCTAGGTGCGCGATACTCTGCACAACTTAGCCAAAAGGCTGCGTGCATAATCATCCCATTCGAACTATACTTTGGTCTCGTGTACTCGTTTGCTGTCAGCGTAAGCTCATTCAAGCACGCACTGCGTTTGCTAACTCTTAGCATTTTAGTTTTTCTTCGACTCAAGTCTGTCGTGGTTTGGCACAAAGGCCTTCGCCTATCGATCCCGTTCAACCGAGTACTTGTACGAGCTTTTGAAAATAATAGACTTATTGTATGGAACATCCCAAGGCACAACGAGAGAGAGCGTATACTTTTTTTTTCTTCCAATGACGAGCTTTCAAAACTGAGAAAATCGAAATGAAGTCCAAGGACGTAAAGCCGTGCTCTGATACCACTATGTCACGCCCCGCTCCCGTAGGAGCGATCGTCCTCGCTAAGGCGTGATGTCGCACAGGCCTAGGTTGCGCCCGTGCAAGGCTAAGTCTAGAAACGGTCGATTTGAGCTAGTCCACAGAGTCGCACAGAGTGTCCCCATTTGCAGCAGAAAGTAAATGAACACAAATTGAAGCGAATTCAACTCTTTATTGATATTCAAGAAGTTTACAAGCGGCGCTAGGCCGATATTACAAATCGCTCAAGCTCTCTCTCTCTCTCTCTCTCTGAAATATAAAAGGCGTGCCAAGTGGCTTACAAGATGGAATGATTCATGACGATGTTCCGATACATTATGTCCTGTATAGGGTGCTTCAGCTTCTTGCAACGTCCCAAGGCCCCGTATGTTGGCTCCGCGCCTTAACACGTTCGATGGAAGCTCTGCACCCGCCAGCGTCTCCTGCATCCTGCAAGCAGATTGTGGGGTTATCAGTACATTGTTATGCACTGGTGGAGAGGCTAGCTCGCCCACAATGCTATCATTACCAAACATGTTCCATTCACTTTTGTGCATCTCTATCATTCATTGTCTTTCTAATCTTACCTTAGGATCAATTTCATGGCATATGTCATAACCTATCCCGTGTTGCCAAATTCAAGTGTCGCATGGAAATACATGCACGACTTACCCATACTTACCGTCCGGCCTTCCCTGTCCAACGTAAACCAAGTTAGTCAACAATTCATATGAAATAACTTAACGTAGTTCATGAAAGCATTCAATGTAAAGTGCGTGTCCTTGCCTCGGGTTCTAACATGTCGTAGGCACATTTTCTAACTCGTTTACTCGAAGTACTCTTGATCGTTTTGTGTGTTATATTCAAGCCTATTCCGAAGGTGCTTTGTATAGTTAACTTAGACTACTTTGATTTCAATGCAAGGACTTGTACGTGGATTGCCACCAGCAAAGTCCACTTAAATCTATATGCACCGGTCGCTGGCATCACAAGCCATTTTGGACACTTCCAACCGTGGTATTTCTCAACTTAGCGTAGGGTGAGGACTGGCACACACCACGTTAGTCTCTTGAAATACCTCAGCACTTACGTCCCCCGGGTGGCCAAGTTCGCACCCAGGCATGCCCGTAAGCCTCGACTTGGTCCGCCTAGGCCGGCCACTATCCTCCCTTTGATCATGCCGCGGAATCCGTATCACCCGTGCACGGGTCCGTCCACGACCATTTCGTATTTTATCGTCATAGGCTAACCCTTAGCCACAATGCGTTATCGACCAGGTTGGCGTCCGTGCAGCGCGGGTAGCAAGCCCCGTTGTACGTGCCCGTCACACCTGTCGCTAACCATTTCTTTCCTTCTTATCTTTTATTCATTCTTTCTTTTCTTTCTTTCACTTGTCCATTCGTTTCATTGGTTTATTTTCGTATTCATCCATTCGTTGATTCATTTATTCACTCAATTATTCGTTCATTCTTTCATTTATACATTATGCAACTTCCCGTACGGGAGTCGCCTAGGCGACCCATCGGTCCCATAGTCTTTCAATGTTGCTAACCTCTACTTGGAATGACTATGTTGATAGTCTTTCTGATTCATTGTTGTAAACCAATCGTTGTTTTCATTGTTTGAACGCATAAGGGACTTGAACGTAAGCTTGTGCCTTAGCACGAGCGTGGAGCGCGGTGCGAGAGTTCTCGTATATTTTCCATGTTCCTTTCCATATTCTATACAAGCATACAAGATGGGATTAATCCCTTAGCTAGGTGCGTTGGGTCATTTATTAGCATGCGCGGTGTTATCGCCTAGCGATTTCAGTGATAGTGTCCGTATTATTATGTGTCCAGGCTAAGCAAAGACGGGTTCATCGGAGCCATCCACCTTAGCGATGTTCGCATCGGCCGAGCGATACTCCGAGCGCGCCTTTGAAAGTCTAAGTCTGGATTCATCTTGACGGACCAATGTAAGCCTTGCATCGATTCTTCGTCAGGTCGATGCCAACTCTTCGGGTCGACGGCTCGTTTGAGTCGTTGCACTTGCCGTTTGAATCGGCTTTCCGCTAGGGCGGAGCGGGTCATTACAGTACTTCCCTTGGCGTACTCCTTTACACTTACTTCCTTTACGCGTGCTTCCTTCATGCATACTTCTCTTGGCGTACTCCTCTGGCTTGGCGTACTCCCCTTAGCGTACTCCTTTGGCGTACTCCCCTGCCCGGAGACTTCTTAGCACTAGCGTATTACCCCCTTGCCTGGCGCAGTATGGCCCTGGCATCCATTGCCCTAGATTCACCTTTATTGGGCGCATGGCACCCCTTATTATATCCTTACGCTTTTTTAACATGAACTCGATATAATCATGATATGTTAATATTATAATGATAATCTGTACACGGTATGATTTTGTGACAACTCATGACAGTGGCCCGTCGTGGCGCACTACTAACAAGTAACAAGTACAAGTAACATGGCATGATAGTGATCCGCTGCGGTGCACCCCGACAAGTAATCCTGACATGAACTCATGAGCACCGTTGCGACGGTTATCTTGACATGCTAAGTAATCTTGACATGTAACCTTGAACGCTGTTGTGACAGCTAACTTGACATGCTAAAAACATTCTCGTCTTGACACTGTGGGTGATTGCTTTGGACCTTGTCTGTAAAAGCTGTCAGTCTAGTCTTGTCTTGCATCATGTCTATGACATGAATTCCTGGTTACCATGGTCAGGGATTCATACTGAATCTGACTAGGATAATGACTAGATTGATCAAGTAGTTCATGAAGAGATTTTTTAGCTACATGCGGTCCCGTTATCTGGGCGCTCTAATTGGACTTGTAGCCTGCCGTCGAGTAGGGCACATTTCCAGCACAATGTCATGTGTTGCACCCCCAAGTCACCTAATCCAACTCTCTCAACTTGTGACCGGATAACCTGGATTAAGTCTGCATGGCTTGTGGTCGTTGGAACATCTCGATTACATCTTGCTAGTAACTAGGCTTATGATAACCCTAGTTAGTTAAAGTATCAAGCCGTACTTATTGCTTGGCCGTGATTGATTGGATGGAGTCCAGCCCAGTCTAGTTTTATCCCGATCCTGTACAAGATTGTTACGTGACCTGATTGCTTGTGCTTTACTTTATCGATAAATGGTGGAAAACCAAGTTCCGTTCAGATGAAGGGTTACAACCCTGGTCCTTGTTTGGTTTAAGGTTTGTAACTTGGTTATCTGAATAGTCCTATGGTTATCTTATCGTATATCATCATAATTTTTCCATATCACCAGTCTTTTATTATATAATTGTGTTTTTGTGCTAATTCCTGGTTTTAGTTCTTAAGTGAAGCCTCCCTTATGACACTTGCTCTTTTGGGGTCTGACCCAGCTGGTTTTGTATGGCCAGATTTCGGAGTAGCACCCGAGGATCTTTCAGCCTTCCAACCAGATGGTGAATACTAGGCGCAACCCTGGCAACGAGTGGGTCTTATTTTTTTCTCCCATCCTATTGTAAATTATTCTTTTGAGGCGTTTAGCCGCCGAGCAAGTGTTAGCTCGTGTTAAATTTACATTCCTGTCTGCCTAAGGGCTGTAACATGGTTGACAAATCCTAGGGTTGATCATGTATGACTTAAACTCTTGCCAGTCTTCGCATTTTGTATGACTAGCTTTATGATCATTTGAATATGTAATGTATGGGACGCCTTACTTTGAATGTCTGATGATCTACCATCTTGTTACATTTACTTGCTTGCTTGAGATTGAGACACTAGGCTTGTTCTTGACCTTAAGAGACTATTGGCTTGTAGTTAAACACTCAAGTATCTAGACAGCCGTGACCGTATATCGAGGTGGAATTCACTTTAATATACGTAGCTGACTGTGTCTGTCCCCCGCTCTCTAGTATTCTGGTTCTGGGGCGTGACACAGTTTAAGTGATGGCCCATGAAGGTCTTGTAAATCAAGATATGTGAGGGTTTCACGAAATAGATGTCTCAATCAGCACTCGCCTTTGATCTCTACTCGTGTCTTCTAATCTTTCCGAAATCTTGATCTGATCACATGCTTATATCCTTGATCTATCATGGTCCTTCCTTATTGTTCCTATGTCGTTTCTTCAGCGGTACTGTTCCTAGTCCTACCAATCAGCAAGGCGGAGCACCTCCAGTGAACCAGCAGCAACCTGGAGACCAAGCCCAACACTCAGGGGCAGCCTCCAGAGTCATGCCTACCGGGGGTCAAGAGCCACTAATTCAGCCAGTCCAGCCTGCAGAACATGACAATGGAACCCTGGTGGGACTCATCAGGGAATTGCTTGCATCTCAAGATCGTCGGGACGATGCCCTGCACCAGACAGTACAAGATGCCACGGGCAGAGTTAATTAGTTACCAAGGGAACAACGCGGCCAACGGCTTCAAGCGTTTGAACCCTCCATTATTTGACGACAGTGAAGATGCTATCGCTGCTGATGCGTGGCTTCAGCATATAGAAGTAATCCTGGAGGCAGCTAGGATTCTCGAGGGAGAGAAAGTGGCCGTTGTGTGCCTGCAGTTATTGGATTTAGCCCGCAGCTGGTGGGCGATGCTAGCAGTTGGATTACCGACGCCTGTCTCATGGGCGGTATTCAGCAATAAGTTCCAAACCAAGTATTTCGACGCAGTGGCTCGGTATGATCTGCAGACGAGATTCACCAATCTTAAGCAGATGGGAAGGATGGTCGATGGATATACGGCCGAGTTTTCTAGACTCAGTCGGTTTGCTCCTACCTTGGTGGCAACCGAGTTGGATCGAGCCCAGCGATTCCAGCAGGGGCTCCACCTGGAGATTATCGTATCAGTAGAGCAGTTTGAGCACCAGACTTGATGCCGTCTTACGAGCAGTGAAGAGGCATGAGTATACTTCATAGAGGATTGTAGATAGAACCAGAGGTCGGAAGAGGTCTCATGGGCAGATATCCCGGTCATCAGCACCAGCCACGGCAGCTAGAGCTTTGACTATTGGAGCTCCTAGGAGGGCGACCACAGTTTCGTCGGTTCAGCACTCGACACCGACGTATCCTTATCAGCAGAAGCAGTCTTCCGCAATGGGCTACACTCATTGTGGGAAGCCAGGACATGTAGTATCAGAATGTCGCAGAGCACAGGGATTGTGCTTGGCTTGTGGGGCACCGGACCATAAGATAGGTTCCTGTCCGAATAGAGCTAGTTCATCGTCATCAAACCTAACCAGTCCATCGGTTAGGGGACCAGCCCTAGTACAGCAGCAGTACCAGCCTCCGAGGCCATTGCCGCCTCAGGCTCAGCAGTATGCCCAAGCTCAGATTCAAAATTGGCAGAGAGGTTTCCAGCAACGGGGACCAGCACCAAGAGGGCAAGGTCAGGCTATGGCTCTGACTGTGGCAGAAGAATTGGCATCAGGTGAGGTGGTGGCAGGTACCATTCTCGTTAACTCTTTTTCAGCATCAGTATTATTTGATTCGGGTGCATTGCATTCATTTATGTCTGTACAATTCGTGACACGAGTAGGATAGGAGCCCGAGTCATTATCAGTAAGGCTCAATATATTTATTGGTAACGGTCTTGTGGGGGTAGATAGAATCTTTTCTTCGTGTCGGATCGTAGTTAGCGGTAGAGAGTTTTCCACTAGATTGATAGAATTTCCAATGGCAGACTATGATGTGGTCATAGGAATGGATTGGTTGAGGGACCAGTATGCTAGAATAGATTGCCATATCGGCAAGATTATTTTTAATATTCCTGGTGGGCCAGAGTTTTTATTTTTCCGAGGCGGAGTAGAACCTTCCTCCACAGTGTTGCGGATGGCAGTAGCATGAGCAGTTCAGTTTCCCAGAGTTGTAGAAGAGTTTTCTGGCGTATTTCCTGAAGAACTTCCAGGCATGCCCCCGGAGAGAGAGAGATCGAGTTCACCATTGATTTGATTCCCGGATCAGCACCAGTGTCTGTCATGCCCCGCTCCCGTAGGAGCGATCGTCCTCGCTAAGGCGTGATACCGCACAAGCCTAGATTGCGCTCGTACAAGGCGGGTTCCATAACGGCCGATTACAGCGGCTGCGACGGGGTCGTCGCACAGAAGTCCCAAGCAGAGACATTGAATACTAGCAGCGGAAGTTAAGAACAAAACACAAGTCATTCAAAAGAAGCTCTTTATTGATATCGAAACAACGGTTACATTAGGGCGCAAGACCGAGATTACAATCACTCAAATTCACTCGTCTCACATTACAAGTCACTCTGCTCTCTCTCTCATCTCTCAATTACAATGCTTGTCTCGAGCCAGCGGATGCTTCGGATAGGCGATGTCCATACATTATGTCCTGTATAAGTCTTCGATTCCATGCGGCCGCACGCTTCAAATCGCCAAGGAACTCCGGGCCTCGATGCATCCAAGCGAGCTCCGCGCCACGAGCTTCTACCTGTGCCTGCACATAGAAACTATGTGGGTGTCAGTACTCAACTATACTGGTGGAGTGAGCTCCTCGCCCACCCATACAAAACCGACACGTTTATTTTACTTTGTGCAATACAAGCCCCTTTACGATTGTCTTTCTATTCTTGCCTTAGGATCGATTTTTAGAACCGACGCCTTGGTCTATTTTGTGTCTTTTAGACCGATACCGTGCCTTGCACTAATAGTGTACTCATACTTTACCGCTAGACCTTCTCGTTCCAATAACGTCAACTTATCGCCTCGTGCTTGCCTTTCGTGCCATACTCAGGGACATAACGACTCGGTCGTGTCAAATACTTGTCCGTGCCTCAAACGTCGAGGCCGTGCCTCGTAGCGTAACCTGACTTATCCAAACTCGACTTACGGCCCTTCTATTCTTAACGCGCAACGACTAACCAAACTTGTGGAACCGGTGTTGAGAACTCAAGTACGACGCCATATCTCGTGCCGAAGCACGTGTCTTTACGTATAGCCGAACCGTAGGCTTTATAATACTTTTGGTGCAACCGAGCACACATTTCACCATTCAACGCATACCATGCTTACGCTTTCTTTTGTTACGACCGACACCGTGCATGCGGATTCGCCGCTTAGCATGCCAAATATCTATATGAAAGGCCACTGGCATGACAAGCCATCGCGGACATAGCTCGGGTAGGTGGCGGGTCCTTCGATGCAAGGTAGCTAGCCCCATAGAAAGCCCCTGACTACCCACGCAATAAAAGCATGCGCTGCTATAACGTCTACCCCCTAGGATGACTGGGCCCGGTGCCCCGGCGTATAACCAATCTAGGCAGAAATCCTTGTCGACAAGATGTCCAATGACCACGCACCTACGAGACATCTAGACTCACGTAAATGCATGGCCTAATTTGTTGGTATGACTGGAACAATACTTAGCAACTCATACTCTGAACCACACTTGGCATAACGTGCCTCGGGACCACGAGACTCCCAACCGAGGGGCCGCCTCGAACTTCTTTACGTGGATAGGAATGCGAGACTCCCAACCGAGGGACCGCCTCGAAACATCTTAACGTGGATAGGAACGCGAGACTCCCAACCGAGGGACCGCCTTGAAACATCTTAACGTAGATAGGAACGTGAGGCTCCCGACCGAGGGACCGCCTCGAAACATCTTAACGTGGATAGGAACGCGAGGCTCCCAACCGAGGGACCGCCTCGAAACATCTTAACGTGGATAGGAACGCGAGGCTCCCAACCGAGGGACCGCCTCGAACTTCATTGAACTCGAGGGAACGACTACTACATAGCCTTCCAACTTAACTTGAACAATACGTGCTCCTTAAGTGCCATAGACCGTGGCTAACTTTACATCGTGCCAACCGTGGCTCGTGCCTTTAACTTACTTACGTCCTATGCGACGCTATCACCCAAGTCATACGTTATATGACGGCCCTTGAGATCGTGGGACTATTTATCTTGACAACCGCAGAAAGAACTGGACGACACTTGGAATGACTTAGGTCGATCGGCATAACTTTGCCTAACTTACTCAAGCCTACAACTTAACCCGAGGGACGAGCCAAGGCTATGCCAAGCCTTGCGCAGTGGAAACGTGCATGCTTTATCGAGCATTTACGCGGGCGACGCCTATGACTTAGGCTAACTCAAGTGTCGGGACAAACTTAACAACTTAAGCCAACTTCCTTCTCCCAAGCCACGGGATCGAAGGATCGAGTGTCATTTGAAAGCACGCTGAGCCGACTTCTATAAAAACTGTGGGACCATTTTCTATGTTCTAAGACATTCCGACGGGTCGTGAATATTCCCTTAGCTATGTGCGTTCGTAGCTTTTATATTAGCCTACTTGTGCAAGTTGAAAACATGCGCGTTATTAAATGAAGGCTAAGATGAGGCAAGTTCACCGAAACTACCCCACCTGAGCGATGTCTTCGAGTCGCCGTTGTAAGGCCAAGTCTGAACGCCGTCGGTATTTCGATTCCTCCGATTGACTTTGCGGGACGGGGCACTACAGTGTCAGAGAGAGAGCATGAGCAATTCAGTTTCCCAGAGTTGTAGAAGAGTTTCCTGTCGTATTTCTCGAAGAACTTCCAGGCATGCCCCCAGAAAGAGAGATCGAGTTCACCATTGATTTGATTCCCGGATCAGCACCAGTGTCAGAGAGAGTTTATAGGATGGCGCCTTCAGAGTTGAAGATCTTGTACAAGTTGACTGAAGAACTTAGAACCAAGGAATTCATTCATGCTAGTGGATCACCTTGGGGAGCCCCGATACTTCTTGTGAAAAAGAAGGATGGTACGTCAAGATTATGTGTTGATTATCGTACCTTGAACTCTATAACAATCAAGAACAGATACCCTCTACCAAGGATAGATGATTTGTTTGACCAACTCAAAGGAGCAGCAGTATTTTCGAAGATTGACTTACGGTCAGGGTACCATCAGATCAGAGTCAGAGAGCAAGACATCCCGAAGACAGCATTCTGATCTAGATATGGACATTGGGAGTTCCTTGTTATGCCATTTGGAGCGACCAATGCGCCAGCCGTATTCATGGACCTCATGAATCGTATTTTCATACCTTATTTGGACCAGTTCGTGATAGTGTTTATAGATGATATCCTAGTCTATAACAAGAATGAGGCAGATCATGAGCAGCATCTTTGTGTAGTTCTTCAGATTCTCAGAGAGCACCAGTTATACGCGAAGTTTAGTAAGTACGAGTTTTGGCTGGATCGTATCTCATACTTGGGTCACATCATTACCAGAGGTAGAGTGGAAGTAGACCTCCAGAAGATAGTTGCCATAGAAATATGGCCAGTACCCAGAACCGTAGCAGAAGTTCGGAGTTTCCTAGGATTGGCTGGTTATTACCGACGATTTGTGTCAGACTTCACTCGGATTTCAGTGCCACTGACGCAGTTGACTCGCAAGGATATGCAGTTTGCTTGGACAGCAGAGTGTCAGAGTTCATTTGAGAAGATGAAGCAAGGATTGATGACGGCATCCATTCTCACGCTTCCAGATAGGGCAGGAGGATTTTTAGTCTATTGTGATGCTTCCGGTAAGGTGTCACGCCCCGCTCCCGTAGGAGCGATCGTCCTCGCTAAGGCATGATGCCGCACGAGCCTAGATTGCGCTCGTGCAAGGCAGGTTCCATAACGGCCGATTACAGCTGCTGCGACGGGGTCGTCGCACAGAAGTCCCAAGCAGAGACATTGAATACTAGCAGCGGAAGTTAAGAACAAAACACAAGTCATTCAAAAGAAGCTCTTTATTGATATCGAAACAACGGTTACATTGGGGGCGCAAGGCCGAGATTACAATCACTCAAATTCACTCGTCTCACATTACAAGTCACTCTGCTCTCTCTCATCTCTCCATTACAATGCTTGTCTCGAGCCAGCGGATGCTTCGGATAGGCGATGTCCATATATTATGTCCCGTATAAGTCTTTGATTCCATGCGGCCGCACGCTTCGAATCGCCAAGGAACTCTGGGCCTCGACGCATCCAAGCGAGCTCCGTGCCACGAGCTTCTACCTGTGCCTGCACATAGAAACTATGTGGGTGTCAGTACTCAACTGTACTGGTGGAGTGAGCTCCTCGCCCACCCATACAAAACCGACACGTTTATTTTACTTTGTGCAATACAAGCCCCTTTATGATTGTCTTTCTATTCTTGCTTTATGATCGATTTTTAGAACCGACGCCTTGGTCTATTTTGTGTCTTTTAGACTGATACCGTGCCTTGCACTAATAGTGTACTCATACTTTACCGCTAGACCTTCTCGTTCGAATAACGTCAACTTATCGCCTCGTGCTTGCCTTTCGTGCCATACTCAGGGACGTAACGACTAGGTCGTGTCAAATACTTGCCCGTGCCTCAAACGTCGAGGCCGTGCCTCGTAGCGTAACCTGACTTATCCAAACTCGACTTACGGCCCTTCTCTTCTTAACGCGCAATGACTAACCAAACTTGTGGAACCGGTGTTGAGAACTCAAGTACGATGCCATATCTCGTGCCGAAGTACGTGTCTTTACGTATAGCCGAATCGTAGGCTTTATAATACTTTGGGTGCAACCGAGCACACATTTCACCATTCAACGCATACCGTGCTTACGCTTCCTTTTGTTACGACCGACACAGTGCATGCGGATTCGCCGCTTAGCATGCCAAATATCTATATGAAAGGCCACTGGCATGACAAGCCATCGCGGACATAGCTCGGGTAGGCGGCGGGTCCTTCGATGCAAGGTAGCTAGCCCCATGGAAAGCCTCCGACTATCCACGCAATAAAAGCATGCGCTGCTATAACGTCTACCCCCTAGGATGACTGGGCCCGGTGCCCCAGCGTATAACCAGTCTAGGCAGAAATCCTTTTCGACAAGGTGTCCAATGACCACACACCTACGAGATATCTAGACTCACGTAAATGCATGGCCTAATTTGTTGGTACGACTGGAACAATACTTAGCAACTCATACTCTGAACCACACTTGGCATAACGTGCCTCGGGATCGCGAGACTCCCAACCGAGGGACCGCCTCGAACTTCTTTACGTGGATAGGAACGTGAGAACTTCATTGAACTCGAGAGAACGACTACTACATAGCCTTCCAACTTAACTTGGACAAAACGTGCTCCTTAAGCGCCATAGACCGTGGCTAACTTTACATCGTGCCAACCGTGGCTCTTGCCTTTAACTGACTTACGTCCTACGCGACGCTATCACCCAAGTCATACGTTATATGACGGCCCTTGAGATCGTGGGACTATTTATCTTGACAACCGCAGAAAGGACTGGACGGCACTTGGAATGACTTAGGTTGATCGGCATAACTTTGCCTAACTTACTCAAGCCTACAACTTAACCCGAGGGACGAGCCAAGGCTATGCCAAGCCTTGCGCAGTGGAAACGTGCATGCTTTATCGAGCATTTACGCGGGCGACGCCTATGACTTAGGCTAACTCAAGTGTCGGGACAAACTTAACAACTTAAGCCAACTTCCTTCTCCCAAGCCACGGGATCGAAGGATCGAGTGTCATTTGAAAGCACGCTGAGCCGACTTCTATGAAAACCGTGGGACCATTTTCCATGTTCTAAGACATTCCGACGGGTCGGGATTATTCCCTTAGCTATGTGCATTCGTAGCTTTTATATTAGCCTACTTGTGCAAGTTGAAAACATGCGCGTTATTAAATGAAGGCTAAGATGAGGCAAGTTCACCGAAACTATCCCACCTGAGCGATGTCTTCGAGTCGCCGTTGTAAGGCCAAGTCTGAACGCCGTCGGCATTTCGATTCCTCCGATTGACTTTGCGGGACGGGGCACTACATAAGGGATTGGGATGCGTCTTAATACAGCATGGTAAGGTAGTAGCTTATGCATCACGTCAGCTTCGTGATCATGAGAGAAATTATCCAACTCACGACTTAGAGTTAGCAGCGGTAGTTTTCGCGCTTAAGTTGTGGAGGCATTATTTGTATGGAGGTCGGGTGGAGATTTTCACCGACCACAAGAGTCTTAAGTATGTGTTTACCCAGAAGGATCTTAACATGCGTCAGAGGAGATGGCTAGAGCTACTTGTGGATTATGACATCAACTTGTAGTATCATCTTGGGAAGGCCAACGTAGTAGCAGATGCATTGTGCAGGAGAGCCGAAGTTGATTTTCTAACAGTAGAGCTAGAGTTGTTAGCAGATCTTCAGAAGATGGGTATTGAAGTAGTTCTTCCTACCAATGTGGCATTGATGGCCAGCATGTAAGTTCAGTCCATTATAGTTGAGAGGATCAAGTTAACTCAGTCAACGGATTCTAAGCTTCGGCGGCTTAGGGCAGAATGTGTAGCAGGACGAAGACCAGAGTTATGTATTTATGAAGATGGTACACTCTGACATGGGAGACGTCTTTGTGTGCCCAGTAGTGATATCAGACAGGAGATCATGACAGAAGCTCATAGTTCTCAGTATTTGATTCACCCCGGCGGTACGAAGATGTATCGTGATATTCGACAACATTTTTGGTGGAATGGCATGAAGAGGGAGATAGCCCGGTTTGTCTCTCGTTGTTTGGTTTGTCAGCAAGTTAAACCCGCACGTTAGAGACCAGCTAGACTTCTTCAACCTTTACCGATCCCAGAATGGAAATGGAAGCACATTACCAGGGATTTTGTAACTATATTACCTAGATCCCCAGATGGGAGGGATGCTATCTGGGTTATAATTGACAGACTCACCAAGGTAGCTCATTTTCTTCCTTTTAGGGTTGGTCAGTCGACGGATCAGCTTGCAGAGATGTACCTCAGGCAGATAGTCAGATTGTATGGAGTACCAGTCAGTATTGTGTCCGACAGAGATTCGAGATTTACCTCGCACTTTTGGCGGAGTCTTCAAAAGAGTTTGGGGACTCGTCTCAAGTTCAGTTCAGCTTATCATCCGCAGACAGATGGTCAGTCAGAATGCACGATCCAGACTTTTAAAGATATGTTGCGGTCCTGTACGCTTGACTTCGGTGGTTTGTAGGAAGATCACCTATATCTCGTGGAGTTCTCCTATAACAACAGTTTCCAGGCCAGTATCCAGATGGCACCCTTTGAAGCCTTGTACGATAGGAAGTGCAGATCCCCTTTAGCTTGGGATGATATCGGTGAGAGGCAAATGCTTGGACCAGAGATGGTAACATGGACTATTGAGGTGGTCAGACAAGAGATCACCTTCGAGTTGCACGAGAATGCCAGCATCATTGGGCCGATTCCCATCGGCGTCCCCTTGAGTTTTCTATCGGCGACCATGTATTCCTTAGGATCTTGCCTACCCGTGGTGTCATTCGTTTCGGCATACGGGGAAAGCTTAGTCCTAGGTATATAGGGCTGTTCGATATTCTAGAGCGGGTAGGTGATGTGTCCTATCGTCTCACTCTTCTGCCGTCGTTACGTGAGGTACATGATGTCTTCCATGTATCCCAATTACGACGGTATATCCCGGACCCGTGTCATGTCCTTGTTCATTCGGAATTGGTTGTTGGTACCAACCTTTCATATGAGGAGAGACCCGTATCCATATTGGACCGAAGAGAGAAGATAATCAAGAATAAGACTATCAAGTTAGTTCGTGTTGCTTGGGGTCATCACTCTTTGGGTGAGTCAACGTGGGAGCGTGAGGTATAATGTCTTCTTATGCCTTATGCCTTCAACTTCATTGCTTGCATGAATGATTACTTGATTGATTGCTTAGTTATAACTTGCCTGTGATTAGTATAGCTTGCTCGACAACTCTAGCCTCTTGATTAAATTCCGAGGACAGAATTCTTTTAAGGTGGGTAGAGTTGTCACCTCTGTTTTTTGTTATACATATTTTCAGTATACGTGTACAGAATTCTGACCCGTAATCAGACTTGTCTAGCTTAATCTTGCATGACTTGGTTTATTTTGGTTTATTTTGATTTAGGTTCGGCTTGGGTTGGCTTGTTTTGGTTTAGGGTGGTTCATTATGAACCCAACCCCCTACCTACCACCATCTCCATTTAAAGTCCAACTACTTTCTCTCTCTTCACTTATTCTCATTTACTCTTCTTCTTCTTCTCCATTAACATCCTCTAACCTAAGAAAACCCGTAGGCAAGTGCACCTTGCTACCATATGAGAACCTATTTTTATGGTTCATTTATCTTCCTCTCGTGATTCTAAGATAGTTTAGAACTTGACATTTTGCATTTTGAAGTTTTATTTTTTGTAGATCTAAAAATTTACCATTCTCGGATTTTGGTGATTTTGATCTATGAAACTTCCTTATTTTCAAGTTTTGATTCGTTCCAGGTTGTTGAGATTTGTGTTATACCCCATTTTGACCTATGGAAGTCCCTTTTTTGGCTTAAATTGAAGGTTTTATGGAATTTGGAGTTCTGGAGGTTCCTTACGCCCACGTTTATTCGTGCTAGCATAGTATCAAACTCTATGCCCACGTTTATTCATGCCAGCGTAGTATCAAACTCTATGCCCACGTTTGTTCGTGTCAGCGTGAATCTGGATTACGTAAGTCAAGACTGTTTTACGCGTAAAACAAAGTCTATCCTGCCTTGGCGTAAAACAAGTTTCACGCGTAAGCTTTACTTCTTTACGCGTGCTTCCTTTACGCGTACTCCTTTATGCATACTTCCTTTATGCGAAAACTTTACTCCTTTACGCGTACTTCCTTTATGCGTACTACGCGTACTTCCTTTACGCGTACATCCCTTGGCATATTCCTTTCGCGTACTTCCTTTGGCGTACTCCTTTACGTGTACTTCCTTTACGCGTGCTTCCTTCATGCATACTTTCCTTGGCGTACTCCTCTGGCTTGGCGTACTCCTTTGGCGTACTCCCCTTGGCGTACTCCTTTGGCGTACTCCCCTGCCCGGAGGCTTCTTAGCACTAGCGTATCTTACCCCCTTGCCCGGCGCAGTATGGCCCTGGCATCCATTGCCCTAGATTAACCTTTATTGGGCGCATGGCACCCCTTGTTATATCCTTACGCCTTTTTGACATGAACTCGATATAATCATGATATGTTAATATTGTAATGATAATCTGTACACGACATGATTTTGTGACAATTCATGATAGTGGCCCGTCGTGGCACACTCCTAACAAGTAACATGACATGATGGTGACCCGCTGTGGTGCACCCCGACAAGTAATCCTGACATGAACTCATGAGCACCGTTGCGACGGTTATCTTGACCTGCTAAGAAATCTTGACATGTAACCTTGAACGTTGTTACGACGGCTAACTTGACATGCTAAAAACATTCTCGTCTTGACTCCGTAGGTGATTGCTTTGGACCTTGTCTGTAAAAGCTGCCAGTCTAGTCTCATCTTGCATCATGTCTAGGACATGAATTCCTGGTTACCACGGTCAGGGATTCATACTGAATCTGACTAGGATAATGACTAGATTGATCAAGTAGTTCATGAAGAGATTTTCCAGCTACAGGCAGTCCCGTTACCTGGGTGCTCTAATTGGACTTGTTGCCTGCCGTCGAGTAGGGCACATTTCCAGCACACTATCATGTGTTGCACCCCCAAGTCACCAAATCCAACTCTCTCAACTTGTGACCGGATAACCTGGATTAAGTCTACAGGGCTTGTGGCTGTTGGAACATCTCGATTACATTTTGCTAGTAACTAGGCTTATGATAACCCTAGTTAGTTAAAGTATCAAGCCGTACTCATTGCTTGGCCGTGATTGATTGGATAGAGTCCAGCCCAGTCTAGTCTTGTCCCGATCCTGTACAAGATTGTTATGTAACCTGATTGCTTGTGCTTTACTTTATCGATAAATGGTGGAAAACTAAGTTCCGTTCAGATGAAGGGTTACAACCCCGGTCCCTGTTCGGTTTAAGGGGTTGTAACTTGGTTATCTGAATAGTCCCATGGTTATCTTATCGTATATTATCATGATTTTTCCATATCACCAGTCTTTTATTATATAATTGTGTTTTTGTGCTAATTGCTGGTTTTAGTTCTTAAGTAAAGCCTCCCTTCTAGCACTTGCTCTTTTTGGGGTCTGACCCAACTGGTTTTGTATGGCCAGATTTCGGAGTAGCACCCGAGGTTCTTCCAGCTTTCCAGCCAGATGGTGAACACTAGGCGCAACCCTGGCAATGAGTGGGTCTTATTTTGCTCTCCCACCCTATTGTAAATTATTCTTTTGAGGCATTTAGCTGCCGAGCAAGTGTTAGCTCGTGTTAAATTTACATTCCTGTCTGCCTAAGGGCTGTAACATGGTTGACAAATCCTAGGGTTGATCATGTATAACTTAAACTCTTGCTAGACTTCGTATTTTGTATGACTAGCTTCATGATCATCTGAATATGTAATGTATGGGACGCCTTACATTTTATGTCTGATGATCTACCATCTTGTTACATTTACTTGCTTGCTTGAGATTGAGACACTAGGCTTGTTCTTGACTTTAAGAGACTATTGGCTTGTAGTTAAACCCTCATGTATCTAGACAGCCGTGACCGTATATCGAGGTGGAATTCACTTTAATATACGTAGCTGGCTGTGTTTGTCCCCTGCTCTCCAGTATTCTGGTTCTGGGGCGTGACAGTAACCAACCTCACCGCTGCACCGGACCCCGGCAGTGACCTCCGGTGCGCCCTCCGTGCGCCGCTATCTTCCCTCTCTCCGTCGATCGTATCCGCAAGCCAGGTTTGCCTCCGCCGGACGGCTAGCACCCGATTCCAGCGTCGGCGTTCACGCCCGGCCTTGGCCGTCGTGCCGACCGTAAATTCCTGCTCGGGCCACCACTGTCGTCGGTGGCCGAGCCTTGCGCAGTGCCACGCCGACCCATCGAAGCCCCATCGCGGCAGAGCAGTCGCCGTGTCCCGCCGCCGCATGGTGTTCCCGAGCCGCGCCCCACTCCGGTCAACCGCGCCCAAGCCATCAGGTCCGCCCGCAGCCCCTTCCTCTGAGCCTCGCCGCCCCAGCGCCGGAGCATGCGCCGCCAGCAAACTCCGGTACATCCCGCTCCTTCATTTACTTCCCCATCTCTCTCTCTCTCTCTCTCACTGTCTCGAATTAGGAAGAGAGCAGTATAAGTTTTCTTTAGAGGTTTATTATTGTTATTATTATTAGTATTATTATTAGTAGTAGTAGTATTATTATTACTATTATTATTATTATTATTGTTATTATTATTATTATTATTATTATTATTATTATTATTATTATTATTAAGGATATCATTTTCTTTATTAATAAGGTTTAGAAATGAATATGTATAAATATTTATAAACATGTATAAATATGGTTTATCATTTTTTTCAGTATTTAATTTCTTATACAAATTTTGTTGACTAAAAAATATAGTAAAATATTCCAAAAATGTAGCTTTCAAATTATAAAATGTATTCTAGTATTTTAAGTTATCAAATAGATAAAGATATGTTTATTCTATTTTCACAAACTTAGGATATTTTAGCCTACACGATTTTTCATATTTTCAAGTATCCTCCTAAAAATTTATTATACTAGTCAAATCTACTTTTCCATATTATAAATGCTTTCTAAAATAGTATAAAGTACTTCTCCACAAAATTCTCTTTTATTTGTCAATGACTGATCATATTCCTAATTTCTCGCGGACTCGGACCCTTACACCTCGACCCCGGCTATTGGATAACAGGACCTGACGGAACATCGCACCACACCAGGCGTCCCACCATGCTAGATACCTTGCCATATTTACTGTTTACATTTAGTTGCATTTTATTTCAGTTATTGTATCTATATTTCTTGTTTATTATCTTCTTCTTACATGTGGACTTAGAGTTAAGGGACTATCGTCAACTTAGTGTATCTCATTAAACTTGTCACGATTGTATCACGAGTTGTGTATAAGTTGTGAGTATCATGTAGTGGTCACTTGCGTGTTGGCTGATCACCCGTGCGCATGCGTAGGAATAACTGTCAATAGAAGTATGTTAGAAGGCTTTACAATTATTGAATGTAAACCGTGTTGTGGAAACGACACGTGTTGGTGTGTCGTGGTTACGACGCATGTATAGTATCATTGGAGGGAGGGGACAGCTACTAGCGTAGGGGTTACATTTACTTTTTACACATTTATGGGTGATAGTGACTCGGATGAGCGCTACTTACTGTCCGGCCGATAGTGTCTCGGATGAGCGCTACCTTACAGCCCCTGCGTAGAACGTTGTCCTCAAAGTGCATATCAGCTAGTCGGTTTGGAACCCAGTTGTGTCGTAGGTTATATTATTTACATTTGCAGTTATAATGGCATGTTCTTCCTCTATCTTGTTACGTCTCTCTGAGGACATGGTGATCTCTCCAGGTGTGTGTTTCGTGATTTCTTGCAGGTGCTCTAGCTATGGCCATGACTTGCGCTCTATTCTGTCGTGATGATTGCTCTTGGACTCGTCATTTGCTTCACTCGACCAAATCATTTATTTGTATATTTCTTTCTTATTTAAACTTGTTGGTAGTGGATATGTCTCCGCCCATTGTTTGTACAAATGACTATTTGATTATATCATTAAAACTTCATATTTGTGGATGAGATTTAGTTTGAGCACGGCTTTCTATATTTTACAGCTTATGTATACATACGAGCCTTTCATTTACTCGTATGTATACAGCTGGCATGATTCGTATCTAGTCCCAAGTATTTTGGGACTGGGGCTTTACATTTTTTTGTGGTGGCCAATGCAGGTCAAGTTTGCCGTTTCGGTTACATGACTGTACCGAACGGGCCTGCAATATAGGATTAAAGTCTAGGATCTCATCCACCTGTTTGACCCTCTTCCTTGACTAAATTTTTGAATCACTTGTTCAACTCCACTGATCTACATCTTGCTTGAGCTCTCCCTACCGTAATCCTTATTTCCATACTTGATAGGAAGATGACTACACTAGTACATGCTCATAGGTCAACCACATGGCTAGTAGGATTGCATTGACAACTAGTATGCATTGAGATCCTATTTGAGTTATAAAGATATAAGGATAAGAGAAACCATATTTTTCTAGAAGTATGAACTTAAGGATTAGTTAATTCCAAGTTGGGTAGTAGCAACATTAATAACTTCGAAGGATTTTTATAACTTTATTTGGATCTACAAAAGGATAGTGGGACCTATATACAATTGAGAAAGGAAATTGATTTGATTTTTGATTTTTGATTTTTGATTTTTGAAGGTCTTTGAAAAATATTTATGATTCATTGATTATAGCTATACATCCTTGAAGGGATATAAAGTTAGTTGAAATTTTTTAAATTTAAATTTTGCTGCAAGATTTATGAGGACGGATGATAAAGCTTGGTTTTAAATTGGGTCGTATGGTTCCCAATTAATAAGTTCGTAAATTTTGAAATAAGGATATTAAGAATTTGGTTAAAAATATTTTGAAGGATATAAAATCAAATTGAGGATCTATTTTAAACTCTTGTATGAATTACGATTGTTAAAAAACTATTTAAATTTTGAGTTAAGATTTGAATTAATGATAGAAGAAGAAAAATATATAGATTGGATTTGTGACACAATAAAGGTTTATTCAAGATTGATTAGAAAATTTGAAAATCTTAAGTTATGATTTTGATGTGACTAGATAAGGTGGAAAGGTTAGTTTATGATACATTTTTGGAGAAATTTTTTTGTGTTATGATAAAGGTTATCTTGAGGTTGATTAAAAGAAATTTAAATTTTAAGTTATGAGTATGATTGGCAGCTTAGAAAGATATTTTATTAGACTATTTGGAGAATTATATTGTAAAGTTTTGAAAAGTCAAAATTTATAGATTCAAATATGGATAGGCAACCAAGATAGATAAAGTAGTCCACATTAATTTCCATATCACTCATGACCATGATAGTTGTATATACTCAAGTGTAGTTGGTCATCTACCAAATCATATGGTTATATTTCAATCTTGACTCACTCGACATTCCCTCAAATCTAGATTTTATCGTGACTTTTTTCAACCATTTGAAACTTGAGAAATGATTAGATTGTTCCTTGATCATACTCCATCTAAGTGGCTATCATATCTCTAGAAAATGTATTCCTAACTTATTTTACCTTGATCTACTAGAATTTGAATTATCTTTATTTTGTGCGTTAATCATTATCTCATGAACTCCCACTTTCTATTTTAAATTCTTTTGTGTCCTTTACCGTGACTTGGATATTTGGGGCACAACATTAGACTTTTCCATCCAACAAATTCCATATGCAAGACCTAGACGAGCCCACCTTTATGTAGGTATACCATGTCCCACTAAAACACGTCCCCTTGTACTCTATTTTTATGTTGCGACTTTTGAGTCGAAAAGGCTAACTATAACCATTACCATGCAACCGAACACTTTTCAACTACAGGTGAGGACTCAACCTAGACTCAATTATTTCGACCCAATATATGATTGTGAATTACTTAATCCCTTAAATGCTTAACTTTGTATTTATCTTGATTACTTGATCCTTATCCTTTTATTATCTTGATTTACTTAGACTCTATCATCCTTTACTTATTCATGTAAAAACTCACAACACCTATTTATTATCCAACCCTTACCATGATCGTTAAACCTAACCGCCTTCCCCTTCCAAATTGTTTTGCTTCACTATGATTCGTGCAACCCTTATTTCCTTGGATACCCTTGTACGGAAGTGAAGATTTGATCATAACGCCCTTTGGTAGACATGAGTTAGATGGAAAAATCCCATAAAGGAGATTGGTGGTTTAGTTAAATGAAACGATTCGGTGGTTATGAGTCATAAGTTAATTGTGCTATATGATTAAAAGGTGTGATATTATGTTTTGGGAAGATCAAAGGATAGTATATTTGCGAGTGCCAAAAAGGTTTGAGATTAATCCAAAGTTGAAATGAATTTTACATTTGGTGCATAAGTGATAAAACTTTCTTTATGTTGAGAAATAAGTGTAAACTTCCTAGAAGAGTTCGACTTTTTTTACTTAATTGAAATTTTCTTTTTCAAAGGAAATTAAAGCTTGAGGAAATATGCATGTTTATGTTGGAAAAAAGGGAGGTTAGAGATTCACCTAGTATTTACTTTTGAGGCGATTATGAATGACAAAGGCTATTTGGAAAAAAAATGTATATGGAATATAAACTTGGGGATAGATTTTTGAATTTTTTTCCGATGATTTAAGATTTGATCTTTCTATGATGGTTATGAATACAACTTTCGTGATGAAGATAGAAGTGATTTTAATTGATTGAAGGATTATTATGAAGGACAAAAATTTGATTTGAGGAAAATACTAGAAGTAGATTAAAATTTGAACATTCTAAAAATCTATCGTTGAAGATCGCATTTAGAACATGAATGTAGATAGAGATTAAAAATCTATGTGAGTAAAATTTTGAAGGTTAATGATTGAAAAGAAAATAGGTTTCAAGGATTAAAGGATTATGGAATATAGATCGTGATAAAGTAGAAGTAAGATTGAATATAAAAAGGCCTTGATGATTATGCCAAGAATTATGATAATATCAAAAACAAGTTAGATTTTGAATATATTGTAAGATCGAGGTGGAAGAGATTCTTGCCTATTTTGATTACACATTTTGTTGATCGAATTTGATAGTTGTCATGAGATATCTTCCAAATCATACCCATGAATTCATTTTCCTAGCTATCGTAATATTCGATTATTCAACAATCAATTTCATTGTATGCCTTTTAACTTGATCAAATTTCTATTGCCTCAACCCTACCTACCCTATCTATTCCTAAATTTCGAGGACGAAATTCTTTTAAGTTGGGTAGGATGTAAACCCCCCTAAATTTTTTTACTACAAATTTTATTTTTGGTGTTAATTTTGTTTTTCATATTTGTACGTCGCGTACGAGTTCGCATTTTTCGTATTTGCTTGTCGAGTACGAATATGTGCGAGGTACATATTTTATAAAAATATTTTATTATGGATTTCAAATTTCATATGGTAAATATTTTATTTATTTACTTATATTATCTTTATTATTCGATTTACAAACTGTATTGATTTAATATAAAAAAGCTATTTACTTTTATTATATAAATATAATTGATAATTTCAAAAATGATGTTTTACATAAATAATCTTTTACATACGAGATACATGACTTTAAACTCATGAAAATAATTGTATTTTCGAAATTAATTAATACTATTATTTTATTTTTTGAAAAAGATATTTCTAAACTAGTTATTATGAATTAAATCGGTATTGATTTTATCGGATAATTTTTAAATAGTTTTTTTTATTAAATATAAGATTTATCTAGTTTTTTGTATCGGAAAGATATTATTAAAGTGATTCAAGTGTGATTTAAATTAGTGGAGGAATTATCAAATAGGGTTTTAATCCTCCTAGTCCTTATCTAAATAGCATTCTCCACCTCCTATATAAGGAGAGGCTCCATATTATTATTCCATCAATCCCACAACCTAAATTCCACAATCCAGTATCGTGTGCATCGTGTTTGTGACCACGAAATTCTTATTCCAGTGTCGTACAGTCATCCACGTCTAGTCCGACACCTCCGGACACGACGACAAAAATCACAAAACCCGTCCTCGTCCCATCAACTCCACCGTTATCCCGACCAGCACCTTCCGAACACCAAAAACCCCTGGCCGTCCCCGACACCACCCCTGGATCCCCCTTCCTACTCCCTCACTACTTCCCCCCGTCTCTGCCAGAGACCAGCACTGCCCTGCCACCCCGACTGAACCACCATCCTCCCTGCCATCCTGACATCTCCGTTCAGCCCAGCCACCATCAACACCAGCCACCACCGCGGCCAGTGATGCGATAGCCACCGCCCCTCCTCGGCCATCCCCTCTGCGTTCGTACGGTAGCATCCACTCCGGCCATTACCACCACCGCCAACACCCTGCTCATCACCAAAACCACACATCAGAACCAAAGGAAGAGGAAGAAGTAACCAACCTCACCGTCGCACCGGACCCCGGTAGTGACCTTCGGCGCGCCCTCCGTGCGCCGCTATCTTCCCTCTCTCCGTCGATCGTATCCGCGAGCCCGGTCCGCCTCCGCCGGACGGCCAGCGCCCGATTCCGGCGCCGGCGTTCACGTCTGGCCTTGGCCGTCGTGCCGACCGTAAATTCCCGTTCGGGCCACCACTGTAGCCGTTGGCCGAGCCTTACGTAGTGCCACGTGGGCCCGCCGAAGCCCTATCACGGCGAAGCAGCCGCCGTGTCCCGCCGCCGCATGGTGTTCCCGAGCTGCACCCCACTCCAGTCATCCGCGCCCAAGCCATCAGGTCCGCCCGCAGCCCCTTTCTCCGAGCCTCGCCGCCCCAGCGCTGGAGCATGCGCCGCGGGCAAACTCCGGTACATCCCGCTCCTTCCTTTACTTCCCCATCTCTCTCTCTCTCTCACTGTCTCGAATTGGGAAGAGAGCAGTATAAGTTTTCTTTAGAGGTTTATTATTGTTGTTATTTTTATTATTACTGTTATTATTACTACTATTATTATTATTATTATTATTATTATTATTATTATTATTATTATTATTATTATTATTATTCAGGATATCATTTTCTTTATTAATAAGGTTTAGAAATGAATATGTATAAATATTTATAAATATGTATAAATATGGTTTATCATTTCTTTCGGTATTTAATTTCTTATACAAATTTTGTTGACTAAAAATATATAGTAAAATATTCCAGAAATGTAGCTTTCAAATTATAAAATGTATTCTAGTATTTTAAGTTTTAAAATAGATAAAGATATGATTATTCTATTTTCACAAACTTAGGATATTTTAGCCTACTCGATTTTCATATTTTCAAGTATCCTCCTAAAAATTATTATACTAATCAAATCTAGTTTTCCATATTATAAATGCTTTCTAAAATAGTATAAAGTACTTCTCCGCAAAATTATCTTTTATTTGTCAATGACTGATCATATTCCTAATTTCTCGCGGATTCGGACCCTTACACCTCGACCCCGGCTATTGGACAACAGGACTTGACAGAACATCTCACCACACCAGGCGTCCCACCAGGCAAGATACCTTGCCATATTTACTGTTTACATTTAGTTGCATTTTATTTCAGTTATTATATCTATATTTCTTGTTTATTATCTTCTTCTTGCATGTGGACTTAGAGTTAAGGGACTACCGTCAACTTAGTGTATCTCATTAAACTTGTCATGATTGTATCACGAGTTGTGTGTAAGTTGTGAGTATCATGTAGTAGTCACTTGCGTGTTGGCTGATCACCCGTGTGCATGCGTAGGAATAACTGTCAATAGAAGCATGTTAGAAGACTTGACAATTATTGAATGTAAACCGTATTGTGGAAACGACACGTGTTGGTGTGTCGTGGTTACGACGCATGTATAGTATCATTGGGGGGGGAGGGGATAGCTACTAGCGTAGGGGCTACATTTACTTCTTACACATTTATAGGTGATAGTGACTCGGATGAGCGCTACTTGCTGCCCGGCCGATAGTGTCTCGGATGAGCGCTACTTGACGTTGATTACTTGCGTGAATCCTTACAGCCCCTGCATAGAACGTTGTCCTCAAAGTGCATATCACTTAGTCGGTTAGGAACCCAGTTGTGTCGTAGGTTATATTATTTACATTTGCAGTTATAATGGCATGTTCTTCCTGTATCTTGTTACGTCCCTCTGAGGACCTGGTGATCTCTCCAGGTGTGTGTTTCGTGATTTCTTGCAGGTGCTCTAGCTAAGGCCATGACTTGTGCTCTATTCTGTCGTGATGATTGCTCTTGGACTCGTCATTTGCTTCACTCGACCAAATCATTTATTTGTATATTTCTTTCTTATTTAAACTTTTTGGTAGTGGATATGTCTCCGCTCAACGTTTGTACAAATGACTATTTGATTATATCATTAAAACTTCATATTTGTGGATGAGATTTAGTTTGAGCATGACTTTCTACATTTTACAGCTTATGTATACATACGAGCCTTTCATTTACTCGTATGTATACAGCTGGCATGATACGTATCTAGTCCCAAGTATTTTGGGACTAGGACGTTACAATGCATGTTTTTGATTGTGTTGTTTAAACTATGAACATGTCGTGGATGTTGTTATTGTTGTGGATGTAATTAAAATCACGAGGGTTGATCGTGCTTATTATTTTAATTTTTCAATCTAGATTATGTGTGAAGTCCTTCGGGAGTCATAGGATTGATATAATTTTAATTATTTTTGATCAATCGTGATGGCGGTGGTGGCTGTTTATGATGTCGGACGAGATGCTGGTTTTAAGCAGTCCAGAGGCAGACAGATGATTTTTGATGAAGGAATCGACAACCAAAACCTAAAAAAAGGCTTCTACTTCTAAGCCAAAAGGCGGTAAGAAGAAGAATAACAATCAGAAACAAGCAAACTCAGCAAAGAAGGGCATGGGACCTCAAGGCGTAGTGAAAAAGCCGAAAGACAAATGTTTCAAGTGCAAAGGGTCAGGACATTGGAAGACTGATTGTCCACTTCTCAAACAAGGGAACAAAGAAGGTATATCTCATTTACTAGTAGTTGAAACATGTTTAACGGTGTTATCTTTCGGTACCTGGTGTGTAGATACAGGAGCCACTAATCATGTCTACAATACATTGCAGGGGTTCCAAGAAACCAGACGGCTCAGTGATGGAGAGATATGCTTGTTCATGGGTGATGCTACAAAAGTAGCGGTCGTTGCATTAGGAGATGTTACTTTATCTTTTGGTAGAAATAAGTCTTTGACATTGAGAGATTGTTTTTATGCACCTTCACTTAGAAGGAATTTAGTTTATGTTTCTATGTTAGTTAAAGATGGATATTCAGTTTATTTTAATGACAGTATTGTTATTAGAAATAATAAACATTTTATTTGTTCTGGTGTATTAGTTGATAATCTGTATGTCACTAATCCTATTTCGCCCACAATGCAACTTATGGAAATGAATAATATGTCATCTAACTTAAATAAGAGAAAAGAACCTTCTTGTATGAATCAAACATATCTTTGGCACTTGCGATTGGGGCATATTAACCTAAGAAGGATTCAAAGAATGGTTGAAGATGGACCTTTGAGTTCATTGGAAGTGGAGGCACTACTAGTATGTGAATCCTGCTTGGAAGGTAAAATGACCAAAAGGCCTTTTACGGCAAAGGGGTATAGGGCCAAAGATGTGTTGGAATTAGTTCATTCTGATTTGTGTGGACCCATGACTATCCAAGCTAGAGGTGGCTTTGAATATTTTGTCGCATTTATTGACGATTATTCAAGGTATGTATACATTTATTTGATGCGCCGTAAGTCTGAGTGCTTTGAAAAATTCAAAGAGTACAAGACTGAAACGGAGAAACGTCATGGAAAATGTATCTAGTCATTACGATCAGATCGTGGTGGCGAGTACCTCTTTGGAGAGTTTAGGGATTATTTATCAGAGGCTGGGATTACATCCCAATTGATTGCACCTGGAACGTCCCAGCAGAATGGTGTAGCCGAAAGAATGAATAGAACTCTTATTGAGATGGTTAGATCAATGATGAGTTATTCAGATTTACCAGATTCGTTTTGGGGATATGCCTTAGAGACTGTAGCTTATATTTTGAACTTGGTTCCTTCTAAGTCAGTACCTCTTACTCCCACAGAGCTGTGGATTGGGCGTAAGCCTAGTCTGAAACATGTTCGCATTTGGGGTAGTCCAGCACATGTGCTGAATGGGAAAGCAGATAAGTTGGAATCTCGTACAGAAGTACGCTTGTTTATAGGTTATCTAAAAGGAACGAAAGGAGGTTTATTTTATAGTCATAAGGATCAGAAGTTCATTGTTAGCACCAATGTCCGATTCTTAGAGGAAGACTATGTGATGAACCATAAGCCCATAAGTAGAGTTGTTCTAGAAGAACTAAGAGGTGAGACACCAAGTACTTCAGTACCAACAGTACAAAAGGATGAACTACAAATAACTGCACAACATGTCACAAATGTTACACCACAACCGATAATGCCTCGTCGTAGTGGGAGGGTTGTGATACAACCTGATAGATATATGTTCTTGGAAGAGTCGTCATACTTCGTCCCTGAGGAACAAGATTATGATCCCTGTACCTACAATAAAGCACTCTAAGATAAAGATGCAGAGTCTTGGCAAAAAGCAATGGTATCTGAAATAGAATCTATGGATTCTAATCAGGTCCGGGAGCTTGTAGAACCACCCGTTGGTGTAAAAGCCATTGGATGCAAGTGGGTCTATAAGAGAAAAAGAGGATCAGACGGTAAGGTTGAAACCTTTAAAGCTCGGCTTATAGCAAAAGGTTTTACTCAAAGAGAGGGTATCGATTATGAGGAAACCTTTTCTCTAGTAGCCATGCTTAAGTCTATCTGGATTCTTTTATCTATTGCAGCTCATCTCGATTATGAGATTTGGCAAATGGATGTAAAGACAACTTTCCTTAATGGAAGTCTTGAGGAAGACATCTAGATGAAGCAACCAGACGGGTTCATTGAAAAGGGCCAAGAGCATCTTGTTTGTAAGCTCAAGAAGTCCATTTATGGACTTAAGCAAGCTTCCAGATCTTGGAACATATGCTTTGATCAGGTGATAAAATTCTATGGATTTGATCAATGTCAGGATGAATCATGTGTATACAGAAAGTGTGACGGAAACATGGTGGTGTTCCTAGTATTTATGTGGATGACATCTTGCTCATTGGAAACAATGTGAAGGTGTTATCTGATGTAAGGGTATGGTTATCCAAACAATTTGATATGAAGGACTTGGGAGAAGTAGGTCACATCTTTGGGATCAAAGTTCTACGAGATCGCAAGAAAAGGATGTTGGACCTATTCCAAGCTTCCTATATCGATACTGTACTAACTCGTTTTAGTATGCAAAATTCTAAGAAAGGTTTCTCACCTTTTAGACATGGAATTGCTCTATCAAAGGAGCAATATCCGAGGACACCTAAAGAGATAGAGAACATGAAAGCAGTTCCTTATGCTTTAGCAGTAGGAAGCTTAATGTATGCAATGCTATGTACAAGACCAGACATCTGCTTTGCCGTAGGCATGGTCAGCAGATATCAGTCTAACCCAGGACAAGAGCACTGGACTGTCGTAAAGCATATTTTGAAGTACCTGAAATGGACTAAAGAGTATATGCTAGTTTACCAGGCAGATAGTTTAGTTCCCTTGGGGTATATAGACACAGATTTTTAGTCAGATAGGGATTCCAGAAAATCTATCTCAGGTTATATGTTTACTTTGGGAGGTGGAGCCATTGTGTGGAGGAGTATCAAGAAAAAATGTATTGCTGATTCCACCATGGAAGTCGAATATGTGGCAGCCTCTGAGGCAGCCAAAGAAGCGGTTTGGCTCAGAAACTTTTTGTTGGACTTGGATGTGGTACCTAGTTTGCCTAAGTCTATTACACTTTATTGTGATAATAGTGGTACAGTTGCAAACTCGAAGGAACCACGAGCCCATAAGACAGGTAAACACATTGAGCGCAAGTACCACCTGATACGAGATTTCGTAAAGAAAGGAAAAGTTGTTGTGATCAAGATAACATCAGCCGACAACCTAGCTGATCCCTTTACAAAGATCTTACCAACTAAGGCTTTTGATAGTCATGTTGAGGGATTGGGAGTCAGATGTGTAGCAGCATGGCTTTAAGTATAAGTGGAAGATTTGTAACAGTATACTGAAAAGCAATGCTTTGAGTATAAGTGGGAGATTGTTAGGGTTATATACTAAAAGCATCACTTTTGTGGTAACCTTATTTCCTTAAATTTTGAATGAGAATCATATGGGAAAATGTTTGCATATTGTATTTGTTGCAAGTGTTAATGCAAATGTCTGATATTCTATATTTTAGATAATATGGTGTGTGTTGTCACACAGAAGATCTTATTATCATTTCCCTATGGAGTATATAAATAGTTCACAACCTAGATGGACTTGGACAATCTATTGGAAAGGTTGTAGTATAATCTGGTATTAGTCTATCTTGACTATAGGTTTACAATAGTACACTTTGTGTGTATTGAACAAGACCACTTGAGGTTTTTCTCTTTGTACTGACTACATAAGTGAACAAACACCTCTGTTATTATGGATGCTTGTGCTCTTAATCCGGATATAATAACAGACATGTATATGCAGTGTGCATTACTTTGACTCATGAAAGAGTGAGATTCATTATGGGTCAACAACCTCTATGAATTGGGTAATAACATTGTATGTATGATGGGTTGTTGATTATAAATGGAATCCACGTCCCGATACATCGGGTTGATGATGTCCCCTTAAGGAGCTCATAAGGATTGTCATGTAAACCCTGCAGGTGGATTATATCCGACATGACAAATAAAGTTGAGCGGTACTACTTAAGGATAAAAGATGTCGAATCAATATAGTTGTCAGTAACTTAATTTGATCGACGGACATTCGATATCTTAACATGGGGAGCCAAACGAGCATATAATGAAAGGAGCCCACAAACATAATTTGGAATTAGGGAGGTAGTGCAACAAAAGCTCATTAGTGGACCGAGCTATTTTTAATGGACATGTATTGTGTGTTCGGACTGAACACGGAATATCCAGATCCGTTAGGAGGCCTAACCCTAATTTCTCCTCATGGTCCCTGCCGTAGCCTATATATATCCTCTATTCTCTGGCCGCCAAATTACTGATCAGAAATCTGAAGCTTTCTCTAAATTCGTGATTCACGTAAGGAGAGAAAGAGAGGGCTGCCAAGGAGAAGAAAAGGTTGGGAGATCGTCGCCCATACGACGTCCAACTCGAGGAAGGAATACGTGTAGAAGATCTTGGGGTCGTCCGCTCGAGATTGCCAGGAACTACTTCTCTTCTTCCCGCCGTAGGTATAATTCGTGAACCCTAGTTTCCGCCTATGAAAGGTTAGAACACGTATTAAATCTGTTTAACTTTCTATCGATCAATATGCACACGAAAATAAGGGTCCTGGGAATCTCCAGTTCCATCATATATATATATATATATATATATATATATACTAATACATATATACATTTATTGATATTGTATATTTAATTAATAAAAACAAATCATTATATGCTTTCCATTACTAATCTCTATTAAGAAAGAAAGAGAGTACAGAGAGAGAGAGAGAGACTGAAACATGGAGAAGAGAGAGAAAGAGAGATCATAGTGAGAGAAGAATAAGAGTATAGGAGTGAAGGAGAGAAGGAGATCGAGAGTTCAGAGAGAGGAGGTCAGTGGCTCACCGAGGGATGCTCCGGCTTGGCGCGGAGGAGTTGAACACGAGCATGATGTTGGCTCGCTCGGTCAACTCCAGATTTATCGGATATCGAGGTCTGGGAACATGGCTGCTCCCAAGCTCGAGAGGCGGTCGGGGGTTCATTGATTTCAAACGTGCCGTGGAGGAACGACAACGTACGCGGCAAAGCGGAGGCGGCAAACTGGGGAAGACTGCAGTTGTCGGTGAAGAAATGGGACAGGCTGGCTGGGTCCTGTGGATCTGGGAGGAGAGGAGGCGGTCGCTTGTCAAAGTGGTCGAAGGCAGGCTAGGCTTGGTCGGGATTTCGTCGGGTGGAGGTTCACGGGGTGGTCATGGAGGAGATCGCGGAGAGAGAAAGTTGTCAGTAGTACGGTTCACGGTGGATCCGGAGGGGTTGGCATGGGTGGTGACTGGTGTTGAAGAAGGTGACTAGGGTTTCGACTAGTCGGCTGGAATAGAGGAGATGGTAGTGAGGTTTGTTGGCAAGGTTGTTCAGGTGGTGTTACTGATGATGATGCTGGTAATGGCTATTATGGTGGTGGTACCGGCTAGCTGGGTTTAGGGTTAGGGTTTAGACTTAGATGATTGTGTTGTGTCCGGGGTTGTGTCCAATATGACATAGGGAAGACCGTGTCCGGTGTGTCGGAGACAGAAAAGATGTAATTGTAATAAAAAAAAGTAGAAAGGGAAAAGATGGACACGAACACGGTGCACAGGCACGGTTGGTCATGGTGGATGTTGGTGTTGGCTATGGTTGAGATAGTTAGGGGTTAATGGAAAAAACAAGGGAAGCTCCCCTTAAATAGAGATGGAGGTTCCTGATTAGGAAATGATTAGGATCCAAAATCCCTCCCATAGATTTAAATCAAATATATCAAAATTAGATTTGACCAATCTAAATCAATAATGTACCAATATAATAAATATCCAATATCATCAAATAATTATAAAAATAGATTTTTATAAATTTAAATTAAAATTAGATTGGTCAAATCTCAATAAATTAAAATTAAAATTAGATTGGTCAAATCTCAATCTAATAATTGATCACAATAAGAACTTAAAATAATATTCAATATTATCCAGTAATTTGTAAAAATATATTTTCATAAATACAAAATATTATTTAAAATAATTTTGGCAAATCTCTTTGTCATTCAAAATAATTATGATTTCCTTTATAGAAATTCAAATAAATTTTATTTTTTAACACAAAATATCTAAAATAAAACTTCAAAATTTCAAAAAACTGGGGTTACAGCTAGATTCCAAGGAATATTTCTTGGGATTAATTAACACAAATTACTAATTAATTAAGGAGTTCTAGAAGGTTTCCACATAAACCTAGTGGCTCAATTTACTAATTATGCCATTCCCCTAAGATATAGGCTTCTAAGTAATTATCATCATTGCCACTCCTTCTTTAATATTTACAACTTTGCCACCCCCTAAATGGAAAATTGTTATTCATAAATCACCAAAATAACAACTTTCGAATAAAATAAAATTAGAAAACTAGGATTTCGAAAAATTAGGAAATTCGAAAACAGAGGGTTACATATATACCTACCTTAGAAAAATTTCGTCCTCGAAATTTCAAATGACACGACCTAGCACGACTAAAAATAATCAAATACAAAAATTTGAAATATCACAATTTGGCATGATCAAGAATCAAATCTAGGCATGAGAATAATAGAATCTAAATCGTCCAGTCATGATTAATATAATTAAAATCACATAATTATGCAAAGTCGTGTAGGTAAAAAAAATTTGGCACGATCAAAACATAGTCACGGTCAAAATCAAAATTTATTAGTATGCTTAAAAGCTGAATGAGGATCAAATGATGTTTATGAGGATCGAATGATGTTTATGAGGATAGGGATAAAATTATATTGCTATTACAAGGATAGGAAAATCAAACGACAATTACAAGTTAGAATATGCATAAAGAAAAATAAACTATAAGGTAATCTTCTCATTAATAGCGCACCTCGTGCAGAACCAACCTCCTAATTTGCTAAACCAGCTAACACTCACAACACTAAGGAACCCACTAAGGCAACTACCCAAGCACCATAACTGAAACATATCCAAGATCAACTAAATCTAGTTTCCATCAAGCCATCACATACAGTTCATGCGCCAATATCAACTTATTTCAAATTCCAAATGTTTTCGCAAACCACATCACTTCTAAGACATTGAATTCAATCAACCAATCTTCCAAACCTAACTACGTTAATAAGCATGATTGTTGATCAATATCCAATTAACAAATTCTAAACTCAAAAATTTCGATTGAGTCGATCCATGCTCTATATTCCGAGAATTTCTCAACCGACCAAATTTGTATCTCTCCCCTTTGTATCTATCAATCGTACTCATCGAAACATAATAGCAACCTCACAATATTGTCAAATCTCAACCAAGTATAAAGTCATCCTTATTCAACTCTCGAGGGTTGATCCAAAACATGAATCTATCTTACTAATCAAAATTCGAATCCTCGACATTTGATAACCTTTCAAAAAATTAGAAAAAATAATTGCTCTTTTACTTCAACCATTACTCAGCTAACTTGTTTGGTGCTCACAAAATCTCCAATTCCGATTTTGCACGCTCATGTCCTAGTACCAACTCCTCAATTACTGCTTAGATGCGACTACCTTCTTGGACCTTTGATTATCTTCAAAATATGGGTTATATCCTCCATTTCCTTGTATCATTAGTCGACCAATTCACAGTGTTCCTTAGCTCATATTATATATTTTATATTATCCAGAAATACGTTTCCCAAATTTACTTTCCTTTTGGAAGAACTTTATCCAATCCTTATCACCATTCCTATTATCACTTATGGTTTCATTCCATATAACTTATTTTTCTTGATTTATAAAATTGGTTATCCCAAAAATTACCATATTCCTTTATTTGCTTGAATTTAATACTACTCACTTGTAAGCACCACTAATAGTTATATTCTCCTTCTCCCGAATAAGTCACAAGTTCCAAGATCTATAACTCTCTCAAGACTTATTACCAAACTTGCTTATCCAAGGTCTTATTCCACTACCCTTTCTTAGCTTGTCTACAACATAGCTATCTAACCTCATTTGGAAAAATGTTGATCCCAATGATGCCCTTACTATAAATGATCTAAACAGAGTATCTAGGTACTATCTTAGTCCCCTTATATTTGTATATATACAATATATAGCTATCCAATAAGTATATCCTACCATCTAACACACACACACATATATAGCTATCTACAAAATATATGCAACATACTAGGGTTGAACTATGAGATTGGGTCAAGAGGCATTTGAAATGGTTCTAATCAGGTAAAAATTCTATGACAGGTATAGGAAACCCTAATCCTTCTAACGATGGCAAATGGTTTCCGAAAATTGAATCAGCGGCTAAAAATCTTTGAATCAGGACAAAGCAGTTCAGAATAATTCTAATATGATTTCCCAATGGTGATAAGAGGTAAAATATGGTATATTTGGGACGTGGATATAGTCTCAATAGTATCTGGAAACCATACATTTTTAGAGCCACTTTATCTAGTTCATGCCCCGCCATTGTACATCTGGTTGAAGTGAACCCTTGGTTCCATAACTCAAATAATGATAGGTTACTAAATATACTATCAACTTTATCCGTTCTCAAATGATATTGACAAAATGACTCAAGAGATCAAAACATGATATATTAGGACATAGTCTCAATAATATCTGAAAACCTATGCATACCTGAAAACACTTCAACTTAGAACCTATGTCTCGCTAGTGCACAGCTGGCTTCACTGAACCCACACTTCCTATGATTAAGATAAATAGCTGCAGTATGCATCTGCCACGCAGGCCATAATAGGTCATCGAATATTCTCTCAACTTTATCCATAGGAATTTCAAATAAGCTTTTGAAAATTCAAACGAGTTCTAAATTTCTAGTTATGTAGATACCTGTTCTTCAAGTGTAAGTATCTATTTTTGAAAATCAAATTAACGATTTATTACTAGTAGGAAGAAAAAAAACTTAAGCCAAGAGGAGTATCTGTTCTTCAATATTCAAGAATTTAGGACATAAAACTTATAGACTTTGAACTAATCAAAACTGACTCTGGATAATTGAGTTGGGTTCAAAATAGAGAGAGTGAGGATTCAAGTTTGTTGGCCCACTGATCATGATCATACTTGATTTTGATAATCAATGTCAACTTTGGTTTATACGTAAAATATACACAGCTCCAGGTATCAAGTCAGAATGTCTGCACCTACTGCTACAAATATTTCGTCGTCATCAAGAACCAAAGTGATGGAATCAAGATCAAGACTTTTTCATCTTTCTTATGTATTTGTTATCTTTATTTAAGTCTAAAAAAGTATGGAAGATTGATCGGATCGGTACTAGCCTCGCTATTTTTAGTCCATAAAATACAGCCTTCCTATCCACCAAAATTTCTATCCAAAGTCCACAAACAAAATAGCCCAAAATCCATATATTGTGTAAATATAACAAAATGGCCCAAATCTGTTCTGACCCTGACAGAACTCGACTCGAGTTCAGTCAAGTTGTTTTTGGTCTTCTTGAATATCTGTATCCAATGTTGGAATGCGAGATTTCTGCATCTAAACTCTGCCCGAGTTCGGTCCATAAAAACACTATAAATAGAGAAGAACTTTCATATTTCAAATATCTCATTCACTTTATCTTCTCTCTATTCCTTAAGTGTTTTCTACGAGTTATACACTTTCATATTTAGCCTATACTACTCTTAGCCAAGCCAGTATCAGTTTCAGATCAACCTAGAGTTTGGTTTAAAGAGTTTTATCGGAGGCTATCTCAGAAGATGTTTCCATTTTTAAGTGCCTTCAGGAGTCGCTCGTGCACTCGTCGTCAAGCACAGTATTGTTGAAGTTGGTCGTGCACTTCCCCCAAGCACGGTATTGTAAGAGTTGCAAGCACACAGTTAAAGCTTGTGCCATAGTAGATTAACATCGAGCAAGAGTACTCGAGACTGAATTAGTTCTCCATGAGGGATACCAGTATATATCGTTGTGTTATTGAATTTGATTTTTCTTAACTCTTTATTTTTTTACTGCAATTTATATACTGATATTCATCTGTTTTTACATGTTTTTGATTAGCCATATCAAATAGTTTTTAAATTGTGATATTTATTTTGTTGAACGTACACTCTATTCACCCCCTCTAAAGGTGCTCAACGGTCCTACAATTGGTATCAAAGCAAGTTATAAATATACATAACCACCTAGAGAGTATATATGGCAGCCGTTAAATCTATGTTCAACGGTAAAAGGGCAATCCACAAATAGACCTCTACTATTTGATAGAACAAACTAAACATATTGGAAAATACGAATGAGTTTCTTTCTTAAGTCACTGGACTTTGATCTTTGGTCGATAGTTATAGATGGTCACAAGAAACTGCCTAGAACAGTGATTGATGACATTCTAGTAGATAAGCACCATGATAAGTATACTGAGCATGAAAGAACACAGGCTAGTCTAGATGTACGAGCTATCAATACACTTCTGAGTTCAATCTCGTATCTACTTGTGCCACATCTAATGCGATTTGGAGACTTCTTGCGGTAACTTATGAAGGAACTTCCCAAGTGAGGAATCCAAGATCAGTAGATTGACACAAGAGTACGAGACATTCAAGATGAAACCCGTGAATCAATTACAAAGATGTTCACTCATTTCCTAGATATTACTAATCCTCTACAATCTCTTGGAAAGGATTATAGCAACCACGAAAAGATCAGGAAGGTACTGCGAGCTCTAACCAAGATCTGGAACCCGAAAGCCACCGAGATCATAGAAGGAAACGACCTCACCACGATGATATTGGAGACATTTATGGGCAAGCTCATGACCCATGAGCTGGATATGCATGACTTTGAAGAGGCAACCCCCAAAGATAAATCTATCGCCTTCAAAGCCCAAGCCAGAAGAGTCTCATGTAATGATACTGATGATGAAGATTCAGATGCTGATGAACAGGACCTATTAGTCAAAAACTTCAAGAAATTCTTAAAGTTTGAGCAATCAAGCCGAAAGAAGAAGGATATCCATGAAAGCAAAGAAGAAGATACTATCTGCTTTGGATACAAGAAGTCAGGGCACATAAAGAAGGACTGTCCACTAGCAAAGAAAAGTAGTCCATATGACCGATCAACATCAAGCAGGAAAGTAACAACTGGTCGAAAGTATGTAAACACCAGCATTTGGCACGAAAGCAAGACCAATGAATAGGATAGACCCAACAACAGTGTAAATATCTGCCTGATGGCATATAAAAAGGTACGATGATTTTATATTTGGCCAGTTAGAAAATGACTTCAACAAACTACTTGTAGAGCACAAAAATGTGCTGGAGAAGTATAAGCAGTCTCGCAAGGAGATTAAGGCATACACAACCGAAGTAGCAAGTTGTCTAATCTTCTTGAAGATATCAAAGAGACGTCTACTACCGGTAACGCGGAGGAGATAGCCAAGATTAGACTGGACTATCATGAGACTATCCTCACTATAGAAAAGAAAGAAAGTGACTATGTCAAAGTGCAAGAACTGTTTAACATAGAGAATAAGAGACACTTGGTCAATGAACAGATACTCATGAATATGACTGCCAAATTCGAAGAGTCTTGTGTGATCTCTAAAAAGTTGGAGATCAAATTAGGCAAACAGGTCACCCCTGTTACATAGCCTAATTTAGTCATAATACTATACATGTACCACAAAGGACTAAACCAAAGAAAGCACATAAGCAACACGTTTCTCATAACTATTCTTTCACATACAGGTTTTCAAGAAAGACACAAAAGAAGCATGTCAACACAGAAATAAAGAACAATAATTCAAAAATCACATACACATACTGTGGTAAATACAGGAACATATCCTAGTATTATAGAGCTAGAAAATTAGTTGACATAAATATGCTTACTTGGATTCCTAAAGTTAATCAAGCTGGACCCTTGAAGAAATGGCTACCAAAGGTTACATATACTCATTCTGTAGGTGGACCTTCAACCCTCTCATGCTAAAAGCAAATGGATCCTCGATAGCGAATGTTCGCGACACATGACAGGAGATGCATCCTTTTTCGCTATGCTATCGATAAAGAGAGAAGGATATGTTTCCTTTGGTAATAATCTTAGAGGTAACATTATAGGTAATGGTACTGTTGGTATATCTCCCTATCCAGAAATAAAAGACATTTGTCTAGTCATAGAATTAAAACATAACCTGTTGAGCATTAGTCATTTAGCAGATAACGGTTATGGTATCAACTTTATGAAAGATAAATGCTATATATATAAAATGGCTACTAGTAAACCCGTATATGAAGGGATTAGGAAAGACAAGATATTTTTTCTTTTTAGAAAGTACTAACAGTGCAGGTAAGTGCCTAATTTCCAATCAAGATGAAAGCTAGCTATCACACATGAGGCTAGGACATGCTAACATGGATACTATCTCAAGACCGTCAACTAAGAAACTTGTAAAAGGACTCACAAAAATTTCCTTCAAGAGAGACGTAGTATGGTATGTTCAGTTTGTAAAAAGAACAAAGTAACTAGGTTATCATTTAAATCCATCAATGCTGTAAGCACTTCTAGACCCTTGCAATTAATTCATATGGATTTGTTTGGTCCTAGTAGAGTCGCTAGTCTTGGCGGCAAGCTCTACGCTTTTGTTATTATTGATGATTTCTCTTAATTTATATGGGTTTACACTATGAATTTTCTTGTCCTAGAATTTTCTTAGTTGGTAAGCTCTACGCTTTTGTGATGATAATGAATATCACTATGAATTTTCTTGTCCTAGAACTCCTCGACAAAATGGTGTTATGGAGCGTAAGAATAGAACTCTAAGCGATATGGCTAGAATCATGCTTAACCAGCACAATCTTCCGAAATATTTTTAGGCAGAAGTTGTAAGTACCGCCTATTATATTTTGAATATTGTGTTAATATTTCTTATTTTAAAGTTTTTGGATGTCGCTGCTTTATCCTGAACACCAAGGATAACTTGGATAAATTCGACTCGAAGGCATACAAAGAGATATTCCTCGATTATGCTACCAAGAGTAAGGGATATAGGATTTTCAATAAGAGATCTATGATTGTTGAAGAATATATTAATATTTCCTTTGATGAGCTCAACAGTCAGAAATCTAGCGACAGTGATGATGAAGACGTACGAAACCAATCCAAGGCACCTGAAGATACTGCTACCGATAAGAACTATCTGGAGAGTCTGCCTAAGAAGATGAAATTCATGCCAGACCATCCAGAGACACTTGTTATAGGTGATATATCCAAGGAAGTAGGTATGCGTTCTTCTACTAGAGATATAGCAGCTAATATAGCTTTCATTTCTCAAGTAGAACTTAAATCAGTAGGAGATGCTTCTCTTAATAAATTTTGGATTAATGTCATGCAAGAGAAACTTAATCAATTTGAGAGAAACCAAGTTTGAAAACTTGTTCCCAAACCTATTGGTCAATCGATAATTGGTACCAAATGGGTGTTCCGAAATAAATTAAATGAGGATGCACATGTTCTACGCAACAAAGCACGTCTAGTAGCACAATGTTATAATCAATAAGTAGGAATTGATTATGACGAGACTTATGCTCGTGTTGCTAGACTAGAATCTATTCACATGTTTTGTACATTCGCATATTTTTATAATTTTAAATTTTTTCAAATGGATGTTAAGAGTGCATTTTTAAATAGGTTTATAAAAGAAGAGGTTTTTGTGAAATAATCCCCTGGTTTTGAAGATTTTTAAAAACATGATCACGTTTTCAAGTTAAAAACGCCACTTTATGGACTCAAACAAGTACCTCGTGCTTGGTATGAACACCTATGTGCTTTCCTACTTGAAAATAATTTTTCAAAAGGAAGAATTGATACAAATTTGTTTATCAAAACTTCAGACGATAGTATTCTACTTGTGCAAATATATGTTGATGACATAATATTTGGTTCTAATAACGAAAAACTTTGTCAAGATTTTCTAAGTGTATGCAGAGTGAGTTCGAGATGAGTATGATGGGAGAGCTCAACTACTTCCTAGGACTTCAGATCAAACAACACTCGCAGGAAACCTTTATCAATCAAGCCAAGTACACGAAGAACTTACTAAAGAGGATTGACTTCGACAACGCAAAGCCTATCGGCACGTCAATGGATACATCAACTCGACTTGACCTTGATGAAATTGGCAAACCAGTCGACCAGCGTAAGAATGGAGATATGATTGGTAGTTTACTGTATTTAACTATTAGTCGCCCTGATATAATATTTAGTGTTTGCATCTGTGCACGATATTAAGTTAAGCCTAATGAATCATACATATGCGCCGTTAAGCGTATCTTTCGATAGTTTAAAGGAACTTCTACTGTCGGCTTATGGTATCCCAAAACTACATCGTTTGACCTAATCGGTTACTTGGATGCTGATTTTGCTGGATGCAATGTAGACCGTAAAAGTACCAGCAGTACGTGTCATCTCCTAGGTAAGGCTTTAATCTCTTGGCTTAACAAAAAATAAAATTATGTAGCATTATCAACAACTGAGGCTGAGTATATCGTCTTAGGACATTGTTGTGCTCAAATTTTATGGATGAAGCAAACTTTAGAAGACTATAATCTACACTACACTAAGATTTCTATATTTTGTGATAACACTAGCACAATTAATCTGACTAAGAACCCTGTATGTCACTCACGCACTAAGCACATAGAAATACGTCACCACTTTTTACGTGATCACTAACAACACGGAGATATTTGTCTAGAATTTATTGACACAAATCATCAACTGGCAGATATATATACAAAACTGCTAGCCGAAGATCGTTTTAACTTTTTGCGTCACGAGCTAGGCATTCTTGAATTTTCGGAGTCATAATGTGTTATGATTAATAAAACACTTAAAACTTAAAATTCAATAATTTCTTAATCAAAGTTATTTTAGGTACAAGCCAAAAGGGCCCTTCTGTCACACAGGTGTAAATAATCTGAAGCGACACGGTATGCATTCCCCTATGAACCACCGCTAGTTGGGATTCGACCCCTACAGCTAACCCTAGGTAATGGATATTAATTAATTAATTAATTCCAAGTTTCTAAGTGATTTTTATCATTCATTACTCATAAATGAACCAAAATTCAAGATGGCCGAACTTGGACCGAACTAAGACCGAGTTCGGACCAAATTCGATTGGTTATATTTTGCAACCCGAAAACAACAACCTACTTGTATTCCTTCTTCCTCAAATCAGCCGAAAACCAACACCCCAAAACCCTAACTTCAAAACTATAATCCAGCTTCATTTTAGACTTCCTAACCCAAATGTCTTGGATCTAAGGTGTCCTGAAGGCTTCCACTTCCATTTTTGTTCATCTTGAGATATAATTCTCTCTATTTCTTTCTCAATTTTGTTATAGCACCTAGATTGTTTAAGAGAAAGAAAAGTAGAGATGAATCTTGTCCATCTACTTATGAGTATAAACCTATAAATCTCTTTAGCGCCCCTCATCCTGATGACGATGAGGAATATCATCCTATATTATTTGTTTGTCTAGAGAGATCTATTGACTGGTTTGATCATTTTTGTTATCGTGAGATATGTCCGGGAAAATAATTAATTTTACTGTTTTATCAAAATATTTCAATATTTTTGAAAATCTTGGTCTTCATGAATTCTGGAAGTTACAAATCTGACATATGAAAATGCGGTTCACATGTTTTATTGTAACTTGCAAGAATCAGAAGAATGTATTCATTAATTCATCGGTTAGCGGGATAGAATTTGAATTTAATTCTGACGATTTGAGCGAGTATTTTCAAATGAAAAATAATGGTGATGCTCTTATCGACATAACTAAAGTTTAATTTACTGACGATATGACCCTTGAATCTTTTAAAGTCGTATTGTGCCATCAAGATCTGGTTACTCGGAAATGGCTATACACAAGCAACTTGAACCAGCACTTCTATGAGTTGCATCGCATTATTATTTCCTCTAACTTACCAAAGATGGAATTTACTGACGAGATCACGTATTTGGAATTATCTACGATGTAACATATTTATTTTGGAATTTTTTTTCCTTTTCCAAAACAATGTTGGCACTTATGATCAACTATCGAAGGGCAGGTTGTAACCTCCTTTACCCCATGCATCTGACGATAATCCTTTAGAAATTTTCTATTCCTTTGGATTCTTGTCCTATCTTTGGGACGCCTTCAACGCTTCTTAGGTCTAGGAGATTCCCACATCCTCCTGGTGATGCTCCACCTCAGCCCGCTCTAGCTCCAGCCCCAACAGAAGCTCTAGTTGATATTCCAGCCCCTACAGCCCGGTTCACACTATCAACAAGTTGTATATGCTATTTGATGTTTTTGCCACTGTTTAGGGACAACAGCGTTAAGCCGATTCTTCTTAAGATTTGCAACCACTCAGTTAAAGCTTGTGCCATAGTGGATTAACATCGAACAAGAGTACTTGAGACTGGATTAGTCCTCCATGAGGGGTATCAGTATATATCGTTGTGCCACTGAGTTAGATTATTCTTAACTCTTTATTTTTTTAGTGTAATTCATATACTGATATTCATCTGTTCTTACCTGTATTTGATTAGCGATATCAAATAGTTTTTAAATTGTGATATTCATTCCGCTGCACGCACACACTCTTTTCATCCCCCTCTAGAGGTGCTCAACGGTCCTACAAAGTTGTCTTGAATAATACCTTTAGTTGTTGGGAGAAGCTTACGAAAATCTCGACCTGTGATGGAATCATTCTGGAAAATAATTCCTTATAATCAAATGGAAAATAAGCAAGTCATATCTAGTTTGTGGCCTTATGGTTCTAAATAGAATACATGAATTGGTCGAAGGAAAGTCAAATTGGAAATTGACAAACCAATAAGGAAATCTGAAATAATTTATCCAAGAGGCTAAAAATATTAGTCATTAGTGATAGGTTTGCTAAAGGAGGAGTCAAAACTCTAAAATAGTAATTGGCCTATCCTCTAAAGAATTTATAAACTAATAAAGATAAAGAAAAATAATCCTTGGAAAAACATGGAATTATAGTCATGGCATCACCTTAGCAATCCATAGGATTCAAGAAGATACGTTGACTTTAAGAAATAATACAGATAGTAAATATGTATAATCATACAATTGGTCTAAGTTGTGATTGAGAAAACTATCTTGCAGGCTCCAAATGGTAATCTAGTCCTAAGCACAATTAGATTGACCTGCATGGGCCACCATAAAAATGTGTTACGACCTGCGCCTACATGATCGGGTACGAGTACGTGGATACTTCCATCTTACGCTATAGAATCGACGATAGTGAGCTTTCTAGACCTCAATAGTCGTCAAATGGTCATAATTATCAATCTTTGTTCATCACAACTACTAATCACGTGCCCAAATCCAATCACCATATTATCACACATTCCACTAATTCTTTAGTACATCATGTATAAGAGTATCCAGAGACAAATCTAGTGCAATAGTAAAGACGACATCCTCAAGCCATCATAGGTACAATCATCCATAATATGTACATTATCAACAAAACTAAAAATAAATCTATACATCGATAGTCCTAAGTTATTACTAATCTCCACATAACATCCATGCTGACTATCCTTATTACCTCATCCCGAAAGCCATAAATGCTAAGATAGAAGTCATTATCACCTACAACGTATCAGTCAGGAAATGAGCAAAGTACAACCCTACAAAATGAACATGTATAATATAAAACTGTAATGCAACAATAATACATAGACTAAGCTGCAATGTTGGACAATATCACAATTTTTGAAACAAGAAGAACACAATCATGTAAAAGTGATTTGAAATATTAAACTATTATGTGACTGGCTGGTAATTACAATAAGCACATGTAAGTAAGGTACGACTTAATCACACGTGCACGATGTACGATTAAGCTATCAACAAGACCTAGCTAGCACAATATGATTGGTCATATATAGAATACTATTTATTGCATTCTCGAATATAAGAACAGAATAAGAACAATGAGAAGAAGAAGTACAAGTCGATACGTGTCCAAGTCGTGTCCAATATGAGATCAATGCAATGCAGAAATACAAAATTAAATTCAATAGTAGTGTACTTGCCTTTTATCAAAAATTGCAATTATCTCTAAGTCCACCAAGAATGTTATGAAAATATAGTTAGGCTCTAAAGGATAATTTCTAAAATGCAACATAAACTAACTTATTCCAAGAATTACTAACTACCAATAATCTAAAATTAGTACTAACTATTTATAATTATCTAAAATGATTACTAACTAGCAAAATATTTATAAAATATTACTAGATAAAATATTACTTTGCTAAAATACTAACAAAGGTCTAACATATTTGCTAACCAAAATATTGACTAAAATATAAAATTAAATTATTTAAACAAAATATTAACTAAATAAAATCTAACTAAATATTATATAAAATACTAATTAGCTTATTAAATAAAATATCTAAATATTAAAATATGAATGAAATTGTTAACTAAATATTAATACATAAAAATCTAAATACTAACTATACCTAATTATAAACTTAAATACCCTTTTTCTTTTTCTCTTCTTTTATTTCTTTTTCTTTTCTAGCCCAGCATGTTGGGCTCTGGCCTAGTCCAAGGTGCAACTCTTTTTTTTTCTTTTTTTTAGCCCATCATAGCAGCTGTGAAGCCAGCCCACAACCCAATTAACTATTTTGGGCTCTGCCCCAAATATAGAGCCTATACTCAATACCAAGTCCATTTCTCACCCCTAACTCTAATGTTCACATATAACCCAAACGAACAGAAGGACAGAAGAAAGAGAGGAAGAAAGAAGTAGAGAATAAGAATATAGAAAAAAGGAAGAAGGGTGTCTTACCAAACTCTGGTGCTCGCAACAACTAGCATGGGGTGGAGAGCTTTACTTGTAGGAAACACGCGGTCGACAACGATCTGTTCGTTGGATGTAGGGTCGGGGACCAACTCGACACAGGGGTGGTCGCAGAGCGACGCTGGCCGAAGATTAGCCTTAAATCTGTCTAGTCGACAGAGGAAGGCGAAGCTGTAGCGGATCTGGGCAATGGGGAAGTCCTGACCACAGATCGGACAACCGTGGCTCGTAGCTGAGGAGAAAGTGGCTTACCGAGGAATGTGGCTCCGACGTTGAGGGCATGGTGGTTCGACTGGATTCGGACTCGACAGGGACCCAACTATGAAGCATACAAGGGTGGTGCTCGACGACATCCATACGGTTGGCAGAGTAGACTAGAAAAGGGAAGATGGTGCTGGAGGCGGCACATGCGTAGCCAGGAGCGGTGGAAATGAAGGTGGTGATGAAGGAGTGTCACGCCACAGTTCCAAAATACATAAGAACTGAAATGCAAACATGCCAGCTAATACGCACTAGAATAAGTTTCTAATTTAATGGACTTATGCTAGACGTACTATGCTGTCTAGTAAACTAAATATAAACTAGCTAAACTATATCTCAATCCACAGTAATGAAGAAATATCAAGAATAAACATAATATATTAAAGTTGGCCACCCAGTAATATATGTGTTCGAACAAGCTCGAGAAAAATGTAAGCTTGCAAATAATAGGCTAAATAGTAGAGTAAATTAGAGACGACAAAGTAAGAAGAATGAAATGAAGATACCAACTATATATACCTAAAATCTCGATACAGCAATCAATACCTGTCCAACTACTATATACTAACCGAACAACCAATACCTGGAGAGATCACCAGGTCCTCAAAGGGACGTAACAAGATACAAAATAACAAGCTACAATATGAACTGAACTAAATACAAGAAATAAACTGAGTAAACTATCCACCTATGTGTATGCATGTCGAAGACGAGTTTGGGCTGTATGGGTAGGAAAGGGAGTAACATTTGCGTCAACCAATGCTGAAATATATACTAGCATACCTCCCAACCGTATCGGAGACTAGTCCGTGGCTACTGCCGGATATATCCACTAGTATAGTCCATAACATGGCACACTAAGGCTTATGTGTATTGTCTGTCCCATACGCCTACTAATAGTCTTCCCCTCTCATGTCCTGCATGAATCACATCATGACTTGGGCAATCAACATCTCTATGCAAGTCGCTAACTAAACTCAATCTAATCAATATATGAACCGTCACACGAACCGCCCACATCGGTAGCGAGCCGAGTACGTAAGCTTATGCCAACATAATGTAATCTCACTCATTGTACCGTGTATGATACGTGACATGGCATAGAAGTTATTTAGAAACAACTTCACATAATCCGAGTACGTCTCCTAGACACGTAAGTCAAACACACGCACACGAGCTTAGATAACCATATCGATGGCACCCAAGTCATAATTGGACACACTCTACTAACACATCTATACTTCTAGCACAACAACAATCCAAGTATTTAACACTACATGAAAAGTAGCAAGGTATCTTGCCTGGAATGCCGACAAAAGAATAAAGTATCGGTCCGTCTCCAACCTCCGTAGACAAGTGATCACGAACTCCTAGAAAATATAAATAAACTAAATAAATATCATCATGATACTTACCATATATATACTTACCTTATGTAGACTAAACTAGTCGCCAAAATAGTCAACTAGCCTATACTATTTATAGAAACAATAATCTATTTATGGCAACCCATTATATAATATTATATACTAAAATATATACCTTTAATTTTTGGAAAATATCATAAAAAATTCAGAATATATTTTATAGAAATATTTTTTTAGATAAATACGCGAAATCGCTATATTAAAGTATCAACACAACATGCCACATTGAAATTCAATTCAGAAGCGATAAATTATAAAAAATATGAAAAATATTTATTCTGGAATAAATCAGAATAATTAGGGTTAAATATATTTTCATCTGAATTTATTAGATTTATCTTATATTTAAATCCAACAAAAGTTTGGAGTAAAAAAATTGATTTTGAGAGGTGTGTCGGTGTCCGAAATTCTATACAAGCAAAGTGATATCATAACATCATAAAAAAGTTGCAAATATTCATGAACAATGATTCTAGATGATAGATATAGATGTTAGAGACCTTACCAAATTTTTATTTGAAATCAAACGGGGTTCAAAGTCGTCGAAAAAGTCTCCGCACCAAAATTCATCAAATCTGGACACGTTTCGGTGTAACGGACGCCACGGCCAAACGGAGTGGAACGATGTGAGATAGCAATTGGAAATGGAAGTATACATGTAGGGATATCTAATAAACTTAGTTTGAGGCAAAATAGATGAGTAAAACTATTTTTAACCTATTTTACAAAATACTAATCTGCTGCTGAATTTCAACGCAAAATAATGGGTTTCGTTATCTTCGAAGGCTTGGATCTCCCTCCAAAGGCAACGTGGTGCTCCTGGAAGTTGCTAGGATGGTGGAGGAAGTCGAGAGGGGTGTGGGAGAGGTGGTGGATGGCTTGGAAGTTGGCGAATTAGGGGTTGGAAGGTGGTCGGCCAAGGGTGTATAGGTGGCGGCCTAGGGTTGTTAGGTGGGAGGTTTTTAGCATGGTGAGGGAAAAGTGGGCTGCCATGAGGGGTTGTATTTATAAGAGTCTCCTCTGCTTTGATTTTTGGAAATATAGGTTTTGGTTTGATTAGATTTGGAGTTTATTTAGTCCTCCAATCAACAATATGGTTAAAAAGTGTTAGTGGTTTCCTTAATTGTGTAGGATGTTTGACTTTGGTCAAAGTAGTGGATATTTGAGCACACGACTGCTCAAAAAATAATTTAATAGTGTTCTTCCATGAGTTGGCACCCTAGAGTGGTCCCCACTAGGTTATGTTGGCTAGGATTAAGTCCCAGAATTATTTCTAAGAGAATTAAACACCAAAGTGACTAAAAACGGGTCTTATGTACAATTTGAAAATAAGTAGCACATGAGAACTCAATTGAGTGGGACACCATAGGTATGTATGTATTAGGCTCGAAATAGTCGAGATCGTATATTGGGTCGTTTATGTTGGATCGATATCGAGTCCCGAAATCAAGTTGGAAAGTACGACGAGTTTTATGGTAGATAACCTTTTGGTCTAAATTGACCCAAAAGTTGCACGACGAAAATAGAATACAAGAGAATATATTTGTGTGGGACATGATATATCAAAATGAAGTTAAACTCGCCTAGATCAAAACTCATGAAAGAAGTTTCTAGAGATTGGCATTTCTTGTGCTCCAAAAATCAAAGCTACGTAAAAATATATATTATGATCATAAATAATAGTGGAAAAATATCTATTAATAACTATACAAAATAAAAATAATAAAATAATAACTCTAAAATCCATGGGGCTTACAACCTACCCACCTTAGAAAATTTTATCTTCGAAATTAGGTATATCATAATATAACAACACATAATAATAATATCAATAATCAATGACACCTTCCTAACTTCTTCTTACAATCCTTCTGAACATGTCCCTCCTTGTTACCAAAGTGACCAGTCGAGAGCTTCTTTATCTCGTATGGGCGACCCTCTGCTGAAGATGTACTCCTGGCCATCTGATTGGTCTTCTTCAAGATAGTAGGAATTTACTAATATGCCATAATTGGATGCGGTACAGAAGAGTTCGATATTTGCATGGTATTGATGACGAGAAAACAAATCCAAGTACTTCATGAAGACAAAAGTTTGTTGATCATGATAAGGGAAAAATTATAACAAGTTCAAGGAGTGATTTTGCACAAGCAAAAGGCATGATTTATCATCTAGGGTTTAATTCATAGAGACTGAATAAGAAAGGGGACAATTTGGTACCTAAGGTGATACAATATTAGGCACAAGGAGATATAGAAATCAAGGATTTGATTTTTGAATCTATGGCACTCCTAGGAAGAGAACATGATCTTTCTCAAACACATAATTAAAATGATTTGTACTGTCAAATGATGAAACTGTTATTGCGAACATAGAATAGAAAATACAAAATAAAAGGTTAATGATACTGTCTAAGGCTACCACTTCTGATCACTTAGATAATAAGATAATCAAACATGCTAAAAACACACCAAGTTATATGGTATAGCTTATCTAGTCGGGCTCCCTAAGATAACATATGATTCCTAAAATATGATTAGTCGATCTTAAGCCAGAACCTAACCCATTCCATTGAAAATCTCTTTTGTCTCATTTTCACTAGTTCACCCTATTATGTGGCCTAGCTTCATCAAATGTATATTCCAATAACAAGATATTAAGTTGCTTGATAATAAAATCTTCCAAGGACTTTAATCATCCTCGATCCTTAAAAATTTGGCATAGTATGTAAGTCTTTGACATTTTCCTTTTATCTATAACAACTTCTTTCTCAAAATGTTTTACTATCTATCATTTACAACTCAAGCCTTAGATCCCACCTTTTAATCTAGCTAAGGATGCTCGACTTCTATTTCACTCTCACATATCTATCTTGAAATTTTCTTTCATTCTCATCTCACGCTATTCTATTTCATGTCTTTCTTTTGAATATCACAATCTTGATCATGAGTCTCAATAATCTATGATAGTTGCTTCCTATCATCATACTTGTTGGTCGTAACAACTTCCTAACTTCACTTTTATTTGCCTCAAAATTTGTATCATCTATTTCCTCGAGCTAGCCTCCTCATCCTTTATTTGAATCTCAACTTCAATGTTGGGTTTAAAACCACACTACTCGCTTAAGACATATCCTCTTCGAAATCCTTGCTACGTCATCATAGGCAGTCTTTATCGTAATCTGCATCTCAATTGACACTTCTAAATTTCTATTTTCCTTAAAAATAATTTTCTACGATTTCATCATTACTCCTCTTCAATTATTCATCCTAAACATGGTACTGCTACAATGATTATTTCCTTCCTTTTTTTATCTACTGCACATACCTTAATCCAACTCACTGTTCTAGTCACAATTCCACGAAAGTTCTTAACTAACCTGTATCGATGAAGAGTTTACTAGTCTACTACTTAAGGTAAGGTTTTGTACTCTACTCTCAAGTCCCTAGCTATGGCTAACCACAATAGATGGAAAAAAATCATAACCTATCTTTAACTCAATCAACGCTTAACTCTATACTCTACTACTATAAGTCATATATCAAATCTCTTAGTAGTAAAATCAGTGATCTACCTTTCTAACTATAAGCAAGCTATACAATTCTTACATGCGCGTCTAACTCTCTTATACCTTCCTGCAGGGTAAATATCGAGGCTGAGTTTAACAAATACTTAGATCTAATACCCTTGACATAATATAACCCAATTGGTCGCTTTCTAGTCTTGGTTTCTAATGGGCCATTTTAAGGCTAGTCTCACTAATTATAGAGATGGTTGTCTAATCTATCTCAAATCTACCTTCTCTATTCTATATCGCAAGATCACATATCACTCCAATATTATTGATCCTTAAGATAATCTCTCTAGAGTAGATCTTTTAGGCCACTATCGAAGGAAAAAATTCCCCTAACATATGCATTATATTCACGATTTATATATCATCCACGTGAAAATTTCTCAATGTCCAATACAATATGACTATAACAAAGTTTTTATCTAGTCAGGAACATCATGCTTCATCAAATTGCTTTTATCTGGACAGAATCCTCGGACTCTATTTGTTATTGTCCTTCAAGTTTGCACTCATAATTGATTAGATTAGTAACCGTCATAAATCTAAAAATCCAATTGCGTCTTCCTTTAAGTTGCATTCCTACTCACTTCAATCTTGATGGTCAAGGAATCTTCCGTACCTTCGTATAAACCTTTGCGAATCACGTAAACTTCCAATCAAGGCTCTATCTAGCTTAGGCAAGCATAACATGGCTTGGTCTAATAGTTATAAGGTCTCTTGTTAGGGTTAAGTCCTTTACTGCACTCTATTCTAACTTCCATTTTAGAAAAATGTCTATAAATTTTACCAACCTTAGCTTCTTATCTCGTCCCATGAAACATGCTTCGTATATCCTCCAAGTGAGAATTTTATAAGAGAAGATGGTCACTTCTACCTATTCGGTCCATCTAGTATAGGTTTCTATCTCTACCCCTCTTATATCTAGACAATCACTTCTTAAATGCTCTATCCAACTAACTCCTATCACATAGTACAGTTGAATTAGTTCATCAAGCATAGATATTCGTTTGTTCAAAATAGGAAAAGACGGGAATTCGACACAAGGAGTTCGAGCGAGTTTTGTTTGATTACAAATACGAGATTCAAGGGCGATAGTAGAAATCAAGGAAAATTCAATAGTAGTAGTGGATTGAGATCCTAATATATTATCCTATCGCAGGCTCGTCCGGTACAGCAACGTAACCGAAACGATTCATTTTAACTTGCATGGGCCACCACAAAAATATGTCTGTAGAAGCATGAAAATGTGCATACATATCAAAAGCGCAGGTAGTGTTCTCGCTACACAAAGCTTCATAAAAGTGCAGATACCCGAAAGCGCAGGCAGAAGATCAGAAACCACAGTTCATAGAAAGCTCTTTATTAAATCATGCCTACAAAGATCTATTACAGATTCCTCATGATTACAAGAAAAGAGCTTTGCCTACAAGGATCTATTACAGATTCATCTAAAGATCTATAAGAGGGTTAATATTCACATGCGCCATATAAGGGGGTTAATCTTCACAGACGTGCAGCACCCCAGACGTGCAGCGCTGTCAGAGCGAGCTACTTCCTGAAGCAGCTATTAGCCCGAGCGAGAACTTAGTCCACAGTAAAGGCCGTGCCACCGCCATTAAGCAGGGCAGAGCACAACCTATGGCTATTCGGATTGGCAACCAGTCCAAATTTGAAAGTTCGAACTCCTTATGCCAAACGCCCAAGTGCATCTCGAAACTCAGCAGCAGTTCTTCTACAAAGGCACATCCTCTTTGAACGAAAGGATCCAAAACCATCAGCAGTGCAAGGCCAATGGCCATTCGATGCTAAGTCAGGATCGAGTATAGCATTTGGAATGCTAAGAGAGGAAGACGACTCTTCAGAAAAACTCCCCTTTATATAGGGTGAGTGTGGTCCAACCAACATGCCACGTGGCCGTCGGTCAAAGATGCCCAAATTAATGGGATGAACCTAGAACTTAGCACAACAAACCTCATTTAATAGGTTCATTATACTGAGTCCTAGGCCACAGACTTCTTGAATTTCCCAAAAGATGACAACAATTAAAGAAGAGGAAGACCGACTCGTTCATCTAGTAGAGCAGTCATTAGTCGCCCTTAAAAACTTTGATAAAAACCAGCTCCTTTGATTCAGAAATGCAGCCTCCCTACTGCGCTCTCGATTCGATTCAGAAGCGCAGCCTCCCTACTGTGCTCTCGCTTCGTCTCAGAAGTGCAGCCTCTTCGCTGTGCCATCTCTTCGACTCAGAAGCACAGTTAGCTCACTTCCTCATGCTACGCCCTCGCTTCGACTCGAAAGCACAACTAGCTCACTTCTTCACACAGTGCCTTAGACGCGTAGTGGCTCTTTCGTCTTCAAGACCTAGTCTACTCGTCGCCCGAAAACACAGTGACTCCGTCGCCTGAAGCACAGTCTATTTGTCGCCTTGAAGCACAGTGACTCGTCGACCGAAAGCACAGTGACTCCGTCGCCTGAAGCACAGTCTACTCGTCGTCCAGAAGCGTAGTGACATCAAAGTCCGTCAGAAGCGCAACTCGCATAGTGGCACAGCCCTACGAAGTGACATGGTTCCACGTGGCCAGATGGGTGTGTATATCTTTTCAGGATACCACCCTATGGGTTTGTTTAAACCGCTGCTCTTAAGATAAGACAGAGTTTGATTCTGTTGATAAGAGCAATATCTTATCAGTTTGTCTAAACCACAGATAAGGACGAAGTTTGTTCTTATGGATGAGAGCCATATCCAACTGGTTTGTTTTAAACCAACGACCCTCTAAGATAAGACAAAATCCAACTTAAGGGATAGGAACAGAATCTGCTCAGGTTTATCCGATCAACAAATAAGCAAATGCCACGTGTCGTTTATTCAGTTATGTTGATAACTCTCCAAAGATCTCGATAGAAGAGAATCCTCTTGTCTGCCACGTGTCAGCTCAGCAGTAGCCCTCACCGTCACTTCCTCAAGATTCTCCCATATCTCCCCATGTAGCGTATCTGCACAATCCTTATGCACATCACATATGTGCTCCCCTATAAATAGGAGTCCCAGGTTGAGGAATCGGAAGAGTGTGAATGCATCATGGCCTCCGGCTCTGAGCTCTCCAAAGTTGTTGTGGGTGTAACATAACCCAACCCTCGGTGGGTGCACTAATAGTAATTTTGAGACTTTTCTTTTGGAGCACGAAGTCATAAGGGAAGGCATCGACCTTTGCCATAGTTCAGTCCTCTGTTGCTATTCAAGTCATAACCTATCTTTTGAATAAGGTGTTTGGCTTGAGCAGTGTAACGGTAAAGTTGCATCATGCCGTTATCGGTTTCTGGTTCTGCTGGAGTCAGCCACTGAGGGTGCTCCAATCGACCGAAGATGATGGGTTCCTCTTCTTCCTTTCTTGCTAGAACCAGGAAGTAGGCGCCTTGGGAAGAGACAACTTGGCTTACAAGATTAGTGGTTGTCACTTGCGTTTGTAACATATACAGAGCGTTGTCTAAGAAATACTTAGTGTTTCAGTATGCACAAGAGTAATTTAAAGACAACTTTCTATTAATGAAATGCAAAATTTTATTCCAAGGGATTACATCATCTAAAGAATGTACCTCGGTATTGGTGCATATGTAGTCTCTTAATTCATCATCCGTGAGAACTAGGGCAGTCGCGGGAGAAGGTAAAGGAGGCTTTCGCTTCAACTTAACAACCAAGGGGACTGGAGTCGGAGGTTCTTGCGACCTTGAGGCTGCCTTTGAAGCCCTTCGGGAGAGCCTTATTTGCATAGGCTCCTGGCTAGTGGCTGATACTGTAGTGCCCCATCCCTATATCGTACCCTGTACTTGTCCACGGGGTGCACGAGAAAGGAACACTGTCGCTATCGATTCGGTCGGGACCGATAGGTCGGGATCGACCGAGTCGATCGAACGGGAACGGTTGAATTAAGATCCATTCCTCGTTATGGAATGCCTTCTTCGGAACCAAGTCCCATATTCAGCAGGTTGCGCCTCGAGGATTGACTCTGCGGCTGAGTCGGGAGAGCTCCCGTTGCTCTGCTTTTCACGCCGCTTGCGTTGGTTGTGGCTTTGTTTTCTGAATGCGCTTTCGTGAATGTTTTCGATGGTTTTCATGGCTTGCATTTCGAACTCGCATTTCCTATCGAACTCCTTGAATAATGCAGTGTTCTAATCGGTTGCTTGTGCGATTTCAGGTAATCGTGTAGGCGACGTCTAGCGCGACCAACAAGTTCTCTCGCCGAAGTAAACTCAAGGTGAGTGGCTGACCCTTCTCTTCTCGACCCCCTTCTTAGGCAAAGTCGATAGTGTTGTTGCGAATGAAAAGATAAATGCAAGTGCACGAACACGAATGAATGAGCAAGTTCTCAAAGAAAACGTAGGCTATGTCTTAACAACTAAAAACAAGTCTTTGCACGGTCATGGACAACTTGTCGACAAGGTGAGCGTTTCCCCGCACGACAACCCGAGGCCACGGGACCGTTGCGCGCAAAGGAAAACAAATAATTAGCTATGCTGGGCACGGGTTAGGCGAGGACTTGCAGCGGGGCTCGCTACTCACGCTGAAAGGACCCCGTCCAACAAAAGCTAGAGGAGTCTACGATGGCTCTGGGAGCCAGTGACCAACCACACGAAATATTGCACTTGGTATGAAAATGATAACAATTGACAGGGAAGAACATGGTCAGTTTCATAAGGCGCGGCGCGGTCCGCCGCGGGTAAGTTCAACGTAAATTTCATTATGCTTGTCATATGCTTGTTTGAAATTCATTTGGATGGTTAGAAACATTCATACTCTAAGTCATATAAACTCTTCAACCAAATGAGAGCTTGGAACTTAAATAGCCACGCACCACTACAAAGTGTAATGTACTGATCCTCGCTCTCCACGCAGGTACCCCAAACTACGAAGGGCGTGCCGCTTAAAATCTTAAGGCGGCGTGGACACTTTTGAAGCCTCGTCCGTGAGAAGGCTTGTTTCTGAATTCCTTTTGAAGACTTCGCATTCAGTACAAAAGAAGATCAATGGCGGCTCGGCTTTCCTTGATCGCAGGTGGAAAGTGTAACTATTTTGCTTGTAAAAGGGATGTAATGTATGGAACGACAATCTCATCGGCGTTCGTTTTGTAAGTCGAGTCATGTTGTAGCCCGCGCAGCAATGAATGTAATGAAGTCAATGTAAATGAAGTTTTATTATCAATGAAAAGTCTGCTTCTATTTCAATTGTGTCAATCAATTTTTCTGCGTACTCTAACTTGACGTTGTGTTTTGGATAACCTTATGACTATGCCTTGTGCGATCGCAACTTAGGTTCGCACGGCATCACGCCCGGGGGACGACTATCGATTCTACGGAATCGGGGCGTGACTTAATGGTATCAGAGCACGGCTTTACATCCTTTGGCCTCGCGTCTAGAGTTCCAAACTTTTGACCTCGTACCGATGAGATAAGTTGTTTCATACAATGAGTCCGTAATAATTTATGACTGATGCGTTTGCCTTCGTATCGCAGAAGTGACGGAACCCACGGCCGAGCAAGAACAGAGCGCTTCTAGCAGCTCTAGTAGTTCGTATCGTTCGCGGGCCGGACCTTCTAACGATACCATCGAAAGGATGCTGCGTATGATGGAGGCACAGCGGAACCAGTCCGAGAACCGACATCAACAGACGGAGGAACAACAGGCCCAGTTCGAAGCTCGTTTCGACGCACATGCCAAACTTCAACAAAAGTAGTTGGATACCCTGCAGCAGATCGTCCAGACAATGGCGGCCAACGAAAATTATGCGACTGCGCCTACCGTCACTGCACCTGCTGCCATCGTGCCGGCGATCCAACCCATTGAAGTCGACACGGAGGATCCCGAACGTCAACTAGCGGCATCGAAAAAGTACAACTTTGAAGTGTCCGAATTCAAGAAGGCGTGCCGCACTTCCTTCAGCGGTACCGAGGGCCCTTCCATGGCAATCAACTGGTTGGAAGAGCTGGAAGATTACTTCGAGCTTTTCGGCATTGAAGAATCGAAGCAAGTCGCCTGCGCACAACTTAAACTACGGTTGAACGCGCACGACTGGTGAGCCGTACGCAAGCGAGCGATCAGACCGGACAACAACACCGTGCCGATCTCTTGGGCCACGTTCCGTAAAGCTTTTGAAGTCCAGTACATTCCGTCAGCCGTTCGTCAAGCGAAGGAGAATAAATTCATGCAGTTGAAGCAAGGGAGCCGGACAGTGGAATAGTATGCCGCAGAATTCAACAAGTTGTCTAAGTTTGCTGGTCAGTTTCTGCCTACTGAAGAGTGTCGTGTGCGACGGTTCGAAGTGGGTCTGCGACACTCTATCGGTGCGCATGTCGGGGTCCTGGAGTACAAGACCGTGGGAGAGGCTATGAATCACGCTCTCCGTCTTGAGAACCTGCATCCTTCCGGTGCTGACGACGTTGTGCGCCACTCCAATCACAAACGTCCTAGCTATATGGGAGGCAACAACGACGCGTCAAAGCGTCCAAATAACGGCGGCTACAAGGGTGAGAAAACGATACCTAAATGCACTAATTGCGGGCGAGTCGGACACCATGCCAGCAACTGCTTTTCCCGCAATATTGAATGTTTTGCTTGCGAACAGATGGGTCACAGGGCCCAAAATTGTCCAAGCTTTCGTCAGACTCGTAACGCCCCGCCACAACAACATCGTCAAGAGAATCGAGGACAGGCGCCTCGACCTCCTCCGCCCACTCAACCCGTACCGCAAAATGGCCGAGACCATCGCCCCAACACTCAGGGCCGCGTCTACGCCATAACTCGAGACGAAGCACTGGCATCAGATACAGTAGTGTCAGGTATACTAAAATTTAATAATGTGCCTGCTCGTGTGTTATTTGATTCAGGCGCTTCGCATAGTTTTATATCGGCGGACTTTGCCGTCGAGCACAAATTTCCTGTAATATCATTAGATCTCGACCTTAGCGTAAGTACACCTTCGGGCACACCAATTCTTACAAACTTAGCTTGCGCCGGCGGGATTATCTATATCGGCGGTCAAAAGATCGGTCTGGATGTGATAGTTCTAGACATGAAGGACTTTGACATTATTCTGGGAATGGATTGGCTCGGGCCATGCAACGCAACCATAGACTGCACTAAAAAGAAGGTCACATTTCGCATACCTGGAGTGCCTGAATTCTGCTACTCGTGTGGTGAGGCGTCACCGACCTACATGGTGATCTCCGCAATATCTGCTCGACGGATGCTGCATTCTGGGTGCGAAGGCTATCTAGCTTCCGTTCGAGACATGCGACAGGATGGTGCAAATACGGGTCAGACCGACGTTGTGGCAAAATTCCCAGACGTGTTCCCGGACGAGCTATCCGGCATGCCGTCCGATCGAGAAATAGAGTTTACCTTCGATACATTCCCGGACACCCGACCGATCTTGAAGGCTCCGAACAGAATGGCCCCTGCAGAACTGAAGGAACTAAAGGCACAACTACAAGAATTACTCGACAGAGGGTTTATCCGTCCGAGTGTCTCGCCGTGGGGTGCGCCCGTGCTATTCGTGAAGAAGAAGGATGGATTGATGTGGCTCTGCATCGACTATCGGGAATTGAACAAAGCCACCGTTCGGAACAAATACCCCCTGCCCCGCATCAGCGACTTGTTCGACCAGATCCAAGGTGCAACGGTGTTTTGGAAGATTGATCTGCGATCGGGTTATCACCAACTCAAGGTCAAGCCAGATGACGTGCCGAAGTCTGCCTTCCGTACTCGTTATGGCCACTACGAGTTCTTGGTAATGCCGTTCGGTCTGACAAACGCCCCTGCCGTCTTCATGGATCTAATGAATCGGGTGTTCCGTCCGTTCGTTGACAAATTCGTAGTAGTCTTCATCGACGACATCCTCGTCTACTCGAAGGATCGAGCGCAACATGCAAAGCATCTGCGAACGGTATTCCAAACCCTTCGAGAGAATCAGTTATACGCGAAGATGAGCAAGTGCGAGTTCTGGATGAACAGTATCTCATTCCTTGGGCACATCATCTCCGTCGCGGGTATCGCAGTCGATCCGAAGAAAGTTGAGGCAGTTGCTGATTGGAAATGGCCCGCATCAGTTAGTGAAATTCGAAGCTTCCTAGGCTTGGCGGGATACTACCGACGCTTCGTGAAGGACTTTGCGAAGATTGCATCGCCGTTGACTCTCCTCACGCAGAAAGGAGTCGCATTCAAGTGGTCAGACGACTGTGAAGCTTCCTTCCAGGAGCTCAAACAACGGCTCGTTTCGGCCCCGATACTTGCTCTTCCTGAAGGGACGGAGGGATTTTAAATCTTCAGCGATGCTTCTGGCCAGGGCTTGGGGTGTGTGCTCATGCAGCGGGATAAGGTAATATCTTTTGCTTCCCGGCAGTTGAAGCTGCACGAGAAGAACTACCCCATGCACGACCTAGAATTAGCGGCGATTGTGTTTACGTTAAAGCTGTGACGTCACTATCTCTATGGCGTGGCGTGCAGGATTTATACGGACCACAAAAGCCTCAAGTATCTCTTCACCCAGAAAGAATTGAATTTGCGACAGAGGCGATGACTCGAGCTGATCAAAGACTATGACTTATCAATCGACTACACGCCGGGCAAGGGAAATGTGGTAGCGGATGCGCTGAGCCGGAAGTACTTAGCTTCGTTATGCATCAACGACCGACTGCTGCGTGACTTGGAAGGAATGGGCATCGAGCTCCGAGTTCGTTTCAGAGACGTGAAACTAGCACAACTGCAGGTGGAACCGAGCCTACTGGAGAGGATCAAGTCTGCACAGAAGGACAACCCATACCTGGAGAAGATGCGGAAGCTGATATCGACAGGAAAAGTGTTCGACTTTGCAGAGGACGAGTCGGGAGTGTTGCGCGTGAAGGGATGGCTATGCGTACCGGACGACGCCGAACTTAGAAAGAAGATAATGTCGGAGGCGCATTATACAAAATATTCCTTGCATCCTGGCAGCACCAAGATGTATAAGGACCTCCGCGTTGTCTTTTGGTGGCACGGCATGAAGAGGGACGTAGCGCTCTTTGTGTCAAAATGTATGGCCTGTCAGCAAGTCAAAGCCGAGCACCAGCGACCGGGCGGAAAGATGCAGAACCTCGCCATTCCAGAGTAAAAATGGGATCACATCACTATGGAATTCGTTGTTGGCTTGCCGAGGACGCCGCAGGGAAACGACGCTGTCTGGGTCATCGTCGATCGACTAACCAAGTCAGCGTACTTTATCGCCATCAAAGTTACTTGGAGCGGACCGTCTTGCTCAGATATACCTTGATAAAATAGTTCGGCTGCACGGGGTCCCAGTTTCTATCGTCTCTGATCGGGATGGACGGTTCGTAGCGCGCTTCTGGAGTAGTCTTCATTCAGCAATGGGACCAAGTTGATGTTCAGCTCAGCTTATCATCCTCAGACTGACGGCCAAACAGAGCGGGTGAACCAAGTTCTCGAAGACATGTTACGACTCTGTGCGATCGACTTGAAGTCAAGTTGGGACGTCCATCTACCGCTGGCCGAGTTTGCATACAACAACAGCTATCAGTCCAGCATCCAAATGGTGCCGTATGAAGCTTTGTACGGCCGGTAGTGCAGATCGCCCATTTGCTGGGATGAAGTCGGGGAACGACAGATACTTGGTCCGGAGCTGGTGGAGCAGACCGTGCTGAAGGTCAAGTTAATACGAGAGAGATTGAAGATAGCACAAAGCCGGCAGAAAAGCTATGTCGACACGCACCGACGCCCCCTCGAGTTCTCGGAAGACGACCATGTATTTTTGAAAGTCATGCCCATGCGGGGAGTTTCCAGGTTCGGTACGAAGGGGAAATTGAGCCCAAGATTTGTTGGCCCGTTCGAAATATTGAAGCGAGTCGCCCCGGTAGCTTACCAAATCGCCTTGCCGCCTGCGTTGTCAGAGGTACATGACGTCTTTCACGTATTGCAATTGCGGAAGTACGTGCATGATCCGAGCCATGTTGTAGATTTGGGTAAGCTGGACCTGATGGCGGACTTGTCATATGTCGAAGAGCCGGTGCAAATCTTGGAGCGCAAGGATAAACTTCTCCGCAACCGTGCTATTCTCCTCGTCCGCGTCCTCTAGAGGAACCACTCGGTCGAAGAGTCGACGTGGGAGCTTGAGTCAGAAATGAAGGAAAAGTTCCCTTCATTGTTCTCGTAGAGGTAGGTTCTATTTTAAGTTTCAAGGACGAAACTTTTTCTTAGTTGGTTATGGTGTAGTGCCCCGTCCCTACATCATGCCCCGTACTTGTCAACGGGGTGCACGAGAAAGGAACACTGTCGCTATCGATTCGGTCTGGACCGATAGGTCGGGATCGACCGAGTCGATCGAACGGGAACGGTTGAATTAAGATCCATTCCTCGTTATGGAATGTCTTCTTCGGAACCAAGTCTCATATTCAGCGGGTTGCGCCTCGAGGATTGACTCTGTGGCTGAGTCGGAAGAGACCTCCCGTTGCTCTGCTTTTCACGCCGCTTGTGTTGGTTTTGGCTTTATTTTCTGAATGCGCTTTCGTGAATGTTTTCGATGGTTTTCATGGCTTGCATTTCGAACTCGCATTTTCTATCGAACTCCTTGAATAATGCAGTGTTCTAATCGGTTGCTTGTGCGATTTCTGGTAATCGCGTAGGCGATGTCTAGCACGACCAACAAGTTTTCTCACCGAAGTAAACTCAAGGTGAGTGGCTGACCCTTCTCTTCTCGACCCCCTTCTTAGGCAAAGTCGATAGTGTTGTTGCGAATGAAAAGATAAATGCAAGTGCACGAACACGAATGAATGAGCAAGTTCTCAAAGAAAAGGTAGGCTATGTCTTAACAACTAAAAACAAGTCTTTGCACAGTCATGGACAACTTGTCGACAAGGTGAGCGTTTCCCTGCACGGCAACCCGAGGCCACGGGACCGTTGCGGGACAAGGCTTGTTTCTGAATTCCTGAGAAGGCTTGTTTCTGAATTCCTTTTGAAGACTTCGCATTCAGTACAAAAGAAGACCAATGGCGGCTCGGCTTCCCTCGATCGCAGGTGGAAAGTGTAACTATTTTGCTTATAAAAGGGATGTAATGTATGGAACGACTATCTCATCGGCGTTCATTTTGTAAGTCGAGTCATGTTGTAGCCCGTGCGGCAAAGAATATAATGAAGTCAATGTAAATGAAGTTTTATTATCAATGAAAAGTCTACTTCTATTTCAATTGTGTCAATCAATTTTTCTGCGTACTCTAACTTAGCGTTGTGTTTCGGATAACCTTATGACTATGCCTTGTGCGATCGCAACTTAGGTTCGCACGGCATCACGTCCGGGGGACGACTATCGATTCTACGGAATCGGGGCCTGACAGATACCGTCGGGGGCGAACGGGTAGAAGCCATTCCTCGAGGTTTGATGACAAGAGGAGCTGATGTTTGGGCAGGCTTCCCTTCAATCGAACCCTCAGTGATTCTTCGGCCATAGCCACGCTTTCTGATGCAGTATCTGCCTCGTCGTCGAAATCATTGGCATCATCATCCCATGGGACTGACTTGTACATTTCTGCATCTGTACAGTACGCTTCGAGTCCTTGGAATGGGTCGATGTCTGCGAACTCAGTCTTGATAGTCCCGTCGCTAGCTATATACTTCATGCATTGATGGAGAGTGGAAGGTACGATCATGTATTCATGAATCTATGGTCGACCTAATAGCATATTGTAGTTTATATCAGCGTCAATGACATAGCATATCATGTCTGTCTGGAGATCGCCTATCTGGCATTTCAGGCAAATATTGCCCATGGGCTCACTCTTCCCAGTGTTGAAGTCACTGATTGTAGTATTCGACGCGGTCAGCCGATGCATCGGAATCCCTAAAGTTTGGAGTAAACTCCGAGGGATGATGCTGAGAGAAGAGCCATGGTCGATGTGGATGCGATCGACCTTAATGGCGCCAGTATATCCCGTGTAGTACAGGGGCCTATGGTGTCGATTGTTCTTTAGTAGCATGTCCTGCTGAGTGAAGGTGATGTTAGGAATCACCTCGACCACATTATGACAATGTGGGCACGCAGTAGGATCCTCCTTGGGCGGGTGCACTTGGGTGAGGAAGGAGTCAGCATTCTATAAAGCTTCGCTGAGGGCGTCTCGAGTCTCTTTGGAGAGACGGAGGAGCTCGAAGAGTGTCAGTTCGAGTACTTGGCAAGCTGTGCCAATATGTCAAAGTTGTAGGGCTTGATCGGTGCTACTGCCGAGTCTTTTCTCAACGGTTTGTCGAAGCGGACCTCCTTCTACTTCTGCTTGTCTACTGCAGGAGGTTGGGATGGTCCTACTTCTGACGCATGAGGTGTTGTAGCAACAGGTAGAGGTACTTCGTCTTCCACAGCCTGGTGCTCCTCCCACTGGTGAGCTGAGCGAGTGGTAACCAGGGTGTCATCAATCGATGTAGAAACCACGCGACATGACTTGACTTTCTTCTCCTTGACAGAATACGCTGCAAGCATCATCATGTTTGGGGCGAGGTCAGGGTGAATCCACATAACTTCGCCTCGCGGCATTATTAATGGGATGAGGCCTTGAGCATTATCACGGGCTGGTAGAAGATTGACTACTTCTATTGTCGCCCTCGGGATGGGGACGACACCGTCTGGAGCCTCTGTCCTTGGAAAACTTTCGAACTGGAGGGTGACCATGTTGGCAGTAACGGTCTTTTCCTCGTAGTCAAGTGAGATGACTTTGGCTTCGATGAGGCACTAGATTTTCCTCTTCAACACGTAGCAATCGTGTGTTGAATGGTGAACGTACTGGTGGTAGTGGCAGTATTTTGGATTGTCCACCTTTCCCACTTTATGAGGGCGCTTTGGAGGCGGGAGTTGAAGCTTGCCACCCTTTGTCAACATATCAAAGAGTTCTAGTGTGTCTTCATCATTGAAGGAGTAGGTCTCTTTTGGCCTCGGTGCTTCAACAGGCTTCTGGTTATTGCTTGTTTAGAGATATTGACGTCATGGTTTGCTTTCCTTTACCGTCCTTGGGGACGGGGTTATTGCTAGATGGGCGCTTCCCTTTGTATTCGAGTGAGAGAAAACTCAACCCCAGCAGTTGTGCGTCCTGGGCCTTTCACTCGGCTACATCTGCCTCGGTGATAAAGGGTGTCCCACCTATGCAAGGAGCATTGTGCCACAATTTAACTACAGGGAGCATGTTCTTGCGGCATGAATCCATGAGCATGGGTTCGGGAACACCAAGTGGTAGTCTCAAAGCTGCCTAGCGGAAGCGCTCAATATAAGCACGTACAGGCTCCTTCTCCTTCTGGACAATGTCCATGAGAGTAGACATCGCCATGTCCATTCCTCCTTCATAGAAAATGAGCAAGGACGAGACGCTTCAAATCGTCGAACGACAAAATGCAATTATCAGGGAGACTGCAAAACCATTCATAGGCTACCCCCTGTAATGTCCCTACGAATATGTTCGTGAGCAGAGCGTTGTCTTTTGGCTGATGCCCTGTTACCGAGGTGAAGTAACTCAGGTATCGACGAGGAGACTCCTTCGCGTCAAGCGTCTGTGGCTTGTATTTGGGAGGATATATCATATTATCCCATTCGGCAGAATATGGTTGCCGAATTCCCATCTTTTGGTGTGATTATCACTTTTCTCTGGTGTCATAGCGAGCGTACAATTCATTGAGGGTATGTTGCATGTCATTCGATATAGCAGGTCCTGTTGTTGATGGAGTAGATGACAGCGGCCCCGCTTGACTCAAGATGGGAGGTGCATTAGACCCGTCGTTCGTCCCCGGGTCTTGGTTACAGGAGCAAGGACATTGGATGTCAATTTCTCCTTGATCTCCAGGACCACTAAAGTCAAGGCATGCATAGTTTCGTTGTTGGTATTCAGGACTGTTTCCAGGGCCTCTATACGTTTCTGATGACTGGATCCTTCGCTGCTTTCTATTTTGTCACCTTCAGCCATGAAAATGGACATCATGTGTGGATAGATAGAAGGGACGGTGGATCAACCACTCTCGGGTTCAGACGCCTGAGTCCCATCGTCTCGAGGGTAAACAAGTAGATTGTGATCGTCCTCGAACTTGTTATAGTTGCTACCCCCAGTTTTTGGCTGCTTGCTCCTACAGAGGCATCTGTGTCATACAATCCTTCATTGAGTTGGAACGAGGGATTGTCATGAATGGTAGCGGGTTGACTACCCCAGCTAATGTTGCAGCTGAAGCGATATCCCCTTGCGAAAGGGATCCAGATTTGGCACGCATATGTTGGAACACACCTGTACTGGGCACCGTCGTCTTGCTACCCCCAGGTCAGCCCTTGGATTTGTTGGCCGAAGCGAGAGGATTCTTGGAAAGCTTCTTGAGAGAGGGAAAACCCCGCACCGTATTACATAAAGCAACACGGGGTTCATCTTCTTCTTCACTTGACGATCCTTTGTCGAGTCTCTAATGTACAGACGCCATCGGTCGTAGTCTTTGGAAGATAGACTGTCTCTTTGGTGGCGATGTGGCTGTTTGGCAACAGCAACAGTTGATGGTGATCTTCGTACAGGTGTGCCTTGGTTTAGACAAGCCCTGCGCCGCAGACTCCTTCCTCGCTTTACGCTTGTGGAAAATCGTCTTGCGTAGATCCGAGGTTTTCGCTTCCATACTCTTTTCGTGTGTGCAGGGAAGCTGTGCGCAAGAATGAGGATGTGAAGGTAGCTTCCCTCTTCTCAGTTCCTCGCGTGAGATACGCTTAGGTCCTGATCAGAGAGTTATTGATGAGGAAGACTCCATGCTTACAGCAACTTTGCTCGCACGAGTCTATCCCCACAGTATGTATCCCCTGGCTTGAATCGTGCGCATGAGCACTCAAGTAACATCGAGATTTTACCGGTCGAGGCATTGAAGCACTCGAACCAGTTTTGTATAGCTTTCCACCGGCTGCACGTGTGGCTGTCAACGCGGGCCTTTGGTCAGCTATTGGCATAGCACATTGATCGCACAATGTGTGTGATGCCTTGGATTTCTTTCTACTACCCCTAGAAGGTGCGTAGTATTCAAAGTCCAACTGAGTGGTCGGCATAGCACTTTGGTCGCACAGGACGTGTGTTGTCTTAGATTTCTTCGTGCCATCCCTTGAAGGTGTATGGCATTCAGAATCCAATATGATTATTGGCATAGCACGTTGTTCGCACAGGGCGCATGCCACCTTGGGCCTCTTCACGTTACCCCTAGAAGGTGCGTAACAGTTAGAGTCCAACATAGCCTTACCCGATGGGTAGGCAATTCTGTCAAAGACAGAAGTTCTCACCTGCACAGCTATCTTCGTGCGCGGGTGTGCGACTGCGTGCTTCCACCGGCATTGTGGCTTCATCGGGTCTGCGACAGGGGAGCCGCACTCCTCGCTGCGCTTTTTAGAAGCGAGGCCTGAACGAGGTGGCACGGCAGCAGCAGTTGAAGTCTTCTTCGGGGCTTCGCCATTCTGGGGATTCTAGAGCGCAGTCCCCTCCATCATGCTACTCATCGCAGCAGCCTTCGACACCTAGGTACGTCGAGTTTTTTTGGGTTTTACGAACCGCTTCAAAGGACTCGACTTCTCTTCAGAGCGGAGATCTTTAAAAGCTTACTGGTCGAAACGTACGATCAACATCTTTTGAGAAGATCCCAGCAAGTTGTCATCAGATAGCGTCACCACCTTCTCGTTGGAGGAGAAGTTCCCAGCAGAGTAGCCATCTTGTTTGCTATGACAAAAAGTTGAACGAACTTTTGTATTCAAACGTATAAAAAGTACAAAAAGAACTCCTGGATAGGAGATTTAAGTACAAGAATTTCTGGAAAAGTGTGACGATGGAGATCAAGCACTGCAGCAGCTCCTTTACTCCGTTGACGATCTGACGACGAGTTGAACTTGCTCTGACTTTCTGGTGCTCGTGAATGGAAATCTGGGTTGCCAATCAAGAAATTGCCAACATTTTTAATGAAGGAGAACTCCTTCTATTTATAGGCCTTGCACATATACGATGTGCTTAAGATTTGTTGGACGCGCAAGAGCGCAGCGTGTTGAGATGTGAGAGAATCTGTTGTCTTTGCACGGTAAGGGATACTATTGAGCTGACACGTGGCGAACATTGAGATTCTCTTCTATCAAGATTTTGGATGGTTATCAGCATAACCGAATAAACGGCACGTGGCGTGCATCTATTGCTCGAGACTTTCTGTTCAGATGAAGCCGACCGGGTTTGACTCCTATCCAAAGAGTCGGGTTTTGTCTCTATCTTTGGGGCAACGGTTTAAACAAACTGATTGGATATTTCCCATATCAATAGAACCAAATTTCGTTCTTATCTTTGGAGCAGTGTTTCAAACAAACCGGTTGGATAATATCTAAAAAGATATAGGTGACAGACTGGCCACGTAGAACAATGCCACCTCATAGTATTTCGCATTTCTGCGAGTTGCGCTTCCGGTGATGTTTCGATGTCACTGCGCTTTTGGGTGACGAGAAGACTGCATTTCGAAGACGACGAAGTTACTGCGCTTTTGGGCGACGAGGCGATTGTGTTTCGAAGACGACTGAGTCACTGCACTTTTGGGCGACGAGGAGACTGTGTTTCGAAGACGACCGAGTCACTGCACTTTTGGGCGGCCATAACACTATTTTTCAAAGACGATGGAGTTACTGCGCTTTTGGGCGACGAGGAGACTGTGTTTCGAAGACGACGGAGTCACTGCGCTTTTGGACGGCAGTAGACTGTGTTTCGAAGATGACAGAGTCACTACGCTTTTGGGCAATGAGGAGACTGTGTTTCGAAGACGACGGAGTCACAGTACTTTTGGGCGACGAAGAGACTGTGTTTCAAAGACAATGGAGTCACTGTGCTTTTGGGCGATGAGGAGACTGTGTTTCAAAGACGACGGAGTCACTGCACTTTTGGGCGACGATGAGACTATTTTTTCAAAGAAAACTGAGTCACTGCTCTTTTATGAAGCATTGAGGGACTTCTGAGAGCTTTGTGACGCCACTGCGCTTTTACGAAACATCTAAGGACTTTCTGAGAGCTCTTTGTGATTAATGATGCCCCTTTGTGTCTGCTGAGTCAACATATCTTTAATTACCATCGTCTTTTGGGGAAATCAAGGAGTTCGTGGCCTAGGATTCAGTCAAATGAACTTATTGAATGAGATTCATTGTGCTGAGTCCTAGGTTCATCCCATTAATTTAGGGGTCTTTGACCGATGGCACGTGGCGTTTGGAGTTGGACCACACTCAGCCTATATAAAGGAAAGCTTTTCTGAGGAGCTACGTCCATTGTCTCTTAGCATTCCCGCAGTCATGCTCGATTCCGACTTAGCTTCAAATGGCCGTTGGACTTGCACAAGTCGACTGTTGGTTGTGGATCTCTTCGATCAAAGAAGCTGTGTCCTTGTAGAAGAACAACTATTGGGTTCTGAGATGCACTTGAGCGCTTGGCATAAGGAGTTCGAACCTAAATAACATCTTGGAGGTCTTCGAGGTCCAAGCTATCGGATTTGGATTTATTGCCAACCCAAAGAGCCACAGGTTGTGCTCTGCCCTGCTCAAGAGCCGCAGTTGTGTTGCGAGCAGGATCTGCATTCTTTCTCGGGCCAATAGCTGATTCATTAGCCATATTGGAGTTCATTCGTGTCTGACTATGAAGTGGCTTGCTCTGACGAGGAAAGTGATACGCTCTGATACTGCTACGCGTTTGGGAGGCTGCAGACTTTCTGAAGACTGCCTATTTGTAGACTTTAGGCGTTTTAGTCTTTATATGTAATCATGAAGAATCTATAATAGAATTTTGTAGACATGATTTTAATAAAGAACTTTTCTTTATGTACTATCTTCGTTCGTCTCTTGTGACTTGTTCTTGTCTGCGCTTTTAGACAATCGTTATCTTCTGCGCTTTTGTGAACTATAGGCAGCGTTTGTTGCTATATGCGCTTCTGTGATTGCTGCGCTTATTTTTTATGCTTCTACAGGGTGCAGAGCCTATTTTGTAGCACGTCTATAGGGTGAACAACAGCGAGTTGGATGAGTTGAAGAAGTAGGTAGACGGGTTGCAGGATAAGGGATTTATCATATCCAATTCTTTGCCTTGGGGTGCTCTGGTATTATTTGTACCGAAGAAGGATGTATCAGTGTGCATGTGCATCGATTAGATGGCATTGAACAACCTCACTATCAAGAATATATACCGCTGCCGAGGATTAATGATCTATTTGGTCAATCGAGTGGCACGAAGGTATTTTCGAAGATAAATCTGAGGTCAGGATACCATCAAGTGAAGGTGAAGAAGGAGGACATTTCGAAGACTTGTTTTCGGACTCGTTATCGCCAGTACGAGTTCACTGTGATGCCGTTTGGGTTGACTAATGCCCGACGGTGTTTATGAACTTGATAAACAATGTATTTCACCAGTACCTTGACAAGTTTGTGGTGATGTTTTTTGATGATATTCTCATCTATTCGAAGACGCTAGAGGAGCACAAGGAGCATCTGAGGATTGTACTGGAGACTTTCAGGAAGGACCAGCTGTATGGAAAGTTTTCGAAGTGTGAGTTCTTCTTGGACAGGGTGGAGTTCTTGGGACATGTTGTTTCTGGTGATAGGATTTCAGTGATCCGAAGAAGATCACAGCAGTGGAGTCCTGGACTACCCCGAGCTCAGTTGCAGTGACTCGAAGTTTCTTGGGTCAGGCTACTAGCAAAAGTTCGTACAAGATTTTTTCAGGATTGTAAAGCCGATGACCCGACTCACCAGGAAGGATATGGAGTTTGTGTGGTCCGAGTTCCATACTGCCTTTGAGGAGCTGAAGAAGAGGTTGACGTCGGCTCCTATTTTGACGTTGCCACCAGGGACAGCTAGATGCACTATCTTATAGTGATGCTTCTGGGAAATGTTTGGGTTGTGTTCTTTAATAGCATAGGAAGGTGATTGCCTATGTATCCAGACAATTATGTCCTCATGAAAAGAATTACCCGACTCATGATTTGGAGTTGGCAATGGTCATTTTTGCTCTGAAGCTGTGGAAATACTTTTTGTACGGAGAGCGTATGGAGATCTTTACAGACCATAAGAGCTGATGAAGAACTTCGATATCTCCTTGCAGTATATCATCCAGGGAACGCTAACATAGTTGCTGTCACGACCCGATCCCAACTAATTGGGTCGAACCGGATCATGTCCAGCCTGCACCGTTGTTGAGACGGCGGCAGTAAGCTGTTCAGTAGCAGGTAACCATACAACAACACAATATTTGTCACAACTCAACATCGGGAATGAAACTTTATTAAACTTTGAAATTTAAATACAAATGGAAATTGTTCTGAAATGAAATAACATAATTTGAAGTAAAACAACAATGAAAAAAGAAAATCTATCTAACAGCCGGATCATCGGCCTCAGTCCCATGGTCCTCCTGTGGGGACTCTGGCAGCACAACCGGGTACAGGACAGGGTCGTAGTAGCTGCTGATTAACAGCTCAGCATCCTCAATGTCTCCTAAAAATGTATCTCCAGTCAGGAGGGAGCAAAGTACAATTCATGCTAATTTAACAGTTAAATTAAATAATAGAATCATGCAGTTCTAAACAGTTTTAAATATGAAATAGTTTGCAACTGTAAAACAGTGTGATTTGAACAGGCAATGAAATATGACCGGCTTAGGTTTGTTACAGTAAGGATAGGGGTTTTTGTTACAGTATGGTCATAATCATTACGCTATTCCCCCAGTCCCCAGTAGTTACAGTACTCTCAGAGAGAGTTTCGTGTTTGCATCGTGGTTTAAACTTGCAGTAAAGCGATTAAATAAATAACTGTAAACTAACATAAACTATACTTGCCTCAAGGGAAAAGACTGGAGAGGTAGAAGACTTCGAGACGGGAAGTTAGAGTCGTACTCGAATTTCTACATTCGAGAAATTGACTCAGATATCAGGTTTACCAACCTAGCTACGCTAGTTGAAATCTCTGTTTGCGTCCTAATCCAGTTTTAATTCTTTAATTAACCAAACACAGAAATCACGATTATTAGTGCGTTGTTTTAATACGAGGGAAAAAGATTGTTTTAACTTTTGATTTCGGAAAACATCGTAGATGCCAGATTATTTGATGAAAACTTGGTATTTTTATAAATATAAATATAAAGCTAATTTTTCTTATTTAGTGAGAAAAATCTTAATTAATTTTATACGAAAATTAAATTTATTCGTTTAATAGGAAAAACTCGCAAAACCAGAAATAACTAAAAATCTAAGCTATCCATCACAGTTACAGACCACAGCCAGCTGGGCTTATGCCCGTTACAATTTATTTACATAAATTGAAATAAGACAAACCGCCGTTAGTCCTAAACTGAAATATTAAATAAAATATGAACAGAAATTAATAGTAAAAATAAAGGTAAAAATAGAGTCTCAGATATGGTCCAATCCTCATCTTGGCTAATGCCTCAACGTCCGGGCGGGGCCGGTTTCGTTTGCACTTAGCCGGGTCCATTGACCGATACGGTCGTCACCCAAATCCAAATACCAAATAAAATTCCGAAATTCATTTTAAATTCATTTTTAAAATAATCCAGGATTTACGAAAAAATCCGGCAGCATCTCCTCTGTTTTTGGTCAACCCAAAAACTGGGAAATAGCGCCGATAATTTCCTACAAATCCCAAACCAGGAAAAAAACCCGAATTTATATATATAAAAATCCACAACCAACCACAGAATAATCGGAACGACCCGAAATAATTTCGGAAGTACGATTCCAATCCCACAAATCACCGAACGCTACCGGAAAAATTCGAAAAGCTAAAACATACCAAAAATCAATTCCCGAAATATTCCGGGAATCAAAAATAATCCACAGGACCTTTCCGAAAGTCCCGGAAAAATACGACGTCGCTAAAACCGAATTCCCAAAAGGGAATCGGGGACCATTTCTCATCATCGACTAAAATAGAATGAGCGGGACAGGGGGTTATACCTCGAATTGCTCGGCTAGAGCTCTTAGATGAAAATAGAAAGAATATAGAGCTCCGAATCAGCGAATAATTCCCGAAACAGCGCTGGAACAGCAGCGTCGCTGCCAAAATCAGCAGATCGGGGAGTCGGGAAGAGCGCTGGCCAGAGAGACGCTACGCCAGGGCGCACAGGGAGTCGGGAGACCGCGCGGGTAGAGGCGCGCAGCTAGGGCACGGCGGGGAACGCTGGAACAGCGGGGGTGCTCGGCCAGTGGGGGCGCCGAAGCTCTAGCGGTCGGCCGAGGAGCTCGGCGGGGTCGCGAAGGGGGCGCGCGAGGGAGATGGGCGCGGGGATCGCCGGACGTCGGCAGGCGCGGGTCGATAGGGAGCGCCGAAGGGGGCGCGGGGCTGACGCGGTTGGCCGAGGGGAGCTCGGCGGGGCGCGCTGGAGTGGGTCGCGACGTGGAGGGGAGCTCGGCGTCGGCCTCGGGGGAAAGGAGAGGGTTTGTGAGAAGTTGGGGTTTGTGAGAAGTCGGGAGGCCGCGCGGGTAGAGGCGCGCAGCTAGGGCACGGCGGGGAACGCTGGAACAGCGGGGGTGCTCGGCCAGTGGGGGCGCCGAAGCTCTAGCGGTCCGCCGAGGAGCTCGACGGGGTCGCGAAGGGGGCGCGCGAGGGAGATGGGCGCGGGGATCGCCGGACGTCGGCTGGCGCGGGTCGACAGGGAGCGCCGAAGGGGGCGCGGGGCTGACGCGGTTGGCCGAGGGGAGCTCGGCGGGGCGCGCTGGAGTGGGTCGCGCCGTGGAGGGAAGCTCGGCGTCGGCCTCGGGGGAAAGGAGAGGGTTTGCTGTCACGACCCGATCCCAACTAATTGGGTCGAACTGGATCATGTCCAGCCTGCACCGTTGTTGAGACGGCGGCAGTAAGCTGTTCAGTAGCAGGTAACCATACAACAACACGATATTTGTCACAACTCAACATCGGGAATGAAACTTTATTAAACTTTGAAATTTAAATACAAATGGAAATTGTTCTGAAATGAAATAACATAATTTGAAATAAAACAACAATGAAAAAAGAAAATCTATCTAACAGCCGGATCATCGGCCTCAGTCCCATCGTCCTCCTGTGGGGACTCTGGCAGCACAACCGGGTACAGGACAGGGTCGTAGTAGCTGCTGATTAACAGCTCAGCATCCTCAATGTCTCCTAAAAATGTATCTCCAGTCAGGAGGGAGCAAAGTACAATTCATGCTAATTTAACAGTTAAATTAAATAATAGAATCATGCAGTTCTAAACAGTTTTAAATATGAAATAGTTTGCAACTGTAAAACAGTGTGATTTGAACAGGCAATGAAATATGACCGGCTTAGGTTTGTTACAGTAAGGATAGGAGTTTTTGTTACAGTATGGTCATAATCATTACGCTATTCCCCCAGTCCCCAGTAGTTACAGTATGGCCGAGGGGAGCTCGGCGGGGCGCGCTGGAGTGGGTCGCGGCGTAGAGGGGAGCTCGGCGTCGGCCTCGGGGGAAAGGAGAGGGTTTGTGAGAAGTTGGGGAGTGAGAGAGAGAGAAAAGAATTTGCTTCTCTGAACGTGAGGAGAAGAGTGGCGGTGTGAGTGTTAAAAAGAAGTGGGTGATATTTGTTCTCTGTGAGCAGAGAAGAGTGGGGGAAAGGAGTTATTAAGGAGAGAGTGGGGTTGGTCGTGTGTGGAGGAGAGTAAGAGTAGAGAGGAAGAATAGGAAAGGTAAGAATGAGTTGGGAGGGGGTGCTGGTCCTACGGGACCAGCTAAAACAAATTTTATTATATATTTTTTTTAATAATAACCAAGCCAAATCAGATTGTAAGAATGGGATTGGGTTCGGGCTCAGGCCTGGGTCTGGGTTCGGACTCGGGTCTGGGTCTGAGCTCAAAAATCCTTGTTGTTAATTAATTTTTGAAATCATTTACAATCAAAAATATATAAATATAATAATAATAATAATATTAGAAATACTAATAATAATACTAAATCACTAATATTAATTAATTACGAAAACATGGGTTTCACAATCTTTCCTCCTTAGAAAATTTCGTCCTCGAAATTTAAAAGCAAGGTTAGGGATTACCTCAGGTCTCAAACAGGTACGGGTACTGCTCCCGCATCTGGTCTTCTCGCTCCCAGGTCGACTCGCATGGTGAGTTGTGCCGCCACATCACTCTGACTATTGGCGTCACGGTGTTCCTGGTTCTCTTCTCGCCTCGGTCCAGAATTGCCACTGGCTTCTCCGGCACTGTGAGGCTGGGTCCAATCTCCAGCTCTGAATGGTCCAAGATATGGCTCGGGTCCGGGATGTAGCGCCTTAGCTGCGAGACGTGGAAGACGTTGTGGACGCCTTCGAGACTTGGGGGTAGACCCACCCGATAAGCCACTTCTCCAATCCTGCTAAGTACTTCAAATGGACCAATGTACCTGGGGCTTAACTTTCCTGCTCTGTCGAAACGAATTGTTCCTCTGGTAGGCGAGATCTTCACAAACACACTGTCGCCTTCCTCAAACTCCAAAGGCCGTCTGCTGCTATCGGCCCAATGCTTCTGTCTGTCTTGGGCTATCCGGAGCTTGTCTCTGATCATTCTCACCTTCTCTGCTGCTTCGGTCACCATCTCAGGTCCAAGCAACACTCGTTCTCCGACGTCGTCCCAGGCAAGTGGAGTGCGGCAACGACGTCCATAGAGTGCCTCGAACGGTGTCATCCCGATGCTAGCTTGGTAGCTGTTGTTGTAAGAGAACTCTACCAAGTGCAAATGGTATTCCCAAGACCCTCCAAATTCCAGGACGCAGGATCTCAGCATATCTTCTAGCGTCTGGATTGTTCTCTCCGATTGCCCGTCAGTCTGAGGGTGGTAGGCGGTGCTGAACTTCAGTTGGGTTCCCAGGCTGTCATGCAAACTCTTCCAAAAGTAAGAGGTAAATCTAGTATCTCTGTCAGATACGATACTTACCGGAACTCCGTGAATCCGGTAGATGTGCCGCATGTACAGTACTGCCAACTTCTCGGTGGATAAACCAACCTTGAAGGGGATAAAGTGAGCTGACTTCGTCAGTCGGTCCACTATAACCCAAATGGCATCCTTCCCTCCTTGGGATCGAGGCAGTCCCGATACAAAATCCATCGTTATGTGCTCCCATTTCCACTCCGGAATGTCAAGCGGCTGCAATAATCCTGCTGGTCTCTGCCTGCTGGCTTTAACTTGCTGACAAATTAAACATCTAGCCACATACCTGGATACGTCCTTCTTTATTCCGTACCACCGTACTATAGTCCGCATATCCCGGTACATCTTGTTGGCTCCAGGGTGTATGGAATACTGCGACTGGTGCGCTTCTTGCATCAGCTCGTTCCTCAGTTCGCCAGTTGGTACGCACAGCCTCGTACCATTCTTCAATGCTCCGTCGTTGGCGATTGAGAATCCTTCAAGTGTTCCTGCCAACACTTGGTCTCTAAGTTTGCAAAGCGTCTCATCTTGGAATTGTGTCTCCTTGATCCTGTCCATAAGACTCGAACGCACTTGCAACTGCATCAATGATGATTCCTCTCCTGGTACGACGGCTTCTCTTCCAAGTTTCTTCATCTCCTCCTCGGGAAGTACAATTTCCAATCCAAGCTTCTCCATGTCCTCCAGCAAATGGCACTCCTTGGTCAAGAACATCGCCATTGGGTATCGACTAAGTGCATCTGCAACAACATTAGCCTTACCCGGATGATACTGCAGGTTGATATCAAAGTCCTTCATTAGCTCCAGCCATCGTCTTTGTCTCATGTTCAGCTCCTTCTGAGTGAAAACATATTTCAGACTTTTGTGGTCCGTAAATATTTCCACTCTCTCTCCATACAGGTAGTGCTTTCAAAGCTTCAAAGCTTCAAAGCAAATATCACCGCTGCAAGCTCCAAATCATGTGTGGGGTAGTTTTTCTTATGAGTCCGTAATTGTCTAGATGCATAGGCAATTACTTTCCCGTGTTGTTGAAGAACGCAGCCCAGTCCTTTTTCGGAAGCATCACTATAGATTGAGAAACCGTCGGTACCTGCGGGTAGTGCAAGTATCGGCGCCGTTGTGAGCCTCTTCTTCAGTTCCTCAAAAGCTGACTGGCATGCTTCAGACCATATGAACTCCTCGTTCTTCCTGGTAAGCTTCGTCATTGGCTCTGCAATCTTGGAGAAATCCTTTACGAATTTCCGGTAGTAGCCAGCTAGTCCCAAAAAGCTCCTGATCTCTGCAACCGAGCTTGGTGCAGTCCACTTCTCAATAGCAGCTATCTTCTTTGGATCCACCGAAATTCCTTTTCCTGTGACAACATGGCCCAAAAATTCCACTTTGTCTAAAAAGAATTCACATTTGGATAGCTTACCATAGAGCTTCTCCTTCCTCAAGGTGCTCAGCACTTTCCTCAAGTGCTCTTTATGCTCTTCCTCCGTCTTCGAGTAGATCAATATGTCATCGATGAAGACAACAACAAACTGATCCTGATATTCATGAAAAACCTTGTTCATGAGGTTCATGAATACCGCGGGAGCATTTGTCGGTCCAAACGGCATGACCAAGAATTCAAATTGTCCATACTTGGTGTTGAACGCCGTCTTGGGAATATCCTCCTTCCTGACCTTGATTTGATGGTAGCCTGATCTGAGATCTATCTTTGAAAATACCTTGGCTCCACTCAGTTGATCAAACAGGTCGTCGATCCGGGGCAGGGGGTACTTGTTCTTGATGGTGATGTTGTTCAGCGCCCGGTAGTCAATGCACATCCGCACGGTTCCATCCTTCTTGGGCACGAACAAAACTGGTGCTCCCCAGGGTGAAGCCCCGTCTCTGATAAATCCTTGCGACTTCAGCTCGTCGATCTGATCCTTCATCTCCTTAGCCTCCTTAGGGTTGACTCTGTAGCATCCCCGAGAAATAGGGGAAGAGCCGGGTACTAGATCGATATTGAATTCCACATCTCGATCTGGCGGCAATCCTGGAAGACTATCTGGAAAGACATCCATAAATTCCGCAATGATAGGGTGAGGAGGCCCGGGTTCTTCGGTGATAGAGGAGTAGGAAATACTCTTCATATCTTCCGGAGCCCGAGAGATTACAAACTCCGGTTCTCCTGGTGGGCTGAAGATTACACATCCTCGGTGACAATCTATCAGCGCATGCTGTTCACTTAACCAGTCCATCCCTAGGACTACATCATAGTTGGGCAGGGGCACCACTAGTAAAGGTGTTGAGAACTGATGGCCAGAGATGGTTATGGGACAATTACAAGCTTCAGTGATGGGTATAGGTCCACCACCGGTCATAACTCTACTAATCACCTTGCTAAGTCCCGAATCTATGTGGTGTGCAGATATAAACTTTGATGATATAAAACTATGTGATGCACCCGAATCAAATAATGCTAGAGCAGGATGTGAAAACACATAAATGGAACCTGTGATGACATCTGCGGTGGGTTCCTGTTCTGGCTCCTACTCATCCACTGCTAGGGCAAAAGCTCGCCCAGTCTTCTGCTGGTGCTGTCCAAACTGTTGTTGCTGAGTAGGTAGGGGAGCTCTTTGCTGGTTGGTCCCGGGCCGGTGGGCTGACATGGGACAGTCCTTCACTTGGTGGGTGGCAGGCCCACAGACTAGGCAGTGTCCTAGCCTCTTCCTGCAGATGTTCGACTGATGCCCTGGCCTCTTGCAATAGTCACAGACAGGGATCTGCTTCTGGTGTGCTCTGTCATTGGTTCTCGCCGGATGATGATGCTGCTGGTGGTGCGAGGGCCTGTTGCTGTTGTTGTTGGGCCTCTTCTGACTACCATGAAAGTTGCTAGTTCCAGGATACTCCCTCTTGGATCGAGAAGGCTGGCTCTTCTCCACATCTTGAGCTCGGATCAGGATCCTCTCATAAGTCTTTGCGCCACCTGCGATCACAGGGGTGCGAATCTCTTCTCGTAAGCCATATCTGAATCGCTCAGCACGATCCTTGGGGTCAGCTACCAGGTTCTGGGCAAAGCGGCTTAGTCGGCCGAACTCTGTCGCATATTCGCTGACCGTCATGTTCCCCTGCTTCAAGTTCTGGAATTGCCTCTCCATTTCCCGTATCTCCGATGTCGGAAAGAACTTCATGCATAACAACTTCTTGAAGGTGTCCCAGTCGAGCTGCTTGTCCTGGAGTCGGGGTTCATTCCGATACCAGGTGCTCGCCACATCCTGTAGTTGGAGTCCTACAGCTTCAGCCTTGAGGTCCTCCGGGAGTCGAGCGACGCTCAAGAGACGCTCCATATGGTCTAGCCATTCATCGGCGTAGATGATACCCTCGGTTCCTTTGAAAGGTCGAGGATCTTGCTTCTTAAAGCTTTCTATATCTCCAACCTTCATGCAATAATACGCCTCTAATCAAAAGAATGGCCTTAAAGAAATATAACTTAACTCCTGAATCATGCTTACCTTGGCAGGTCGTGGCTCTGATGAAGTGGTTCTTCCTCTTTCGAGGGCAGCCATAGCCACATTGTGGGCATTCTCCATGCCTTCTCTCATAATTGCGGTCTGCTCGCGATGGGCTTCAACTTGGGCAGCAGTCTGCTCTCTGTGGGCTTCTGCTTGAGCTCTCTGTGCTTCAAGCACTCCTCGTAGCATTCCCACTAGGTCAGTAGGATCCACGGGTACTGGTGGGGCAGCTGGTGCGGCCACTACCGCAGGGGTCTGTGGCTCAGCCTGGGATTGTGCAGGTTCCACCGTTTGCGCTGTGGAAGCGTCAACGGGCCGGGGAGCTGGTGCAGCATGAGGACGGTCTGTCAGCTGCAAGGAAGGTGGGTTCCGGCGTGCTTGAGAAGGGGTGTGATCAGTTGATGACACCTCATCGTCAGCTGGGCCGGATCGGGTAGTCTTTCCTTTGGCCATGATCTGGAAGGTTTAGGGTACATACATAAGCAAGGTATCCTACCAGTCTATAATCAAACAAAAATATTTATTTATATAATTCGGTCCTATGTCGTGACAAAGGTTCTAGTGTTCTAATTGTTTCTAGGTATGTTTTCCTAAGTTGTTGTGACGACCTGCATGGGCCACCACTAAAAACATGTCACGACCCGATCCCAACTAATTGGGTCGAACCGGATCATGCCCAGCCTGCACCGTTGTTGAGACGACGGCAGTAAGCTGTTCAGTAGCAGGTAACCATACAACAACACTATATTTGTCACAACTCAACATCGGGAATGAAACTTTATTAAACTTTGAAATTTAAATACAAATGGAAATTGTTCTGAAATGAAATAACATAATTTGAAATAAAACAACAATGCAGAAAGAAAATCTATCTAACAGCCGGATCATCGGCCTCAGTCCCATCGTCCTCCTGTGGGGACTCTGGCAACACAACCGGGTACAGGACAGGGTTGTAGTAGCACCTGATTAACAGCTCAGCATCCTCAATGTCTCCTAAAAATGTATCTCCAGTCAGGAGGGAGCAAAGTACAATTCATGCTAATTTAACAGTTAAATTAAATAATAGAATCATGCAGTTCTAAACAGTTTTAAATATGAAACAGTTTGCAACAGTAAAACAGTGTGATTTGAACAGGCAATGAAATATGACCGGCTTAGGTTTGTTACAGTAAGGATAGGGGTTTTTGTTACAGTATGGTCATAATCATTACGCTATTCCCCCAGTCCCCAGTAGTTACAGTACTCTCAGAGAGAGTTTCGTGTTTGCATCGTGGTTTAAACTTGCAGTAAAACGATTAAATAAATAACTGTAAACTAACATAAACTATACTTGCCTCAAGGGAAAAGACTGGAGAGGTAGAAGACTTCGAGACGGAAAGTTAGAGTCGTCCTCGAATTCCTACATTCGAGAAATTGACTCAGATATCAGGTTTACCAACCTAGCTACGCTAGTTAAAATCTCTATTTACGTCCTAATCCAATTTTAATTCTTTAATTAACCAAACACAGAAATCATGATTATTAGTGCGTTGTTTTAATACGAGGGAAAAAGATTGTTTTAACTTTTGATTTCGGAAAACATCGTAGATGCCAGATTATTTTATGAAAACTTGGTATTTTTATAAATATAAATATAAAGCTAATTTTTCTTATTTAGTGAGAAATGCGTGACTTTTATTTAATAATAAACTTGTCAATTTTAAGTGAGAAAAATCTTAATTAATTTTATACGAAAATTCAATTTATTCGTTTAATAGGAAAAACTCGCAAAACCAGAAATAACTAAAAATCTAAGCTATCCATCACAGTTACAGACCACAGCCAGCTGGGCTTATGTCCATTACAATTTATTTACATAAATTGAAATAAGACAAACCGCCGTTAGTCCTAAACTGAAATATTAAATAAAATTTGAACAAAAATTAATAGTAAAAATAAAGGAAAAAATAGAGTCTCAGATATGGTCCAATCCTCATCTTGGCTAATGCCTCAACGTTCGGGCGGGGCCGGTTTCGTTTGCACTTAGCCGGGTCCATTGACCGATACGGTCGTCACCCAAATCCAAATACCAAATAAAATTCTGAAATTCATTTTAAATTCATTTTTAAAATAATCCAGGATTTACGGAAAAATCCGGAAGCATCTCCTCTGTTTTTGGTCAACCCAAAAACTGGGAAATAGCGCCGATAATTTCCTGCAAATCCCAAACCAGGAAAAAAACCCGAATTTATATATATAAAAATCCACAACCAATCCACAGAATAATCGGAACGACCCGAAATAATTTCGGAAGTCCGATTCCAATCCCACAAATCACCGAACGCTACCGGAAAAATCCGAAAAGCTAAAACATACCAAAAATCAATTCCCAAAATATTTCGAGAATCCAAAATAATCCACAGGACCTTTCCGAAAGTCCCGAAAAAATACGACGTCGCTAAAACCGAATTCCCAAAAGGGAATCGGGGACCATTTCTCATCATCGACTAAAATAGAATGAGCGGGACAGGGGGTTATACCTCGAATTGCTCGGCTAGAGCTCTCAGATGAAAATAGAAAGAATATAGAGCTCCGAATCAGCGAATAATTCCCGAAACAGCGCTGGAACAGCAGCGTCGCTGCCAAAATCAGCAGATCGGGGAATCGGGAAGAGCGCTGGCCAGAGAGACGCTGCGCCAGGGCGCACAGGGAGTCGGAAGACCGCACGGGTAGAGGCGCGCAGCTAGGGCACGACGGGGAATGCTGGAACAGCGGGGGTGCTCGGCCAGAGGGGGCATCGAAGCTCTGGCGGTCGGCCAAGGAGCTCAGCGGGGCGCGCGAGGGAGACGGGCGCGGGGATCGCCGGACGTCGGCTGGCGCGGGTCGGCAGGGAGCGCCGAAGGGGGCGCAGGGCTGACGCGGTTGGCCGAGGGGAGCTCGACGGGGCGCGCTGGAGTGGGTCGCAGCGTGGAGGGGAGCTCGGCGTTGGCCTCGGGGGAAAGAAGAGGGTTTGTGAGAAGTTGGGGAGTGAGAGAGAGAGAAAAGAATTTGCTTCTCTGAACGTGAGAAGAAGAGTGGGGGTGTGAGTGTTAAAAAGAAGTGGGTGATATTTGTTCTCTGTGAGCAGAGAAGAGTGGGGGAAAGGAGTTATTAAGGAGAGAGTGGGGTTGGTCGTGTGTGGAGGAGAGTAAGAGTAGAGAGGAAGAATAGGAATGGTAAGAATGAGTTGGGAGGGGGTGCTGGTCCTACGGGACCAGCTAAAACAAAATTTATTATATATATTTTTTTAATAATAACCAAGCCAAATCAGATTGTAAGAATGGGATTGGGTTCGGGCTCAGGCCTGGGTCTGGGTTCGGACTCGGGTCTGGGTTTGAGCTCAAAAATCCTTGTTGTTAATTAATTTTTGAAATCATTTACAATCAAAAATATATAAATATAATAATAATAATAATATTAGAAATACTAATAATAATACTAAATCACTAATATTAATTAATTATGAAAACATGGGTTTCACAGTTGCCGATGCCTTGAGCAGGTATCCGGTAGCTATGTACTTAACGTTGGACCGTCACTTATTAGCAGATCTGGAGAGCTTGGGTATCGATACAGTGGTTCTTGTGATTGAGATGCAGATATGGGGTTTACAGATTTAGTTAGAGCTTATGGACATGATCAAGTTGACCCAGTATGAGAATGTGACTCTGAGAAGCATCAGAGAGCAGGTTGAGGTAGGATTGTTGGATGATTTCACTATTGCTGAAGATGGGTTACTTGAGGAACGGTCCTAGATTGTGTGTGCCTAGTGGGGAGCTACACGTGGAGGTGCTTCAGAAAGCGCATTACTCTCAGTATTCTATGCATCCTGGTACCAACGAGATGTATAGGGATCTGAAAGAGCACGTGTGGTGGTATGGCATGAAGCGGAAGGTAGCATAGTTTGTATCCAGATGCTTAGTGTGCCAGCAGGTGAAAGCAAAGAGGCAGAGGCCAGGTGGATTACTTCGGCCATTACCCATTCCAGAGTGGAAGTGGGAACACATTACTATAGATTTTGTGTCCGGACTTCCACGGTCTCCAAGGGAAAAAGACGCGATTTGGGTTATCGTTGATGGGTTGACCAAATCGGCCCAATTTTTTCCTTTCAAAGTGGGTTTGTCTATGGATAAGCTGGCAGAGGCAGAGATGCATGTGAGGTAGATCGTCAGGTTGCACGGGGTTCCTGTAAGCATAGTCTCGAATCGGGATTGTCGTTTTATTTTTCACTTCTGGAGGAGTTTGCAGGCTAGCTTGGGCACTCAGCTCATGTTCAGTACCGCATATCACCCTCAGACGGATGGACAATCAAAGAGGACTATTCAAAATCTCGAGGATATACTTCACACCTGTGTGCCAGATTTTGGGAGATCTTGGAAGGACCATCTCCATTTGGTAGAGTTTGCTTACAACAAGAGCTACCAGGCTAGTATAGAGATGTCACCATTTGAGGCTCTATATCGTCGGAGGTGTCGTACTCCCTTGTCTTGGGACGATGTTGGTGAGAGAGCTTTCCTAGGGCCAGGGATGGTTGTAGATACAACATAGAAGGTCAAGCTGATTAGAGATAGACTTCAGGTGGCGCAGGACAGACAACGGCATTTAGGCCGATAGCCACCGGAGACCTTTAGAGTTTGAGTTATAGTTTAGATTTTCTTATGTTTGTGTCTGTTTGTGGTCGTTTGTTATGGATTAAGTTTAAGGGTTTGTTTTGTGAAAGGTTGGCGATCGGGTGTTCTTAAGTATTTCTCCAACATGGGGCACGATTCGCTTTGGTCGAGGTGGGAAGCTTACTCCACGGTTCATCAAAACTTTCAGTATCCTTAAGAGGGTCGGTGCAGTGGCCTACCGACTAGACTTACCTCCTGCATTAGAGGGAGTTCATAAGGTGTTTCATGTGTCGCAGCTGAGACGGTACGTGGAGGATTCTAGTCACGTTTTGGACCATTCCGAGATAGACGTGGACCTGACTCTCAGCTATCCAGAGCAACAAGTAGAGATTCTGGATCGTTGGGATAAGGTGCTCCGGAACCAGGTTATTCCTTTCGTTCGTGTCACATGGAGGCATCACTCTCTGGGTGAGTCTACCTGGGAGAGGGAGAATGACATGCGTGAGCATATCACGACTAGCTCCCGCTTTTCGGGATATGACTTCGTAGCCAAGTCCAGCCTATGCCGCAGCATCAACGATAGTACGTTGTCTAGACCTCAATATCAATCTCAAATATAACAAAATCACATCTATTTTCTCATTCACAATAATTTTAAATTATAAATCCAATAATACACTAAAAATGACATTCGGGAACAAACCCGCTAAAAATAAAAGAACTATCTAATCTAGAATCTAGGCCGGCCTTCAAGATATCTATCTCCACAATGCTTCCTAATTAGGATTAGATTGGAAGGATTTTGATTTTGGGAGAAGAATAAGGACCCTTAAATAGGTGTGGATGGTTGGGATTTATTGGGTTGGGGAAATTTTTTGGAGAAAATAAATGGAGGACTCCCCTTTATATAGGTAGGGAGGTATCCTAAATATGGAAGGATTAGAATTCTATGGATAGATCCTTTCATAGATTTAAATCAATAAACAAAAAGATTGATCAAATCTCAATCCTTAAATGAGCACAATAATATTACTTTAAAATAATATCTACCATAAATGATCACAATAATATTACTTTAAAATAATATCTAATATTTTAAATACTATTTAAAATAGATTTTATAAATTCAAATAATTGATAATAATAAATCAAATACTTCTAGAGATATACTTTCATAAATACATAATCAACTTCAAAACAATTTGACAAATCCCTTATTCAATCAAAATACCTTTTATAGAATTAAAAATAAAAAGTAAAAAAATAAGTTCTAACTCTAAAAATCTTTAAAAATAAAAATAAATAAATAAATTTAAAAATTCGGGAAGTGGACTTACAGATAGTTTCGTCTTTTAATTTCGCGAATGATATTATTTTAAGCGGGTAAACTTGTCACTACTACTTTTCCAAATAGGGATAATTTTGTCAATTTATAATTTATATATTTTGTGCATATCATTTATTTATATTGGTGTTAGTAATGGTTAGTGGCTAGCCTATTTGTTAGACAAGTATTATTGGACCAATTAGACTAGACATGACATTAGAGCCCAACAATTAGTATGATATGACACTTGGACTTACACATTAGACTAGGCCCAATTAGATCCGATTAGTCATGCAATTTATTAAAACAGAGATCAGACTATTTACCAAAATAGGATTAGAAACTTTCATGCATTAATTAGCTTTCATGACAAGTTTAGAGGGGCATTTAGACTTTTTGCATTGGCATGAATGCCCTAGTCATGCCCGACATTAGGAGGGGGAGATCCATCTCTCTCTCTTCATTTCATTTGTTGCCATTTCATCTCAATTTGATGTTCTTCTCCAAATTAATCCATCCCTCCACCAATTCTTTTCAATTCCATTCTAATTCTCTTCTATTACTCTTCATTCTCATTACTTGAAGGAGTCTAGGAGCTTGGTGGCTAGGAGCACTAGAAGGAGTTCAATTACTAGGAGTTCGTGTCCGGATTGTGTCCATTTGGCTTTGTATTGGGAATCCATCTCCCAATAGGGATACATCTTAATTTTCTCTTTAAGTAGACTCTATTTGTTCATTTTGACCCTTAAAAATTCACCTATGGACTAGGATTGCCAATATGAGGAAAAATTAGGCTCTAATGACTCTCTATGTAAAAGTTATATGGAGTTTTGTGCCAATTTTAGGAAATTTTTGAGATTGGTGCACCAAGTATTTGTCATTTGGTAATCTAGATCTATTTAGACTAGATTTGCTTGTGTGTCTAGATCCTTGTCCACAATTGGATACGAGTAGCTCGTATCATGATATGGTAGGACACAGTCATTTTGGGAGTTTTTCTCTCCGACACTTGTGGCACACATGTCCAATTCTTTATGACGCATTGCACTAGCTATAGATTGCTCTAATTAGGTTCTAATACATGTTTTGGGCATGCTTATATTATTTGGTATGATTCGGACAAGGTTTGGTAATAGTATCTTGGGCGTATCACAAGTGTATCGTAGATTAGTGCGATACGAGGTGATGCACACAAAGTGTTTGGGTTTTGGCATTCTTGAGAGTGTCACATGCGTATGTCCTTCATATATTCTTGTGTGTGTATCTATATGTGTCTATGTATATTTTATTTTTGAAAGAAGGTAATTGTGGTGAACGCTCCCACCGGGAATCGATCTCCTGACCACTCGGGCCGCATGCATCTCTCTTAACCACTAGGCTAGAGGTCATTTGCATTTATGTATATCTATGAGTGTATTGCATTTATGTATATCTATGAGTGTATGTGTATATATATATATATATATATATATATATATATATATATATATATATATATATATATATATATATATATATATATATGAGTGTATGTATATCTATGAGTGTATGTATGTATATATGTATATATATACATATGTATATTCCCATATACACACACACACCCCTATATACACATATGTGCACACAAGTCACTATCCTCATGACACACACACACACACACACACACACACACACACACACACACACACACACATATATATATATATATATATATATATATATATATATATATATATATATATATATATATATATATATATATATATATATATGTGTGTGTGTGTGAGTGTGTAACCAAATAGAGGTCTAGATAGATAGATAGATAGAGTTAAAAAAGGGGGGAACTGAAGAGCATGCAGTGACTGTTGAACCATAATAGATGTTGTAGGTTGCTGTTAGGAGAAGCGGTTGTTAACAGCAGTTAGTAGTTAAGGGGTCAGCAGTTAGTAGTTAAAGGGGACAACAGTAAGTAGTAAGAGGAAGCACAACAGCAGTGGTATGCTGTTGTAATATACAGCAGCAGTAGGGGCTTGGGCAAGTAGTAAATAAACAAGGGAAATAACAGCAGGTAGCAAGATGAAGTAGCGGGTTCTGTTATAGGGGGCAGTAGAAGGAGAGCATGTACAACAGTGTACAAGGGGGAAATGTGGAGGAATAGCAGCAGTGTATTGCTTCAACAACAGTATGAAGTAGAAGAAGGAACAACAACGGCAGGGGGGTTTGGATATTGTCCTACAGCAGTAGGTAGCAGGGACTGTAGCATTAGGGACATCAGTTGTAAACTGCAATAGGCAACAATCAGTATACAGGGCTTTCACAGCAGTATGTGTAGTAGGTATGTGTGTGTAGGTGAGTGAAGTTAGCCCACATGTTATAGGATATGTGTAGCTATCCTTGGTAATGGGCATGGATAAGACACATAGGTAATTACTATTACCTAGATGAGATGTCTAGGTTATAAGCAAGGGTAAGGGTAATAGGTTAACACATAGACATGAGTGATAGGTAGAACACATAGGAATTGGGAAATACCTTTGTGATATTAGGATAGGTAATGATAAGGTAATATGTGATGAGTAGGTAAAATCTAGGTATTGAGGTAAAGGTTAGGGTATTGTATTGTAGAGCCTATATGTGTGCATTATAGGTAGTTACATAGGGATATGACCTAGTATGGCCTAGTATTGACTAGAATACCTTGGTATAGCAAGGTATGGACTTAAAAACCTAGAAATGGCCTAGTTTGACCTAGTTTAGCAAGGTATTGATCCAGTCAACCTAGTTTGACTTAAAAATGACTTAGAGATCTAGTATCAAGCTAGTATAACATGTTTATAATTCCAAAACACCGATTGACATTGATATTCCATATATAGGTCTTCGAGGTACTGTTTCAGATATTGTTGATATTTCATACCAGATTTCAGGCGAGTACATTCTCTGATAATTTTTTGTTTATGATATCTTCTATGTTTCTTGTATTTAGTGTAGATATCATTAATTTCTTGACACATTGGTTACACGGATTGGTATTTACGGATCCCGTCATGAGATGTTATACCTTGTATATCTTGGTGCACCTTGTGCAAGCCTTGTTGTTGTTCTTGTGCATTGTATGGACACTGACTCTTAAGAAGGCTCACGACCTTCTTAGAGAATCCTGTGCCGTAACGTACTAGGGTTGGATCCACTATACCAGTCGGGGGCGGGGGGTATTAGCCTGGATATGTGATCATACCCTCCTTCTATCAAGTCTTGAACCTTGAATAGTGTTAACCATATATTGTACGTATGATTAACCAGACCATAATCCTTGCATCGAGTTTCCAAGCTGATCACATGTTGAAACTAGTGCTCACTCACTTAGATAGTTATTTTCTGATTGCTTATACATGATATACTTCACTATATTCATGTACCTGTTACATTATCTTGTATATTCTCTCTATTTACTGTTACTTAGTCTATATCACTTATTGGAACTGTTATTAGAGGTGTATTTTACTCCAATCCTGATTGAATATATATTTCAGATGATTTAGATAATGGGTGACCTACCTGCTACGAACCTCAGGATGTAGTAGGTATAGATCACGAGATGTTGGCTCGAGAGAGTTTAGCTTTAGTTGAGGAGACATTAGTATCGACTCAGTTAGACTAGCTATTAGTACTGAATTTGTCTCCAGCTTTCTGACTCATTGGCATGTTATTAATTTTAGACATATGTTATATTGAGATAGTAGACTCTTAGACTCTGGTTATGGACTTGTGTTATGTTTATGTTTAGACTTCTCTTGGATATTCATATCATATTTTTATATCATTATCATGGCATTTATCTTCCTTATAGTTATTGTGGTTGAGTATGAATATTATCATTATTTGTCTCCTTTTGGAGTTGAGATATCATTGACAGGTTATGATATTTATTCATGAATTATGTTAGATTGTATAGTAGACCTAGACAGCGTTCTACCGCTGATGCTGCGACATAGGCTGGGCGTTGTCTCACACTCGTGCCCTTACATCGGGTGCAGGTCGTGATAGGGAAACATGATAGCTGTGCTAAATTATAGCAAGGATGATTCGAAAACTTTCAACAGGTTCGCAACCGTGCTGAAAGGATCGCCGTCTAACCAAGGCTATAGTTCAGGATGGATGGTTTGTTATGCCAGTGACCTTCACATAAATTTATACTGTATTAGTGATTGATATATTGAACAGGAAAGAATATGGTAAGTTTGTACTGCAATGGCACGCTCTATCGTAGGTAAGTTGTAACGTAGTTATGCTATTATGCCTACCGTATATTTACATGCAAATTCACTAGGATGGCTATAAAGATCACTAAAATTATTGCATGCTTCAACATAAATTCTTGAACCAAATGAGAGCATAGAATTTATTAGCCACCCACCAGTACACGGTAATGTACTGATCCTTGCTCTCCACAGGTGCTCCGAACCAAGAAAGCGTGCATAGGAAGTGAAGGCGACGCTTGGAACATTTTGAGCCTTGCTCATGTGCTCAGAGTCTTGAATCTCCTCTTTTGAAGACTCTACATCAGTCCAACGGAATATGGCTCAATTTCCCTCGATACCAAGTGGTTTGAACATTTTGGTTGAAAAAGGGGAATGTAATGTATGTAACGACTATCTCATCAGCGTTCATTTTGTAATCGAGTCAAGTTGTTAGCTCGTACGGAAACTATTGTAATTGAGTCTTGTAAATGATGTTTATTATTAATGAAGTTAAGTTTTCTTCTGTTTCAAATGTGTTGTTCAATTTATCTGCGTACTCTAATAGATGTTGTGTTTCGGATAACCTTATGACATTGCCTTGTGCGAGCGCAACTTAGGCTCGCACGGTATCACGCCCGGGGGACGACTATCGATTATTCGGAATCGTGGCGTGACAACAATGGCTCTGGTCAGGGTCGGTTCTGTGAAGCATGGTAGCGAACACGGAGGATGGCGATAGTACGAGAGCTCTTGGAGGAGCTATCAGTGCTCGCACAACAGGGGTGGCGGCCAACTGGCACAATAGTGGCTGCACCGGCGGTGGTGCAGATCGAGATCTGGACATGGAAGTGGGTCGAACAGAGTCTAGGGTTAGGGTTTTGGGAAATTTGTGTAATATGTACACAGGACACAAAGAATTAGTGTAGGTTTGGTTGTATCAGTGTTCTCGGGGTCAGACCCGGGGACACGAAAGAGATGAATAATGGATTTGTGGATCGTGTCGCGTTGGACACAAAAATTGTGTTTGTAATTGCTTAGGAATATTTAAAGAAATGGATGGACACCGACACGGTTCGGATACGATCATTATGACAAAGTAGAAAAAGTTTAAATGCTAATCGAAATAATAATTAGGATATTTATAGGGGTGATTAGGAAGAATATAAAATCTTAAGCACATGGCTTATGAGAGAATATTCAAAAGATATTCCAAAGAATATTCCCAGGAATATGCTAGATTTCTAGGAATGTTCCTTGAATTAATTAATACTAATCCCAAATTAATTAAGGAGTTCTAAAGGTTTTCACCAAAATCTAGTTGCTCAATTTACTAATCATGCTATTCCCCTAAGCTAGGCTTCTAAGTAATTATAATCATTACCACTTCTTCTCAAATATTTACAACTTTGCCACTCCCTAAATGAAAAATTGCTATTCATAAATCACCAAAATAACAATTTTTGAATAAATTAAAATCGAAAAACTAGGATTTGGGAAAAATATGAAATTCAAAAATAAGGGTTACACTTCTACGAAGGATACCAGTATACATCGTTGTGTTTGAACTTTGATCTCTATCTCCTTCATTTTGTTACTATTGATGTTTCCTATTTGTGTACTTAAAATTTTCTTTGTGATTATCTCCATTACCCTATTCACCCCCTCTAGGATTGCCTACATCTTCTACCTCTCATTTCTACTTCACAGGCAAAGAGCCATCATACAATCACCTGCGAGTGTTTGGATGTAAGGCCTTCGTGCATGTACCAAAGGATGAGAGGTCCAACCTTGAGCCGAAGACGAGGCGATACGTCTTTGTCGGCTACGGTCGGGATGAGTTTGGCTATAGACTCTACGACCCGGTGGAAAGAAAGCTCTACAGAAGCAGGGTCGTGGTATTCGTCGAGGATCAGACCATGACCAACACTCAGGATTCCGAGACGCCTTCTGAGGCTGAAGAATTGCCTGAGTTAGAGTCATTTCGCTTTGCGCAGTTTTCAGAGGACATCGCAGAGGATCCAATTATGGGGGAGCCAGTACATGGAGTTGCTACCAACCTTGATCATCAGCCTGGTGATGGTGGTCAGGGTGTCCCTCAGGAGGATGATGTCACGACCCGATCCCAAATTGTTGGGTCGAATCGGATCATGTCCAGCCTGCACCGTTGTGAGACGACGGCAGTAAGCTGTTTCTAGTTGCAAGAATCTTCAACAACAACTATACATTTGTCACAACTCGAATGTACGTAAATTTTAAACCTTTTAACATTAACAAAGAGAAGTATAACTGGAAATGAAAGTACTGAAAATAAAATACTGAATTCAAAATCTACAAACTCCAACACAACAAAACTAGGTAGCTGGCAAAATGACTAGCTAAACAGTCAGCTCATCGGCCTCTGGTCCTGCGTCCTCCAAGGGGGACTCTGACAACACCACAAGATATAACACCGGGTCATAGTAGCTATTGTACAATAACTCAGCATCATCAACATCACCTATTGGGGGGATCCAGTCAGGAAAGGAGCAAGTACGAGTACATATCCGACATTCTAAATAATAATGGAAAGATGCAATTTTAAACAGTTGAAATACTTTAAACAATATTTTCTAGCAATCTTCAGCAATTCAGTATTTGAAACAATGTGATTTGAATATGTAACGTCTATGACCGGCTTGGGTTGTACAATAGCATCCTAGCGATGCGATACGGCTTAACCCCGTGTGTAAGAGGGGTATGCTCGCACAATAATGCAATATGAGGGTATTGGTTATAAATGCTACAGTACTTCCCCAATATCCCCACAATCAATAATCGAACTCAAGGAGAGAGTTCCATGTAGCAAAGTAGTTTAAGCATGCAACATGACAATTACTAATTAAAATGCAAGAAAACATAACCGTAACTTGCCTCTGTTTGTATGACTGGATCGGGATGTCGGTACAGGGAAGGAAGTCAAGTACGTCCTCGAAATCCTACAGTTTGAGAATCCTGACTTAGAACCATAAATGAGCCATATCTAGGTGTGCTAGTTGCAATTTCTAGAAACAGACCCTAGTCAGGTTTTAAGTTATTAAATTAATCTACCGAAATATGTCTAACGTCGTAAACTACATTTGTTATCAATTAACTGGATAAACCGATTACGAATTTATTGGAGAAAATAGCAATTACCGGTTAATTGGCAAAACTTGGTATTAATAATATATCTAAAACTAAGTTTTCTTTAAATGATAAAAACATGAACTTGTTAATTACTAGTAATTTATTCACTTTAATTAAATGTGGGAAATCCTTATTAATTTTATACAAAAATAATTAATACCCAATTAATTATGTGCCTAGCTACGCCAACAACAAACCCAGAAAAGAAAATAGAAAATCTACACTACATAATTACAGGGCCACAGAAAATAAAAGAAAACTGGGCTTATGCCCTTACAACAAAATAAATTAAATTAAATAGCTAAGGCGAGCTCTTAGTGCCATGAAGCGGTCCAAACAGAAGGCCGAGGACCTGCATCCAAAATACTAAAGGCCAGTATCCAGTTCTAAAATAAAATATAATAAAATATAATTTATAGAAAATGGAGCGTCTCAGACTTGGTCATGCAATCTCATGTTGCTGGCTAACGCCTCAACGTACAGGAGTGTCCCGTAGCGTTTGCATTTCGTCGAGGCTCATCCGACCGATACGGTCGTCACCTAAGGGGATATGGAAACCAATAAAACCAACACTTAAAACCAATCAGGAAACCAATTTAATAAACCGTTTACAAAGACCAGGATTTTAGAAATAGGTTTCGATATACAAAAATTACTGAACATTATAAAGTACTATTTTGAAATACTTTTTACGAAAAATTTGGACAGCACCTCCTCTGTAACTAGGACGATCTAGCCACATAGGCGGTACAAAAAGTCCCGTATGGATATACATATAGTTTACAGCCTTCCAAATTCCATCCAAACCAAAACACATAACCACCGCACCAAAATAAATACAAACGCCAAGGAAAAATAGTCTACAGAACCAACTAATACCAAACCAAGTAACTGATCCACAGAACCACATAATACCAAAGCTAAGTAATAGTAAGCCACAAAACACAACTAATCAAAACCAAAGCCAAAGAAATAGTCTACAGAACTAAAATTCGAGCCGATACAACGCGTATCCCCTACGCAACGATAAAGCCGATCCCCATGACGGGGTCGGGACCGCATCATCGTCGACTCTACGACGGACGGGACACGGGGTCACAAAATTATACCTCGTGTGCTCGGCTAGAGCTCTCAGATGTAAAAATAGAGGAAAGAATCCTCACGGATGATGGGATTGGCTCGGGACAGTACGTACGGGAATGCGGACAGTGCACGGACAGCGCACAGGAGCCGCAAAATAGCAGATCGGGGCCCGAGGTGGACCGATCAACGGATCTGTGAGGGGCTGAGTTGTCGCGGGTCCGCAAGGGCAGCCGGACCGGGGACGGGGAGCCAGTAGGAGGTGCGCGGTAGCGGGCCGGAGCGGGGTGGACGCGCGGGAGGTGATTCAGGAGAGTATGAAGGAAGTGAAGAAGAAGAAGAAGAAGAAGAAGAAGAAGAAGGAGAAGAAGAAGAGTTTAAGAAGGAGAAGAGATGGTGGAGTGGTGGTTCTGTGAGGGAGAGAATGAAGGAAGTGAAGAAGAAGAAGAAGAGTTTAAGAAGGAGAAGAGATGGTGGAGTGGTGGTTCTGTGAGGGTGAGAGAGATTTGTGAGGGATGAAGAATGGGGGATTTCCTTTATGGGAAGATGAGAATAGAGTGGGGGGAAAGGGGAGGTGATTCAGGAGAGTGAGGGGAGGAACTTGAATCGTGGGAGGAAAAATAGGGGAGTGGGACATGGTCAAGTGGGAAGGGGTCTGGGAATGGGTAGCTTAGGAAAATTTTATTTCTTTTCTTTTAAAAACCCTCATTCTATTTTATTATTTTATTTATATATAAATATTTCTAAAGCCAAAAGATTTTTAAGGGATGGATTCGAGACAGGAAAACAAAGTCAGGCTCGGCTAAACAATCAAAATCCAATTTATTTTTGAAATAATAATTTTCCTAATCCGACTAATAATAGTAGTAGTAGTAGTAGTAGTAGTAGTAGTAGTAGTAGTAGTAATAATAATAATAATAATAATAATAATAATAATAATAATAATAATAATAATAATAATAATCCTAACTAGCTAACTAAAATACTCTGCTGCAATCCAAATCCAATTGACAACCGAAATGCAATTAATTTTCGAGAATCCAATAATTCAATAAATTTCAAAATTGCGGGTTTCACAGATGAGCATGCCGGGGAGGCAGTTCCTGAAGAGGAGGAGGCTGTTGGTATACAGCCAGCACCAGTGGCTCCACTGAGAAGGAACGAAGAGAGCGTCGACCATCTACGAGATACTCAGCGGGTGAGTATGTGCTATTGACTGAGCCCGAAAGTTTTGTAGAGACTATGGAAGACGAACACAGGCAGGAGTGGATGGAGGCTATGTAGGAGGAGATGAGTTCCTTACACGCCAATTCCATTTATGAGCTGGTGCGGTTGCCAAAGGGCAAGAAGGCTTTGAAGAATCGATGGGTGTTTAGAGTGAAGCAGACGGATGATGCTACTCGCCTTCGATACAAAATGAGGCTGGTAGTTAAAGGCTACGGTCAGCGGAAAGGCATAGATTATGATGAGATCTTTTTGTCTGTCGTCAAGCATTCGTCTATTCGGGTGGTGCTAGCATTAGCAGCCAGTCTCGACTTGGAGGTTGAGCAGATGGACGCGAAGACGGCATTCCTCCACGGTGATCTTGAGGAGGAGTTATACATGGAGTAGCCAGAGGGATTCTGTGAGAAGGGCAAGTCACATTTGGTCTGCCGGTTGAGGAAGAGCTTGTATGGTCTGAAGCAGGCTCCGAGGCAGTGGTACAGGAAGTTCGAGTCGTTTATGGGGGAGCATGGTTATGCACGGACGACGTCGGATCACTGTGTATTTGTGAGGTATTTTGCCGATGATGATTTCATCATTTTATTACTCTATGTAGATGATATGCTATTGGTGGGTCGGAATGCCACTAGGATAGCGGAGTTGAAGCGCCAACTGGGCACGACCTTCTCTATGAAGGATTTGGGCACAGCGAAAACTATTCTTGGGATGGAGATCAGCCGAGAGAGAGAGTCCAAGCTGCTACATTTGTTCCAAAAGAAGTACATTCATCGGGTACTTCAACGTTTCGATATGGACGGGTCGAAGAAAGTGAGTTGCCCCCTTGCGGCTCACTTTAAGTTCACTAAGGAGCAGTATCCATCTACCGAGGACGAAAAAAAAAGATATGAAGCGGGTTCCATATGCCTCAGCTGTGGGGTGCCTTATGTATGCTATGGTGTGTACGAGGCCAGACATCGCTCATGCAGTTGGCACAGTTAGCAGGTATCTTTCAAATCCTGGAAGGGTACATTGGAGTGCGGTCAAGTGGATTCTACGATACCTTCAGGGCACTGCCGATTGGAGACTTTCTTTTGGTGGTGACGAGCCAAAGCTGGTTGGGTATACCGATGCTGATATGGCTGGAGATGTAGACACAAGACGATCGACTTCGGGCTATGTGATGATGTTTGCCGGAGGAGCGGTATCGTGGCAGTCGCGGTTGCAGAAGTGTGTTGCCTTGTCGACGATGGAGGCAGAATACATTGCGATGATGGAGGCTTGCAAGGAGCTGTTGTGGATAAAGAAGCTGTTGCAAGAAATGGGGCTGAAGCAAGAGCAGTATACTTTGCTTTGCGACAGTCAGAGTGCTATTCACCTTGTGAAGAACCAGACATTTCATAGTCGGTCCAAGCACGTCGAGACTCGGTATCATTGGATACGGGATATGGTTGAGAAGAAGGACGCGGCGCACGAGAAGGTTCATACTGATGACAATGGAGCGGACATGCTCACGAAGGTTCTACTGAGGGAGCAGTTTGAGTACTGCAGGCAGATCGTCGGGATGACGACCTCCTTCACCTAGTTGTGAAGGGAAAGATTTGTTGGAGTGGGTGGGGTTCCCAACCTATGTGGAGAAGACCCCGGAGTGCGACTAGCGCCGTCTGTGTGTCAGAGAAGCTCGGGGAGGTGACGAGGCCAGTCGGAGATGACGGAGACACTCAGGAGCTGCCAGAGGAGCTGCTGGAGAGAGGGGGACAGAGTTCGGGCCGAACTCTGCCCCAGGGGAGAGTTCTGGCCGAACTCTGCCTCCCTGTTCCAGAATGTTCTGTTGCCAGGACACAGGGTTCTGGCCGAACTCTGTGTCGTCGGGGCTGAAGCTTTTTTCAGGGTGATTTATCACCGTTGGATCGTATCCTACGGTCTAGATTTTTCTGCGGATTAGGGGGTTTATACATGGTTATTCCTAACCCTAATCACAACACAACATTGAAGAACAAGAGAGAGAAAAGAGACAAGAATGCCATTGCAACTTTGGGAGAGAAGAAGGAGGATCGAAGGCCATTTTCGAAGGAGGATCGTGTTCGGGTAATATCTACTCGTCGTCTTTGTTCTTCTTAGCCTTGTAATCATTATTCTTGCTTCTAAGTGTAGTGGGGATCCGATTTGGATCGGGAGAAGTTTGTAGAGGGTGTACTCCTTTATTTCATTTTGAAGGCTTCTCAGGGTTGGACTCCGATCGTCCCGTGATTTTTTTCGCAAGGGTTTTCCATGTCAAAAATTCTCTGTGTCTGCGTGGTTTGTTTTGGTATTTTTGGTTCGTGCGTTGTATTGTTCGATTCTCTCGCAGGTACTCTCTAGTTTGGGGAAAGGTTTCCGCATTTCTTTCCCAACACATCTCCCTCTCAAAATGCTTATTATTTACTTGAATCAGGATTGCTACTTGTCAAATAAGGCTATCGTCACTATTCAAAGAGAAATCGGTCTCATCTGGCTTCAATAACTTGGGCATCTTTATACTCTCAGCAGCAGTAGCATTACGTCGTTTAATCTTCTGATATGCTCCTCTCTTCGTGTTCTTCGCAAACTTAGAAGCCAGTATCGTTGCGCCGAAATGCTGAAAGTTATTTGGATTCTCTGCTGATGTACTCTCGCTAGTATCGTCAGCTTCATCCGCTTTGCCCGAATAATAGAGGCTCTCTAGTTTCGCCAGCTCCTTCGCGAGCTTTATCTTCTTGAACCTTCTCCATGCCACTTGGATAAAGCAAGCTCCCCAACTCCTCCACTGGTGAGAGTAAAATCTGAAGGCATATTGAAGCGTCTTACTGTGGAGTCACTTGAACTAATTGGCCACGAACTTGAGCTCTTCAGCTCTAAGAGCAAATCCCTCTACTTCATCAAGGGACCTCACGGTTCGGGTGGATAGTGGCAAGTTTGCACTGGGATTCAGAATCAAGGCCCATGTCAGAAGGTCCTCACCACAGAAATCTCCAGGTCCTAGGGTGATGGAGTTTAAGAATCCAGTTATGCCGCCATTGGTGGTGGAGCTCTCCAGTCTGCCGCGAATGATGAAGAGCATTTCGTTGACTGGGTCACCTTCTCGGACAATATAGGTGTCCTTGACGTTCAAAGATGAGAGTAGGCATTCACATATTGCATCTAATAACTGGGTATCCATCTTTTCGAAGAACGGTACCTGGAAACAAATATTGGCAATAATCAGAACATTACCTACCTGATCTTAAAATGTAGTCCCACAATATATGAAAAGACAACTAGATTAACAATCATTATGGCATCGAGTCATTTCAACATGGATGTAGTTATAGTACAGACAACTAGTATTTAAAAGCCACCACAAAATGAAAGGCACAGCCTCTGTAAAACCCATTATCCTTTATTTGTAATTCAGCCTCCTCTATTGCAAAGAAAACAAGATATGAACTGACGGTCAAGGAGCATGCCAGTGCTAGCAGCCTAAATCCGATGCACAAGGAATACTCAAGTAATAACTACAAGCTTCCAGCAACCACCTGCAGATTCTTAGACATACTCATATGATGTCACTGGTGCAAACCATGTCAGTCGGTTCCTTGTGATTGTTATAGAGGAGGTCAATAGTGGTGGCAGTGGCTACTGCTACAAGGACATCAGTTTGTTTGGTACATTGATGGATGGCAACCATTTCAAGGATGGCAGAGGGTATCAAGAATAGGCACTCAATGAGAAACCGACAAAGAAAGCACCAAGCCTGGGAGCTCAGCTACTATTTGTTGCAGGCCACATCTTGTTTCTAGCAATAATGCAAACACATGAAAAACCATCTCAGTTTGATGATCCAAGATGAGTACCATCATGTTCAGAAACTCCACATTAATGGACCAGATATTCTCATCGGTTCAACAGTTATAGAAAATATGTACTTTTTGGAACTATTGAAGCATAGAAAAGTGTATAGTCTACATTATACGCACACACCATAGACGCTCTCAGTGACAGGGTGTGTACGGTGATATAGAGAGTATGTGACCTTCCAATCCATTAGTGCAAACTACACATCAAGCTTATTAAAATAGAAAATAAATAGTTTTATTGTATATCGATCATTTAAATTGTCTTGAACTAAGAATAATGTATTCAAGGTTTTTACTTAGCCATTAAGTGGAGCGCTAAATGCAAAATGTATGGTATTTATCACAAGATTGCTTAAACCTGTGATCAAGACACTATTTCTGTAGGATATACTTCGAGATTTTAGATCAGGGTCCTTGTTAGGATTATTCAACTTAAATGACCAAAACCATGTATCTGATCAACCTTCTATTCTAATAACTTTTGGGGTATCTTACTAGACAATTAATATGCTTGTTGGAAAATAAAATTTTATGTGCTTGTTGGGTTAATGCAAAATGCATAGCTTAACAATATATTTCCCCAGTAATTGCTTATTAGCTGAAGTATAAAAAAAAAAAGACATTCTCTACAATTTGAGCAGACGTCGCCATACAAATTCTAGATCCTGCTAAACAGATTTCATCATTATATATATTCGTGAGGAAACAAAATATGATCATTGTACCTCGAAGCTAATTAGTAAAGGATACCTTAGGAACTCAAGCTAACCATGTGGTTGGAAGATTAATTTATTGAGATTGTAGAGCTTAGAACATTAGCCTAGGTCTTTTTAAGTTTCTAACACAAGCATACTATTGACTATTGAATTTCGTATTAACATATGCATCCAGAAGAAATTTTTACTTTCATAACGAAATTATAAAATTATCTCCAGATAATAAACAACCTATAAATGTAATGAGTATGTAATATCGAAAATAAAAAAGGGTGTCACAATGACAAAAGATCACCACTAAAGCAAGGTTCAGAGAGGGTAAGGACGAACACAGCCTAATAGCCTACCCATCAACGAAGAGACTGTTTCAAGACATAAAACCTGAAACCTCCTGGATGCAATGCAAGGCTTAATGGAGTTGAAATGGCCTCAAGATCAAGCATTAAAAAAGCTAATGGAGTTATAATGTAGTAATTATTATCATGATTGTCAGTAGTAGTAAATGGAAGTTGAAATTTTCCTGGAAGCAAACTACTATGGTTTCGAAAAAGTAATCAAGGAATGTCATACTCACACGTTTAACAAAATTAAGACATAGATGGCGCTGAATTTCACGCCGGATGTCCAAAGGTAGACCCTGCAGAATAGTTTCTTCATCTACACCTCTCGTAGCAAGCCACTTGTGCTGAACAAATCTTCTAACTCGTTCATGTAGATCAGGAGATAGTTGGCGATGCCTCATCCACTCCTCAATATCCCTTCGTTTAACTCTCCACTCTTCAACTCTTACAGTAATTGATGACAAGTACGTCTTCAGACAAAAGATTATTCATTACGATGTAGTATGCTCAAAAAGTTGGCAATAATTTGAAGTATAAGTGAATTAGCAATAGTACAATTTTAAAGCACTAATATAAGAAATGTTGAGAGAGACGGAGAACCATAGTTTCGGCATGCGAGGATTAATAACCAAATAAAAGCCTTTTATTCATGGTCATCATTAGAAAACACATATAGCTAAATCAATTTGCAGTACAAATACAATAACAAATATCTGTACTCAAATTGGGAAACAGAACAACCAACAGATAACACTTATAATGTCAGCTATTTAGAATAGATAGAAATGTCTGAGAGTGTTGCATGGCAGCAATGATAACGTTTGTTGATTGCATCATGGAAGATAAGATACAGGTTCGAGTCATATAACACCCCAAGCTGCAACAGCAGTCATTGTAGGTTCATCGGGGAAGGCCGTGTCCATGGCTTCGGTGCCGAAAGTACAAAGCAACAACAACAAACCTTCTAAAACAGCAGCTGTACCCCAGGTGTTCGATCAGTTGCCTCTTACGACCTCCCATTCATTCTAAGTCTCCTCCGATGTCATGGGTGGTTATGTGCAAGCCGAAGGAGGCTGTGGAGGAGCTTTTGATGCAATACATCGAGCCCAAGTCGTTGGAGGGAAGGAAGGTTATAGAAATCACCAAGTAGGACCTGACAGAGATGAAGGAATATTGGAAGAATACTAGTGTGCTATATATGCTAGGTAATCGTCCGTACTATGGACAACTTCGGGGATATGCTTCGCAAATGTGGAAGCTGAAAGCGACCATGGACATCTACTCTCGTGAGAATGGCTTCTACTTCATAAAGTTCCAGTTTGCTGACGATCTTAATTGGGTCCTAGAGAAAGGACCTTGAACCTTTGATGGGCGACTGATTGTTATGCGTCGTTAGGATTTATCGACATATTTTGCTCGTGATTGTCTCTCTGCGATGTCGGTCTGGATCAGACTTTACTGGCTTCGCCCACAACTGTGGAGCTCTCCGACCATTATAAAGTTGGCCAGTGGGATCAGTAAGCCGCTTAGTACATACACCTTTACCACAAGGAAGGAGAGACTTTCCTATGCGAGAACATTTGTGAAAATTACTACTACTAACACACTGGGGGGAGCTTGAAATAGAGCTACCTAACGAAGAAATCTTATTCCAGAAAGTTTAGTACAAATGGGTTCCTCCGAGATGCTCCGTTTGCAAATGCTTTGATCACACTACCACTCAGTATCTAGAAGAGCAAGGAAAAGGGTCCAGCCATATGAGGAAACCAATGAGCTTATGGACTCAGCTTGCTTGAGCGAAGAGGAAGAGACGGAAGGAACTCTCCTAGGGGAGCCTATGGTCACAGAGGACAGTGGAAATGTAGTAGTAGCTGCACGAGACTCAGGGGTGGGACCTGGGAAAGTGGTTAGGACATAAACCTAAAGTACCTTAGACCTATGTTGTAAGCCTAGAAAATCAGCAAGTCCTAGTGGTGCTCGAGCCGGGACGCGGTCCCAAACAGTCAGTCTAAAGTACTCCGCCTTGATCACTTTCTCAGCTCAGCCTGACGCTAGACTGGGAGGGAAGCACATAAAGAAGCTTCGACGAAAGACTAAGGGGGACATTCTTACAAACTTGACTTTACTAGAATTAATGCAATCTTAATTGATAGGGATGCTTGTGGAACATAATCCTGTTTGCGCGGCCAAGGTAGTGAGTAAACAAGCTAATCTCAAAGGGGAATGCTCGAATCAAGAGGGAGTCTCGTTGCCCTGTCATGAGAGTACTTGTGCGAACAAGGGAGTGAACCATAGGTTGTTTCAATAATTCAAGGAATAGTTTAAGTTCTTTAGTTGTTGTATGCGGTTTTGCTAGTTCCTTGGTGCACATTGCATAAGGGTAGTGTTTTTTGTAAGCCTACGGGCTTTCTTGCTGTTATTTACTAGGGGATAATAATAAATTTATCTTCTTCAAAAAAATGGGTAAGGTCAAGGTTCTAAACGGTGGTAGACAGTAGACGAGTGCGACGAAAAGGGTCTGCCTACCATCTGCATAGGCCGTATATTGCATCTTACCTATGTGTGTATGACATCATGCCTATGTATGTAAACACTAAATAAAATTATCAAGAAGCCGAGTTAGCTCTTTGTAATTTTGAGAATTTCAGTTTATTCAGACTGACAATGTCTTTGGTGCAAAATATGGAGTTGGATTCCTCCAACTGATATTAGTTATAAATTAGAAAAAGAGGGCGTCTAGAGTCTAGAAATTGTGATGTTCCCTCTTCTTTCATTTTTTTATATAAAATCTGCAACTTTTTTTGAGAAGGTGCCCTCCTACGCCGCCAAACTACCGTTGGCTGCCTACTCCACCGCCTACGGCAAAAGCGGTACGGAGAGCGCCTGTCTCGCATCTAGGCATCACCTCGACAACCATTTAGAATACTAGGTAAGGTTGCATATATCTTGACACTCCCAATACCCTGCATAAGTGAGAGCATTGTAGCACTAGGACGTGTTGATTTATGATCTTGTAATTTTCGACTAATCATTATAGTATACCTCACTTCTTGGACTAGAGAAGGACCAAATGACTTGCACCCCATAAATGTACCAAGTTTTCTCATATTTTACATATATAAAAGAAATTAAAGTTCTCTCTAAATCTAATGGTATTAAGCTATAAAACTTTGGAGAGAACGCTAACTAAAAAAAAAAAAATCTTTCCCCCCACTTTAGTCTTGTCGAAGGCTCTAATAGTGGTGTCAGTCTAAACAGACGTTTTAGACTTATAGAAGGTTGTATCTTTAGCTTTGCGGGAACTATTATTTGCTTTTAGCTCCGTCGAAGGAGATACCTCCGTCATGTGCTATTTTAAACGCAGCCCACCGATAAGTTAATCTCAAAGGGTTAGCTTCGCTAGAGGCTCTGTTAGCTTCGCGAAAGCTGTAGTAGCTTCTCTGATAGCTATAACAGCTTTGTCGGAAGCTGCTGATTAGTGAGTAACTTCTTGTCGTTGTTGTCCTCTCGGTTTCGTTCCCTGGATTAGTGAATGACTTATTATTGTTATTGTCCTCTACGAATCATAACCAAACAACAAGCGATATTTGTCGTCGCTACCCATAATTTCATCTGTAAGATGACCGGTGAAGATGGTGTCAAGTCACTCGTTTCTCCAATTATGGTATAATTAGACAACTCAAATTTTAATACTGATATGTTGCTTAATGAGAAGAACTACGATTTGTGGGCTCCTCTTATTCAAACAAGTGTTCTAAAATTTGTTGTGCGGGTTCGGTGCGTAGAAGGGGCACCTAGCACCCAGGCGTCGCCTAGGCACCAAACAGGTATTAGGCAGTTTTTTTCTCCTACTCCCTTGTAACCGCTTATATAGTATTTTTTTTTAAAGTAATTTGGGTTCTATTTACTATTTTTCTCTTCCCTAAACGTTTGTTATTATCCATGACAGGGTTCAAATACTTTTATAAGGCTGCAATAATGAAAACATCGGATCAAACTAACATTTTATAGAACAATAAGACGGTTTCATTGTATTGTTTACTTTTGTATGGACAATAAGACACCCAAAACATATCCATGATCCATCAAACATGTCCAAAACATAACAAGACAAAACCTAAAAAGTATTATAACTCCTAAGCATCAAACTTTTACTCTCCATAGTCTTCCAACACAAGATGCACAAAGACGCACAAGCCACGCAAGGCGCCTAGGCACCGAACAGGGTCACACAAATACACAACCGCATTATACCGCCAAATTGGGAGTTTTCATTTCGGTCTAGGGATGCCTAGCACCAAGGCGGACGAACATGTTGATTTTTAGAACATTGATTCAAACCCATATCAATGAAAGGAAGAAGATAGGATATCTTCGTGGGTCTATCAAGGCTCCAGACGAGAATGATCCCAAATACGATGATTGGTTCACTTAAGATCGGAAAATCAAAAGTTTTTTATTGTCATCAATGAAGTCTAAGATTATGAAATGGTACATTCGGCTCCCTACTTCGAAAGAAATTTGGGACTCTCTTAAGGCAACATATTTTGATGAAAATGATGAAGTTCGTATAAACATTGTATGTCAGAAAGCATCCCGTCTTTCGTCTGAATGGTCGACCCTTGGCTACGTACTTTGGAGAGCTAACTTAAATCTTTAATGAGTTGGACCACTCAACAAAGTGGTTCTTGAGTATTGTACAGAACAATTGGGAGACATTAGTGGTATCAGTGAATAACTCCGCGCCAACGAAAGTTCTCAAGATGGAGTTAGTAAAAAGAAGCTTGTTAAATTAGGAGATCCAACATAAGCGACAAGGATGGTCAAAGTCGGAGTCTGTCCTAGTTGCTTCCAAGAAGAAGGGGAGGCCCAAGTCACAAGTAAGAACATGAGAGAGTTCTCGGGATCTTGCAAAGGTGAATCACAAGTACGGTTGTCATCCTAATAACGAGAGGGGTCATCACAATGGACTAAAGTCATTTTAAAGATGAGAACGTGAAAGGTGAGAGAAACAGGCAGGAAGATCTCTCGGCTATAGGAAAACTCCATGGCAACCGAATCGGCTGACCCTTTAAGCACGTGTTATAATTGAATTTGAATATGGGAGCATCTTATCATGCCACTCCACAGAAGGGTCTTTATGTTTTACCATAGCAACAATGTCAAATGTGTGAAATAGGCAATAAGGGGACAATGGCGGTTGTGATCATCGATGTCATGACCCGCACCCAGTGTAGGGGCACGAGAAGTGGGTACGTCCAGCCTACGCCGCAGTATCGGCGGTAGAACGTTGTCCTAGGTCTCATACATCTAACAGTTATAAGGTACCTGTACAGTTATACTCTCCGAATGGAGGAATAATATAAAGTACAACTCAATCATAGCTAAGGAAGAAAGTACGATAAGATAGATAAGAATATCAACAGAATCCACAGATGAAATATGATAGAAGGGATAATCCAAGTTTATAAGATAAACATCTAACAAGATCCACAAATCCACAAATCCACAATCTCTAGTACAATATCCAAATGAAATACAACTAAAATAAGAACTAAACTAAGGGAGTGTCGTCAGCAGGTAATGGATCCTGCTGGAAGTCCAGGTCACAGGTGTCCTCTAGTGCTGTCCCGTAGTAAGTGGTGCAACATGCCTCATCCTCGTCCTCTGTAATATTTTCAACAGGTCCAGTCAGGACATGAGCGAGCACAATACATCTCATACAGTTCATATCATGACAGGAATATAAAATAGGTAATAGAGTAAAATACATAAAATGCTAAAAAATATACATGAAGTAAAAGAGGACTGTAAAGAAATATCTACTAAAAGTAAGGAACTAACAGTGAACTAGTGATTTAGAGTACAAGATAGACATGTGAACGGCTTGATAATAAACATGAGAGGTTGTACATGGCTACACTACTTTGGAAATGTCCACATGACTATTTCTACTCCCCCATCCCCAATCAATACACAAGGATCCGTTCAAGTTATGTTATTGTACATGATTTCACATGGGAGCCCATAAATGGGTGCACATGAATATAAACATGGGGGCTCCGTGAACATGAGAGTACATGAATCACGAGAGTGCACATAAATGGTGAAAGCACAGGAATACATGATGAAAGTGAAACACACATGACATGACGTATCCGATGCTCCCGAGAGGGATAACATCGTATGAAAAGATCCATATAGTACTAATCCGTGTTTCCATCGTGACAGCATCAAGTAAAGTAATCTAGAGCCAAAATATAGTCCTAGCAAGTATAAAACGGTCAGAGAATGTACTCGCCTGATATCCTGAGCATCTGAAATAAAATACTTCCTGAGGAGTGGTGTTTGGCTCCTATTTAGAACAACACATGTCACAACATGTCAAAATGGTAAAATAGACTGCTACAATGCATTCTACATAATGTTTTGGTCAATCTAGGCTAAAGTCAACCTTTGGTCAACTACACTAGTCAAACTAGGTCAACTAGGTCAAACCTAACCTAGACAAGTCTCACTATGCCTAACCATGTCTATCTAGCATTCACACACCATCACAATGTTATACAAGCTATCAACACACCATTCCATGTATATACATGCCATATACACATAGGCTTACATATAGGAAGCCATATAGGCTATATGCCATATACCAATCTACATTGGCAACACACTAGCATAAGTTCACCACATCCACATATACCAATTTCATATAGGCAATTTATATATATATATATATATATATATATATATATATATATATATATATATATATATATATATATATATATATATATATATATATATATATATATATATATATTACATATTTATCTAGCAAGGTTATAGGACATCATTATATATATAAAATATATATATATATATATATATATATATATATATATATATATACATTACATATTTATCTAGCAAGGTTATAGGACATCATTATATATATATATAAATATATATATATATATATATATATATATATATATATATATATATATATATATATATATATATATATATATAAATATATATATATATATATATATATATATATATATATATAGAAAAAAAAATATATATATATATATATATAGAGAGAGAGAGAGAGAAACAGAGTGACAGACTTATATATGTGTGTGTGTCATGTGTGTATACATTAGGTTTCCTGTGTGTGTATGAGTGTAGTGTGTTAACAGTAATGTGTGTAGCAGTAAAGAGGGGGTGTGTGTGTATCTCATTGTGTGTGTGTATACAGTAGACATGGTCTTAGGTTAGTGTTCATATATGTGTGTGTAATATCAGGATTCAATGAGCAGTAGATAGTGTAACATGAAATAGGTTTTCAGTGAGCAGTTGAGTGTGTATGTGGTTTCCAGTTTGGGTGCACATGTGTGTGTGTGTGGCAGCATACAGTGGTGTCTCAGTTTTAGTGTAAATGTGAGTGAGTGATATCAATGTGTGAGTGAGTATAGAGAATCAATGTACACAATATCAGTGTACCAGTTCTCAGGTTTTGACAGCCCAATGCAATTCGAAAACCCATAATTCCCATGCTAACATGAACCCTAACATGTAGATTAAACTCAGATATGATACATAAAATCTACCATGGTAATTTAATCATCTAAATTCAGTTAAACACAATAAATCTCAGAAATAAGCACACTGAAATCATGGTATCAGGAATTTAGGGGAAACCTGATTTCGAATTTGAAATATAGTTGATAACCCAAATAATTGGTTGGTAATTAAAGTGTCACACGTGAAGGTGTCCTACGAGTGTCATGGTGTCCAAAAACTGGACACAAACGTGTCCAAAAACTGATCCCACACTCGTGTTCATCAAGTCAGTGCACAGTCTCGTGCACGTGTTCATCCCATTCGTGGACACGACACACGACACGTGTACCCACGTGGTCTCGTCCACGTGTAGCCCAACACTAGGGCTACACACTGCACACACCACGACGTGTCCAAGTCGTGTCCTGTACGGACACGAGATGTGTGTCAGTAAGGGATACTCAATTGTGCGCGCACAGTGAGAGTCCAGTGCGGGTCGGATTTCTCCCCGTGTGGTGATCCATGTGATCCCAAATTTTGGGAGGTTGATGTCAGTCATGTGCTTCGTGTGTCCAAGAAATTTTGTGTCCAATAGTGTCGTGTACAGTGCGTACTACGCCCCGAACAGTACGGCATCGAGCATACTGCTCGTGCTGCATGTTCGTGTCAATATTCGACACGAAAAGGACATAGAGGTCGACTCAGTCCACATGGAAATCATAACATACATATAGATCAACATTTCCATTTAATAATTTTTCAAAAATATCAAAATAAAATCCATTGAGGCATTCTATCAAACACCTAGAACTAGGTTATGATACGTGTCCGATACGGACATGAAATCAATGCAAACTTTCACAAATCACACACCACAGCTAGGGGACACCTAGATCTAGGCTAATATGCCAAGAAATCAGAATTAAAATATAGTTTAGAGTGTTTACCTATAGAGTGTCAATGACAAGGAAAAAGTCCCAAATATGATGATTTTCCTTGCAAGCCAATAGCTCCAAATTGCACCAAAACTGAGATTTCTCTCCATGAACAAAAAATAGAGTGGGATTAGACTCTAATGCAAGAAACTAGAGTCAAAAAGAAATTAAAATGGAATAGTTATGGATTGGGGAAGAATGACCAATACCTTTCTTTTCTAAAAGTTGATTTGATACAAAAGAGACAAGAACTATAGGAAGAGAGATTTTATAGTGGGGGGATCCCTCTGTGGCCGGCCAAATAAAGGAGGAATTAGGGTTAGGGTGATAGCTAATGGGCTTGGGCCAAGTTTCAATGGTAAAGGAAATCACTACTTAAGTCAAAATCCATGAACCTAATCCTTTATTCTCCTACATGAAACTTGATTCTAAATGTAACACCCAGTTTCTAAAATAAGGGTAATTTTGAAATTTTGTATTTTAATTTATTTAATTAAGATATTTAAATGATAATATGATTTTTGGTGATTTTTAATCATTTAAAACTATTTTTTAAGTTATGGCTTATGATTTGGTGTTTGACTAGTGTAACCTTAGAGCCTAGCCATGTGATTAGAAAATTTTGACATTTTTAGGGTTATTTGGATTATTATAATTTATTTAGAATTTATGGGAATTTTTAGGATTTATTTTGGATTTATTTGGACTAGTTTGATTTTTGGTCAGTTTTGACTCTTGTAGACTAACCTAGGAACTAACCATAGTTAGTTGAGCTTGGTTAGGTCAAGTGACCCTAGTCTAATCTAGTGTGACTCAAGTTAGTGGTTAGTGATTCATAGAACTAGAATTAGAATTTTAGAAATCAATTGATTTGGTGAATGGCTTGTGGTTTCACAAGTCATTATTGTGACTTAGCTAGATTAGACTCAAACCTAGCTCAACCCTAACCCAAGGCCAAGTGGTCAGCCATCCCTAGCTGAACCTGGGGATTTCCCCCCTATTTAATCCCCTCCTAGAATTTAGGGCTAGCCTCCATTGGGATTTGTGCAAGTTTTAGAAGGAGGTGAGCTCCCATCTTTAGAAATTCATAGTAAATCCATTTCTCCTCCTTTTTAATCCAAACAAATTGCATTGGGTTTTAAATTCTTCCTACTTCCTGTTGGTAATTAATATTCTCAGATTTGAAGAGCTTTGGAGGAGTTTCACCATCAAGAAAGACCTCACTCATTTGAACTTTTGAGGATTTGTGATACATAGAGGTAACTCACCATTTCTACCATGAAATTCTGGTTTAAGTGCATGAATAGGGAGCCCTAGACCTAACCTAACTATAGGAATAGGAAACCCTAGGTTTTCGTGTCCTTTCGTGTCCAAACAGGACACGTATCAGTGAACTGTTGTTTGTGTTTGATGAAATGTCCCTGAGGAACTTCCTGTGCTGTTTTCGAATTCTATTTGAATGAAAATTTAGTTTTTAATGTCGCTTAACCATTTCTGGAGCTCTGGGGTGATATCGTGCTTGTGTCGTGTCTCTGGGACACTCGTGCACACGCCCTCGTGGACACGCGCGCACGGGCTACAGTAATCCCCTGCATCTCGGGGTTAATTCCGGACACGACACGAATCGTCTCGACACGAAACTTTGGGAGATTGTTGGGGCACCTTCTGTCACCCCTCTCCCCAAATTTGGTGTCAGTTCGTGGTCGGGTTTGGGAGGAATTCGACGCGCACGGGGATTGCACTGATTCTGTGCACAGTTTTTCCATGCCACTGACACGGCTTCATAACTTTGTGCACGACACGTTTTGACACAATGCAGACACTTGGACACGAGGACACACTCTAGGCGAACCTACCTTGGTGACCACGAGTCCTCATTTGTGTCGTGTCGTGTGCACGACACTCGTGCACACGTGCACGAGCCTGTGTATATTGCACAATGTGTTGTGCACTGTTTTCATGTTTTCTTCTGTTGGACACGTTTGTGTCCTATTGCTGGGACACAAACACATCCTATGACACGTGCACATGATGTTAGTTCATTACCAACCACTGTTTATGTATTTAAAATCGATTTTGATTATCATTTCCTCTTTTCCTATTTTTCTGAAACAGTGTTCTTCACTGATTATGTTTCCAGTTTTTCAATTAGTTTTGGGAAATCATTTAGCTAATCTAATTGTTGTAATTTACATGTTTAAGTTCATATTATGGTCCTCTTATATAAATTCTTCATGTGTGTCAATTTTAGGATAGAATGGTTGTGTTTTGATCTCATTTTGGGAGTGTAATGGTGTGGACTGTTTTGTGAATTGATTGATAAACCTGAGATTTAAGTTTTCTCTTTCCCTTAGACTGAAACTAACTTCATGTGTTAAGAAAAAATCTGGGAATTTCATTTGGGACTGCTTTGGTGAAGTCTGTTTTCAGAGTTATTGTTTTCTTCACTGTTTTGATCCAATGCACAAACCTGGGTTTTAGTTTGAACTGTTAAATCTGAGATTTTGAAAATGTTTTGGTGATTGTATGTTTAATACCAAAACTGAGTTTGAATATGTTGTAAAACTGTAATGTTAAGATCAAAATCTGGTTTAGTAGAACTGTCAAGAATTCAGGGATTGATTTCCTTTCCTATGTACATGGTAATTTCTGTTCCCCCCTCACTCACTCATGAACACACACCCCATATTGTTTCCTTTTACTGTTTTAGTACTTTCCTGCACATTGTTCTACCTCACACACTCACATTGTCACTACACCACACACCCTTGTGTTTTCATTCTAGCACACACACACATACACTTTTGCCCTTTGAGTGCTTTTCTATGTTTACATACTTGTAGGTATATTTATATATGGTAATGTGGATGTGTGATTGTATAAGTATCATATATGGAGGCCTATGGATATTAGCCTATAGGTATATAGGGGTATTCATAAACTTGCATCTGTGATATGGTATGGGTTATATGTGATATTGGCCTATGGTATGCCTATTAGACTAATGGGCCTAGAATTGACTTGTGTAGTCTAGTTAGACCTAGAAATGACTTGTTAGACCTAGTTAGACTAGTTTGACTTAGGTTTGACTTGGTTGACCTAGTTTGACTTCTAGGGTTGACCAAGAGTTGACTTTGGTCTAGATTGACCTAGATTCATGTAGAATGCATAGTAGGACTTCATTATATCATTTTAGATTTGTTGTGACTTGTGCTGTTCTGATTAGGAGCCAGACACCACTCCTTGGACGATACTTTTCATATTGGGCACTCAGATACAGGCGAGTACATTCTCTGATCATTTCATATCCTGCTTAGAATTATTTTCCTGCTTTAAATTACTTTACTTGATACTGTCACGTTGGTCACACGGATTGGTACTATATGGATCTTTTCATGAGATGTTATCCCCCTCGGGAGCATCGGATACTGCATGTTTTGTGCGTTTCACGAATCATCACGTATCTCTATGCTTTCTCTGATTCACGAATCGCTTGTGACACATGTACTCTCATGTTCACAGAGCCATCATGAATCACCTTCACGTATCACTCATTTTATGAGCCATGTGAAGTTTCACGAATCTTAACATAACTTGAACAGGTCTTTGTGTATCGATTGGGGATGGGGGAGTGGAAATAGACATGTGAATATTATCCCAGTAGCTGTAGTCATGAATCACTCTCTTAGCTGTAGTCATGAATCTCCTATGCCATTCACATGTTTATATTTTACTCTGACTCACTAGTCACTATTAGCTCTCTATGTATAGTAGATATTTCTATTACAGTTTCTTTCTCTGATTACATACTGTTTTTCTTCAGTTCATGTATCTTACTTTACTGTATGATTATATTTTCTAACCTGCTATGATCTGTTGAGATGTACTGTACTCGCTCCTGTCCTGACTGGACCTGTTGAAAATATTACAGAGGATGAGGAGGAGGCCCTATGTACCACCTATTACGGAGCAGGATTAGACGACACCTGCGACCTGGTTCCTCTGGAGGACCCAGCTGCAGTACAGGATGCTACTCTCAGAGTCTAGACTAGATAGCTAGGCCTTAGTTTTCTTTCAGCATTGTTATTTGAATTTCAGTTGTTGTTCTGAGATGTTATATTTAGAGACCTGTTTTGAGCTGGATGTTCTTGAGTTGTTATCTTATACACTTAGATTTTCCTCTCTCTTATTTAGCATTACATTGTGTTTCTGATCTCTCTATCTACCTTTTCTATTCTGTATCTGCCTTAGATGTGATTGAGACTGTTCTGTTATGTCACCTCCATTCGGAGTGTATATACTGTACAGGTACCTTTATATTGTTAGATGATTGACCTAGGACAGCGTTCTACCGCCGACACTGCGGCGTAGGCTGGGCGTTGTTACGTTCTCGTACCCTCACAGTGGGAGCGGGTCGTGACACTAAATGACTTAACTTGGGTTGACATAAGTTAGACTAGGGTCCCACCATGCTATTCAAGTCACCATAGCTAGAGTCAACATCTAGGTTAGTCTCTAAAGTGTCAACTAGCAAAAGTCAAAAATAACAATCATTACTTCAATAATTCAAAATAAATTCAAAATTTTAAAAATGACCAAAATACCCTCAAGCTAAAATGTGGTAGTGACAATCGATAACTTGTACTTGGAGATAAAGCTTAGGAAAAAAGCTTGTCCCCGAAGGTATGAGGCACGTATTGAGCTTACGCCTCAACGTAGTATCAATTGGGATACTGGACGATGATGGTTGTCGCCGTATGTTTCTGGACATGGATTAAATTCCTATGAGGGGTTCCCAACTACAGGCTCAAGGGGTTATGTGCTAAGACATGTAAAGGCTCAAGCTGCTAAGGCGTACGGACGAGTCGCATGTATCGGATAATGGCTCGAGAGGTGTCCAGTATGAGCTTATTGTTTGATAGGGCTTGTCGGGAAGGACCTTCAAGAAGATTTGAAGAAGTCGAAGGATTTGGTTCGTCAAAGAAAAGTAGCAAATGGGGTGTGTTGGATCTTAAGGATCATATTTTTGGTCCTATGATAGCTAGTCACTCTCCATGGGAGAGTTCTACAAATCTGGATTCGACGTCGAAAGAGGTATACAAACTTAATGAAGCGATATCGACTTCAATAGTTCGAAGTCAGAAAGAAGATCAAGGTATGCAACTAACTCAAAATACAACATATAAATCCCTATTTGGGTGTTATAGGCCTTCGATAGCATGTATCGCGCATGGACTCACTCTACTTAATGATATCGATGTATCAAGATGCTTTCATATTTAATATGATAGTGGCCAGGTTCGGGATCTTGAAGCTCACAAGAACCACACATTTCGCTTGGTTAGGTCATCCATTGGTAAGAAAGCTATTCAGAACAAAAGCACATTATGATGGAAGACGAAAGTCAGGAGCACGCAGCCAATACTTGTAGTGAGTCTAGTATTCTTTGGCCTTCGTAGAATCATCGATCTTAGGAAGATCGCACTGATTCGGGATATGTTACGAATGACAATGGTGGTCAAGTATATGAAAACAACATGAGATATGGAGCAGCCCGTGGGATTCGAGGTTGACGATAGCGGAAAGCAAAAAATATGTCGCTAGGAAATAAGCATAAAGTCCGATTAAAGAACCATAGAGCCAACACCTTCTCATCGGCCTAGAGAAGGAATTTGTTGGGTATCTATCCTCGATTCGAGGAGGTTGGGAAAGTCTAGAGCATCGTCGACCGGTTGTAGAGAGTCACGCGAAAACAACATTGCAGCTAGAGGTCAATTGAGGCTGATTTCAGCAAGAGCAGTTCAACCAATACGCTGGCAGCATGCCTCTGCAAGCTCTACAAATCTGCCTTTTCCTGAGTGTAGGATGATTTGGAGCGAAAGCCAACCTGGTATACCGACAATCTAGGTTGCCATATCACGGTACCTATCATGTATTGGTTTACTTTTTTTTATCATATTGTGTATCGTATCATATCGTATATTATAAGATACATTATCCTATACAAATACATTAGAATATTAATATAACATATATGGATAAGCACATTAAACAATAATAAATGATATAACTAAACATCTAAGTGGCCATCATTATAAAATCGACAACTAAACCATAAGTTGGACAACCAACATAAGTCTCTAACACCTACAAATTTATCTATTCACCACAATAACGTCTATAATAAAAATAATAGTCACTGATACACCCAAAAAAGTAACAAAAATTCAAAAACAAAGAAGAAATCTCAATAATAGATGAGGAAACATAAAAAGTAAAAAGTTTACAGAAAATATAAAAAAGTATCGTATCAAAGGATACAGAATCATACCGTACGATTTTTTTTGTCCCGTTGGATACAACTATATCATCTGTATCAAAAATCTTTTGTATTGTACCGTGTATCTTATGAGATTAACAACATAGTTGATGGTATATCGATTCTCGGTGGTTCAGACATATTAACAAATTTTGGGCAGAATTGTTATGGAAATGGATGGTCCAGAATAAGGTTCAAAGTTTCGGTATCAGAATCAGTATCGGACCATTCCTATGAGTATCGGGATCGGTGGTATCGGCAGTATCGGAGGTTTCGAATTGGAGTATCAGATTTTTTGGTATCAAAAAACAAATAATTATTAATAATTTATTAACATTTTAGAAATTATATTTTATACATTTAAGCATTATTTTAATATTTTCAGTATTGTTTCTTAGTAGTTTTGAAATTAAATGAAGTAGTAGTCACCCTTATTGATTGATTTACATACGATAGATAAGTTTTCTTCTTTTACATGCTTTTATAACCTTTCTATGCTTTTACACCCTTACTGATTGGTCTTTTTCATTCAATTTTATTTGCCAAATTGATCGGAAAAGAGACCCCCTATGTCGGTATCGGTCAGTATCGAGTATCGGTCGGTATCGGATTAGGACATGTCAAACTGTATCGGTATCGGCCGATATTGCGAACTATGGTCCATATCTATTGGCTTAGCTTAGGGACTAATCTAAGATTTCTTAGCCTTATTAAAGGAGGCTAAGAGGGTTCATCATGTGTGTGCTCTCAAGGAGGTTCGAGGGAAATTTCACAACCACTTCTACAAGATCCATTCTCGTAGGTCTTCAACTTCACCACAGAAGGAGGGTTCTGACCGGAGTGATGTCTACTCTATCAGAAAGATTATCACATGTGTTGACTCGGTAGGCAACCGTTTGCTCAGTGAGAATTATACTTAGGGTTGGGGGTTTGCAATCTCGTAATAATATTTTTATATATTTTTCTTTCTTGAAATGTTGTAAGAGGTTGGCTCTTAGAGCAAAGGAGTTGACATATACTTGTACTCGATTCTTTCATTACATAAAGGATTTAGATTTGTCCGTGTAGTCGAAGTCACGACAAATATTGTGTGCAATCTTCCTTATCATTCTTGTAGCAGTTTCGTGGTTCGTTATCTTTGTGTGCGTTTCGGTGGTTGATGTCTATGATATTCCGCAGTGCACATCTCTATCTCTGATTCCGACAACTTTAAACCCCAATGTTTAAAAAAACCTTTATGGACTCATTGCAGGGAGCGTTTTGAGGCAAGTTATCTAAGAAAGTCTTGGAACTTATTTAATTGAACAGAAGGCCTAGGAGGTGTACGTTTTTCTTATTGGAGTGTTCATTTTTCATATGAGGGTTATGCTTTTAACGTCCCAACAGGAGTCTATTTTTTTTTGGATTTTTTCCTCCGACACTTGTGGCACACATGTCTAATTCTTCATGACACATTGCACTAGCCATAGATTGCTCTAATTAGGCTGTAATATATATATTTTGGGCATGCTCATGTATTTGGTATGATTCGGACAAGGTTTGGTATTGGTATCTTGGGCGTATCACATTCATATCGTAGATTAGTGTGATACGAAGTGATGCACACCAAGTGTTTGGGTTTTGACATTCTTGAGAGTATCACATGTGTGTCTATATATGTGTGTGTGATAGTGTAGCCAAATAGATAGATATATAGATAGATAGATAGGTAGAGTTAAGAGGGGGGAATAAAGAGCATGCAGTGACTGTTCAGCCATAACAGCTGCTGTAGGTTGCTGTTAGGAGAAGGGGTTGTTAGCAGCAGTTAGTAATTAAAGGGGACAACAGTTAGTAGTAAGAGGAAGCACAACATCAGTGGTATGCTGTTGTAAAATACAACATCAGTAGGGGCTTGGGCAACCAGTAAATAGACAAAGGAAACAGTAGCAGTTAGCAAGGTGAAGTAGGGGGGGTTATGTTATAGGGGGCAGTAGAAGAAGAGCATGTACAACAGTGTACAAGGGGGAAATGTGGAGGAATAGCAGCAGTGTACTGCTTCAACAGCAGTATGAAGTAGAAGAAGGAACAACAGCAACAAGGGGGGTTTGGATGTCCTACAGCAGTAGGTAGCATGGACTGTAGCATTAGGGACAACAGTTGTAAACTGCAATAGGCAACAGTAGGTAGGCAGGGCTTTGACAGCAGTACGTGTAGTAGGTTTGTGTGTGTAGGTGAGTGAAGTGAGCCCACATGTGTATAGGATATCTGAAGGTATCCTAGGTAATGGGCAATGGTAAGACACATAGGTAATGAGTGTTACCTAGATGAGATGACTAGTGTATAAGCAAGGGTAAGGGTAATAGGTTAACACAGACATGAGTGATAGGTAGAACACATAGGTATTGGGAAATACCTATGTGATATTGGGATAGGTAATGATAAGGTAACATGTGATGAGTAGGTAAAGTCTAGGTAATGTGGTAAAGGTTAGGGTATTGCATTATAGAGCCTATGTGTGTTCATTATAGATAGTTTACATAGGGGTATGACCTAGTATTGACTAGAATACCTTGGTATGGCAATGTATGGACCTAAAAACTTAGAAATGACCTAGTTTCTTAGTCGACCTAGTTTGACTTAGAAATGACTTAGAGACCTAGTATGAAGCTAGTATAGCATGTTTATGATTTCAAAACATCGATTGACGTTGATATTCCATATATAGGTCTTCAAGACACTGTTTCGGATACTGTTGATACTTCACACTGGATTTCAGGCGAGTACATTCTCTGATAAATTTTCGTTTATGATATCTTCTATATTTCTTGTATTTAGTATAGATATCCTTGATTTCTTGACACATTGGTTACACAGATTGGTATTTTCAGATCCCGTCATGAGATATTATTCTTTGTATATCTTAGTGTACCTTGTGCAAGCCTTGTTGTTGTTCTCGTGCATTGTATGGACATCGATTCCTGAGCTTGCGACCTTCTTAGAGAATCTCGTGTCGTAACATACCATGGTTGGATCAACTATACCAGTCGAAGGCGGGAAGTATTAGCGTAGATATGTGATCATACCCTCCTTGTATCAAGTCTTGAACCTTGAATAGTGTTAATCATACACCGCACGTATGATTAAGCAGGCCATAATCCTTGTATCAAGTTCCCAAGCCAATCACATGTTGAAACTAGTGCTCACTTACTACGTTATTTCCTGATTTCTTGTACATGATGTTTCCTACGCTTATGTATACTTACAACATTTCCATATTTTGCTATATTCATGTACCTATTACATTATCTTGTATTTTCTTTATTTACTGTTATATAGTCTATATCATTTACTGGAACTGTTATTAGAGGTGTACTTTGCTCCAATTCTGACTGGATATATTTTTCAGATGATTTAGATGATGGGTGCCCTACCTACTATGGACCTCAGGATGCAGTAGGAGTAGATCATAAGACGTTGGCTCAGGAGGGTTTAGCTTCGGCTGAGGAGACACTAATTACGACTCAGTTAGACTAGTCTCCAGCTTTCTGACTCATTGGCATGTTATTATTTTTAGACATGTTATATTGAGATAGTAGACTCTTAGACTTTGGTTATGGACTTGTGTTATGTTTATGTTTAGACTTCTCTTGGATATTCATATCATATTTTTATATCATTATCGTGTAATTTATCTTCCTTATAGTTATTGTGATTGAGTATGAATATTATCATTATTTGTCCTCCTTTTGGAATTGAGATATCATTGACAGGTTATGATATTTATTCATGAGTTATGTTAGATTATATAGCAGACTTAGACAGCGTTCTACCGCCGACGCTACGGTGTAGGCTTGGTGTTGTCTCGCACTCGTGCTCTTACATCGAGTGCGGATTGTGACACGTTTTTAGTGGTGGCCCATGCAGGTCTCGGGGTCACAATTAGTGCGATATCCTCGAGGACTTAATTAGTACGATGTCGTAGTGGTACTCAGACTTAGAGTGCTATAACGAGCCTGCTATGGAGCAACAGGGGACTTCGGCTCCCCTACTTTTTCGGTTCTCATCTAGGGTACTCCTTATGGTTTCTTCATGAGCAACAGGGGACTTCGGCAGGCGGATCCCCTCTCCCCGAATCTGTTCACTCTGGTGATGGAGTACTTCACTTGCCTGATGGACCTGGCGGTGTATAGTAGGAAGATTGTCCCTCTCTTCAGGCTGGTAAATCTGGTGGTGTCCCACTTGATTTATGCTGACGACCTCTTGGTGCTTCTTCAGCCTTCTATGCGGGGGATGCGTGCGTTTTCAGATATTATGGAGGAGTTTGGGCGGTTGTCTGGGCTTCAACTGAATAGGGAGAAGAGCACAGTTTACTTCAGCTCGACTTGCTCACTCAAGGAGAAAAGGGCTTTTGCGCTGGGAGTGGAGAAAGGTGAGCTACCTGTTAAGTATTTGGGGGTACCTTTGACGGTGAATTATGCTAGGGATCAAGATTGCCACGGCCTGGTGGAGTTTACCTAAAGGAGAGTGGAAGGCTGGCAGGCCACTGGACTATCTTTTCGAGGTTGCATTGAGCAAGTGAGGTCGGTCATTTCGGGCATTGCTATGTTCTGGTTGCAGTCGATAAAGATTTCGGTGGCCACCATCCGGAAGGTGGAGAGCATATGCGCCAATTTCATCTAGCGAGGAGGTATGCATGAGATTGCCTGGGAGAAACTATGCCGACCTAGGGAGGAAGAAAGAGTGGGGTTGAGACCACTTCTTGCGGTTAGGGAGGCCTTTGGGGTGAAGATGGCTTTGCAGTTCATCAAAGGCGGCTCTCTTTGGGCAGATTAGTTGGCTGGCAGATACTTGAGGCGAACTAATTTCTGGTCATGTAGGATTGATAACAATTTCTCTGTTCCTTTTAAGGCTATTCTTAGACGCAGATCAGTTCTTCAGTCCACTATATGCAGGATCATGAAAGATGGGGCTAACACCGATCTTTGGCTCGACCCGTGGATGGGTAATGGTTTCCTCCTGGAGACCTTGGATGCACAGATGGACAGAGATTCGAGTAGAGGGCTGAAGTACAATCTGATTATCAGGGATGGAATCTGGAGGCCTGAGGACTATCGGTACACTGCTCAGTTTGGAGAGGAGATTTTCCAGATCACCATTGATGCTTGCCAGCATGTAGATTCCTGGAGTTAGGCAGCACCTGGGGCGGATGGTGGGGCAGGTCCCTTCCACTTCAAGCGTTGTTACAATCTGGTCAGGACCCCTCATGACAGGATTGCGAAGTTCGATTTTATCGGGGAAAGGGGATTGCCCGAAAAATATAGCTATGTGCATACAAGCTGCTGCTTGGCAGATTGATGACGAGGGACAGGCTCATCAGGTTTGGGGTGCAGATCTCAGACCCGAAGTGCGTACTATGTTCAGCGGAGGCTGAATCTATTGGCCACATATTCTTTGAGTGTCGGTGACATGGCATATCTGGTCAGAGCAAAGCACGAGGTCGTTGGGAGGTGTTGACAGGGCTAGGGATATACGGGGGATCCTCACTTGGATTAAGGATCGCCGAGGTATGGAGCTTGGTTGGGCTAGGATGGCCAGAGTTCGACTTGCAGCATCAATTTGGCACGTCTTGAGGGAGCATCACAGACGTATATTTGAGGGGCTAATTACCCCTCCCGTTGGAATTCTAAATAATTTAGAATTCGATGTATCTGTAATGGCCCCTTAATCGGGATGTGAGAGATGTGAGATTGTGTACTGTAATACTTTTACTGAGCTTTGTATGGAATAAAATTTACCCTTATTCCAAATATATATATATATATATATATATATATATATATATATATATATATATATATATATACTATTGACTAAGAGATGTGAGATTGTGTTTCCACTTCTCAGGCAGAATTTCATTTCAGATACTCAGGATATCAGGCGAGTGCATTCTCTGACCATTTCGTACTTACTAGGACTATATTCTTGCTCTAGATTACTTCACTTGATGTTGTCACGATGGAAACACGGATTAGTACTATATGGATCTTTTCATACGATGTTATCCCTCTCGGGAGCATCGGATACATCATGTCATGTGCATTTCACTTTCATCATGTATTCCTATGATTTTACCATTGATGTGCACTCTCGTGATTCATGTACTCTCATGTTCACGGAGCCCCCATGTTTATATTCATGTGCACCCATTTATGGGCCCCCATGTGAAATCATGTACAATAACATAACTTGAACGGATCCTTGTGTATAGATTGGGGATAGGGGAGTAGAAATAGTCATGTGGACATTTCCAAAGTAGTGTAGCCATGTACAACCTCTCATGTTTATTATCAAGCCGTTCACATGTCTATCTTGTACTCTAAATCACTAGTTCACTGTTAGTTCCTTACTTATAGTAGATATTTCTTTACAGTGTTCTCTTTTACTTCATGTATATTCTTCAGTATTTCATGTATTTTACTCTATTGCATGTTTTATATTACTGTCATGATATGAACTGTGTGAGATGTATTGTGCTCGCTCATGTCCTGACTGGACCTGTTGAAAATATTACAAAGGACGAGGATAAGGCATGTTGCACCACTTACTACGGGACAGCACTAGAGGACACCTGTGACCTAGACTTCCAACAGGATCCATTACCTGCTGACGACACTCCCTTAGTTTAGTTCTTATTTCAGTTGTATTTCATTTGGATATTGTACTAGAGATTGTGGATTTGTGGATCTTGTTAGATGTTTATCTTAGACACTTGGATTATCCCTTCTATCATATTTTATCTGTGGATTCTGTTGATCTTGTTAGATGTTTATCTTAGACACTTGGATTATCCCTTCTATCATATATATATATATATATATATATATATATATATATATATATATATATATATATATATATATATATATATATATATATATATATATATATATATATATATATATATACTATTGACTAAGAGATGTGAGATTGTGTTTCCATTTCTCAGGCAGAATTTCGTTTCAGATACTCAGGATATCAGGCGAGTGCATTCTCTGACCATTTCGTACTTACTAGGACTATATTCTTGCTCTAGATTACTTCACTTGATGCTGTCACGATGGAAACACGGATTAGTACTACATGGATCTTTTCATACGATGTTATCCCTCTCGGGAGCATCGGATACATCATGTCATGTGCGTTTTACTTTCATCATGTATTCCTATGCTTTCACCATTCATGTGCACTCTCGTGATTCATGTACTCTCATGTTCACGGAGCCCCCATGTTTATATTCATGTGCACCCATTTATGGGCCCCCATATGAAATCATGTACAATAACATAACTTGAACGGATCCTTGTGTATTGATTGGGGATAGGGGAGTAGAAATAGTCATGTGGACATTTCCAAAGTAGTGTAGCCATGTACAACCTCTCATGTTTATTATCAAGCCGTTCACATGTCTATCTTGTACTCTAAATCACTAGTTCACTGTTAGTTCCTTACTTATAGTAGATATTTCTTTACAGTGTTCTCTTTTACTTCATGTATATTCTTCAACGTTTCATGTATTTTACTCTATTGCATGTTTTATATTACTGTCATGATATGGACTGTGTGAGATGTATTGTGCTCGCTCCTGTCCTGACTGGACCTGTTGAAAATATTACAGAGGACGAAGATGAGGCATGTTGCACCACTTACTATGGGACAGCACTAGAGGACACCTATGACCTAGACTTCCAACAGGATCCATTACCTGCTGACGACACTCCCTTAGTTTAGTTCTTATTTCAGTTGTATTTCATTTGGATATTGTACTAGAGATTGTGGATTTGTGGATCTTGTTAGATGTTTATCTTAGACGCTTGGATTATCCCTTCTATCATATTTTATCTGTGGATTCTATTGATATTCTTATCTATCTTATCGTACTTTCTTCCTTAGCTGTGATTGAGTTGTACTTTATATTATTTCTCCATTCGAAGAGTATAACTGTACAGGTACCTTATAACTCTTAGATGTACTTCATGTCCAAAAACTGATCCCACACTCATGTTCATCAAGTCAGTGCACAGTCTCGTGAACGTGTTCATCCCATTCGTGGAATCTGGAGGCCTGAGGACTATCGGTACACTGCTCAGTTTGGAGAGGAGATTCGCTAGATCACCATTGATGCTTGCCAGCATGCAGATTCCTGGAGTTGGGCTGCTCCTGGGGCGGATGGTGGGGCAGGTCCCTTCCACTTCAAGAGTTGTTACAATCTGGTCAGGACCCCTCATGACAGGGTTGCAGAGTTCGATTTTATCTAAGGAAAGGGGTTTTCCCGAAAAATACAGCTATGTGCATACAAGCTACTGCTTGGCAGGTTGATGACGAGGGACAGGCTCATCAGGTTTGGGGTACAGATCCTAGACCCGAAGTGCGTACTATGTTCAGCGGAGGCTGAATCTATTGGCCACCTATTCTTTGAGTGTCCGATGACATGGCATATCTGGTCAGATCAATGCACGAGGTCACTGGGAGGTGTTGACAGGTCTAGAGATACATGGGGGATCCTTACTTGGATTAGGGATCGCCGAGGTATGGAGCTTAGTTGGGCTAGGATGGCCAGAGTTCGACTTGCAGCATCAATTTGGCACGTCTGGAGGGAGCGTAACAGACGTATATTTGAGGGGCTGATTACCCCTCCCGTTGGAATTCTAAATAATTTAGAATTCGATGTATCTGTATTGGCCCCTTATCCGGGGTGGAAGAGATGTGAGATTGTGTACTGTAATACTTTTACTGAGCTTTGCGTGGAATAAAATTTACCCTTATTCCAAATATATATATATATATATATATATATATATATATATATATATATATATATATATATATATATATATATATATATATATATGTGCTATAGGCTAAGAGATACTCATTCACAATTAGGAAAACTTCTAATCTATTGTTTCAATGCAATTGTCATTCCTTTGATATTTGATTCTTTGAACTATAATTGTTCTTTGAAATATATTCTATCTTGTGCCATATTGACTTCTTTCTTTCGATCCGTCTTCAGAATGTTGCCTAAGACGAGGTCGCAGCGTCCGGGACCAGCAGCCTTTGAGAGATTTGCGACGTCCCGTGGGCCTACTCCCTTCACTTCTCCGGGAATTAGAATATCAGCTGCCTTCAGGGGTCCTCCCCCTCTAGTTCAGAGGACTGTCCCCGAGGTTGTTGTGGGTGTTTCTCCTCCTTAATTGCAGCGAACGATTCCATCTGTTATAGTGGATCTTCCTCCACCACCCCCAGTGCCTACTGATACGACACAGATGTTTATCATATTCAGGGAGATGCTAGAGGCCCAGAGGGCTCAGTCCGAGGCACACCAGAGGCAGGAGGACATGATATGGCAGGACATTGAGAGCGCCCAATAGCTCGCTCTGGCCGCAGTAGAGCGGGAAGCCCCATCTTAGCAGCAGGTTGCCCAGCTTAGGCCGGCTAATATCCAGAACTTCATGTAGTTGGGACCTCGAGATTTCAGAGGGACGGAGGGCATCATTTATGCAGATGACTGGCTCGAGGATTTCGAGCATCTTATGAGGTGTTCCGTCTCGCCGATGACTTGAAGGTTGAGGCTGTAGGGCTTTAGTTGCTAGACACTGATCGCACCTGGCTCAGGAATGAGCCACTTCTTGCTGGTGAGGGTCAATCCTTGGAGGTATTCGTGGACCTTTTCAAGAAGAAAATCTTCTCTTCTAATGATAGGTTGGACCAACCTAGGCAGTTTTAGAACCTCAAGCAGGGAGGTATGCCAATGGAGGAGTATACCGCGAAATTCAACAGGCTGAGCTAGTACGCAAAGTACATGGTACGAGGTCTAGTGATCAGGGAGAGTCGCTTCCGGGAGGATTTGAACTGGGAAGTAAAGATCCCCATTACATCTCTTTACGAGACTTACAAGAAGATCCTTGCAGAGGCAGACAAGGTTGAACGGGAGTTGGACTTGAAGCCCAAGAGAGATCGCGACTTCTTTGCGGAGGCTGGTAGCATTGCGGGGCCTTCTAAGCATCCCCAGCTTCAGTAGAGATCCTTCCAGTCATCGCAGTAGTTCAAGCTCCAGCTAGGGTACCAGTTCAGCAGGTGCCATAGCAGCAGCAGAGACAGGCGCATCATTTTCCTTCTTGCCATTACTGCAAGAAGCCCGGTCATATATGGGAGGTTTGCAGAAGACGGCTGGGAGTGTGCTTAGATTGCGGCTCCGAGGGGCATCAGCTGAGAGATTGTCCTTCGAACCCTCGTCGTGCAACTCAGGGAGCGGGTGCAACTCAGAGAGCACCGGCGAGACTACCTGCGGTATAGCCGAGGGGACCTCCACTCCAGATCCGACAGTAGAGGTTTGCTCATCACCAGCAGCAGAGGGGTGCTCAGGGCAGGGCATTTGCTATGACGGTCGAGGAGGCCGAGCCCATTAGAGATGTCATCGCAGGTATTCTTCTTGATTCCATTGCAGCTTCAGCATTATTTGATAGTATTACTTCTCATAGTTTTGTATCTGTTTTATTTGCTCTCAAGCATCATATTCCTGCTGAATCTTTGGGTAAGACTTGCAAGATTATGACCGGAGGTGGCATTATCCTGGTTAGTAATGTTTCCAAGGGGCAGAGCGTTTCTCTGTAAGGCCGGGTACTGAGTGCGTGTTTTATTCGTAATACCACTTCTGAGCTACTACATTGTACTTGTGATAGACTGGTTGAGTATGCACTTTGCTAGCATAGATTGTAGAGGAGGTAGATTTTTGTTCAACCCGCCAGGAGAGCCAGAGTTTGAGTTTGCCAGAGGGGCAGCAGAGCAGGATGATGGTATTATCTGTAGAGCTTTGGTGGAAAATAAGGTGTTGCCTCATCCATTGATAGCTGAGTTTATGGATGTATTTCTATATGAGTTGTCGGGATTGGCACCGGATAGGGATGTTGAGTTCTCTGTAGACTTGGTGCCGGGTGCAGAGCCTATTTTATATCATGTCTATAGGATGAACAATAGAGAGTTGGCTAAGCTGAAGAAGCAGGTGGATGAGTTGCAGGATAAGGGGTTTATCAGATCCAGTTCATCGTCTTGGGGTGCTCTGTTATTGTTTGTACCGAAGAAGGATGGATCGGTGTGCATGTGCATCTATTACAGGACATTGAACAACCTCACTATCGAGAATAAATACCTGCTGTCGAGGATTTATGATCTATTTGGTCAGTCAAGTGTCGCAAAGGTATTTTCGAAGATAGATCTGAGGTCAGGATACCATCAGGTGAAGGTGAAGGAGGACATTCCGAAGGCTGCTTTTTGGACTCGTTATGGCTAGTACGAGTTCACTGTGATGCCGTTTGGGTTGACTAATGCCCCGTGTTCATGAACTTGATGAACAAGGTATTTTACCAGTACCTTGACAAGTTCGTGGTAGTGTTTATTGATGATATCCTTATCTATTCGAAGACGTTAGAGGAGTACGAGGAGCATATGAGAATTATACTAGAGACTCTCAGGAAGGAGCAGCTGTAAGAAAAGTTATCGAAGTGTGAGTTCTTCTTGGACATGGTGAAGTTCTTGGGGCATGTTGTGTCTGGTGATGGGATATCAGTGATCCAAAGAAGATCGCAGCAGTGGAGTCCTGGACTACCCCGAGCTCAGTTGCAGAGATTCGGAGTTTCTTGGGTCTGGCAGGCAAATACCGAATGTTCGTACAAGACTTTTTTAGGATTGCAAAGCAGATGACCCGACTCACCAGGAAGGATGTGGAGTTTGTGTGGTTCGAGGAGTTCCAGGCTGCCTTTGAGGAGCTGAAGAAGAGGTTTACGTCGGCTCCTATTTTGACGTTGCCATCAGGGACAGCTGGATTCACTATCTATAGTGATGCTTCTAGAAAAGGTTTGGGTTGTGTTCTTTAGCAGCATGGAAAGGTGATTGCCTATGTATCCAAAAAATTACGTCCTCATGAGAAGATTATCCGACCCATGATTTGGGGTTGGTAGCGGTCAGTTTTGCTCTGAAGCTGTGGAAACACCATTTGTACGGAGAGCGTGTGGAGATCTTTACAGACTACAAGAGCTTGAAGTACGTATTTACCCAGAAAGAGCTGAATATAAGGCAGACGGTGGTTGGAGCTGATAAAGTACTTTAATATCTCCTTGCAGTATCATCCAGGAAAGGCCAACATAGTCGCTAATGCCTTGAGCAGGTATCTGGTAGCTATGTACTTGACATTGGACCGTCACTTATTGGCAGATCTGAAGAGCTTGGGTATCGAGGTAGTGGTTCCTGTTATGAGATGCAGATGTAGGGTTTACAGATTCAGTGAGAGCTGATGGACAGGATAAAGTCGACCCAGTATGAGGATGTAACTCTGAGAAGCATCAGAGAGCAGGTTGAGGCAGGATTGTTGGATGATTTCACTATTACTGAGGATGGTTCCTTGAGGAACGGTGCTAGATTGTGTGTGCCTAGTAGGGAGCTACGCGAGGAGGTTCATTAGGAAGCACATCGCTCTCATTATTCTATGCATCCTAGTACCAACAAGATGTATAGGGATCTAAGAGAGCACGTGTGGTGGTATGGCATGAAACCACAGGTGGCACAGTTTGTATCAAGATGCTTAGTGTATCAAAAAGAAAAGACGCAATTTGGGTCATCATTGACAGGTTGGCCAAATCGGCCCACTTTTTGCCTTTCAAAGTGGGTTTGTCTGCGGAGAAGCTGGAAGAGGCAGAGATGCATGTGAGGCAGATCGTTAGGTTGTACGGGGTTCCTGTAAGCATAGTCTAGGACCGGAATAGTCGTTTCAGTTCTCACTTCTGGAGGAGTTTGCAGACTAGCTTGGACACTCAACTCAAGTTTAGCACCGCATATCACCCTCAGATGGATTGTAGTACATCGTCCCTACATCATGCCCCATTTTTCGCCTACGGGGTGCGTGATAAAGGAACGTTGTTGCTATCTATTTGGTCAGAACCTATTGATTGGGATCGGTTGAATCGATTGAACGGAAATGATTGAATTAAGATCCATTTCTCGTTATGGAATGGCTTCTTCGGAATCAAGTCCCATATTCAGCAGGTTGCGCCTCGAGGATAGACTCAGCGGCTAAGTCGGGGGAGACCTCCCGTTGCTCTGTTTTTCATGCCGCACTTGCTTCTTTGGCTTTGGTTTTCTGAATGCATTTTCGTGAATGTTTTCGATGGTTTTAATGGCTTGCGTTTTCGAACTTCATATTCATATCAAACTCATTGAATGAAATAGTGTTCTAATCAGTTGCTTATGCGATTTCAGGTGATCATGTAGGCGCCGTCTAGCGCAGCCAACGGGTCTCTCGCCTCAATCAAACAATCAAAGTGAGTGGCTGACCCTTCTCCCCCTTGAATCCTAAATCAATCGATAGAATGCTAGTTGGTTATACAAAGGACACGAGTGCTTAGATTTCAATGAACTATTGCACGAGTTCTCACGTACGCCGCTATAGAACTGTCATATCATAAACTGCTACATGCTTAATATATTATGCATGTTATAAAACTAAGATAAGCAAAGATGTGAATGATTGAATAACTGTTGCCATAATACGGCAAAACAACGATGAAAAAGCTTATGTTGCTCACGAACTAAAGATCATGCTTGAATAACTAGTCTAACCTAGCACGATCATGGACAACCTGTGCACAAGGAACAGCTTTCTCGAACGATACCCTGAGACACGGGATCGATTCGGCCTAGGAGGAAGCAAAAGATAGTTGTGTTAGATAAAAGCAAAACCATGGTTATTCGGCGAACTTTCAGCGGAGCTCGCTACTCGCACTGAAAGGGGCGCCGTCTAAACCCAGGTATAATCCAAGATGGCTTGTGGTGCCAGTGGCCTCCACATATACAAATCGCACACACAATGCTAGCAAATGATAACAATTGACAGGGAACAACATGGTAAGCCTCGTATTACATGGCACGCTATGTCGTAGGTAATTTCCAGCACAACTTTTGCCTTTATGCTTATCAAATGCTTGCATGAAAATTACTAGGATGGCTAGAATGATCTTGGAAATATATAGCACGCTTCACATAATTTCTTTAACCAAATGAGAGCGTGGAACTTAATTTTCTACGCACCAGTACAAGTGTATTGTACTGATCCTCGCTCTCCACAGGTAACCCGAACCATGAAGGGCGTGCCAACTAAACTCAAGGCGGCGCAAGTTTTTTGAAGCCTCCACATTCAGTCTAGAAGAAAGATGTCTTGACTCCCCACGATAGCAGGTCTTTTGAATGTTTTGCTTGTTAATGGGGATGTAATGTATGGAACGACTATCTCATCGGCATTCATTTTGTAATCGAGTCGTGTTGTAAGCCCGCACGACAAGGATAGGAATAGAGTCTTGTAAATGATGTCTATTATCAATGAAAAGAAAGTTCTTTCTGTCCAATATGTTGCTTCAGTTTCTCTACGTACTCTATTAGATGTTGTGTTTCGAATAACCTTATGACTATGCCTTATGCGATCGCAATTTAGGTTCGTACGACATCATGCACGGGGGACGACTATCGATTCTATGGAATCGGGGCATGACCTAATGGTATCAGAGCACGGCTTTACATCGTGTCGATGAGACATAGCATCGTTTGGCTTTATGTCTAGAGTCTCAAACCCTTGACCTCATGTCGATGAGATATGTTGTTCCATACAGTGAGTCCGTAATATTTTGAGACTAATGTGTGTTGTCTTTGCATAACAGAAGCTCCGGAACCCGCAGTGCCCGCGGCTGAGAATGAACAGAGTGCTTTGAGTGGCTCGAGCAGCTCGTGGGTCGGACCTTCTAACGATGCTATGGAGAGGATGCTGCACATCATGGAGGCGCAGTAGAAACAATCTGAAAAGCGGCATCGGGAAACAGAGGCACGACAGGCCCAATTCGAAGCTCGCTTCGATGCACAATCTAAGATGCAACAAAATCAACTTGATACTCTATAACAGATTGTCTAGACGATTGTGGCCAATAGCAACTCAGCAACCGCGCCTGCTGTCACCGAGCCTACGGTTCGACCCATCAAAGTCGACCCAGAGGAGCCCGTGCGTCAACCTGCAACATAGAGAAGTTACAACTTTGAAGTGTCAGAGTTCAAGAAAGTGTCCGGCACTTCCTTCACTGGTAGGCTTCACCTTGGGGAGCACCAGTTCTGTTCGTGCCGAAGAAGGATGGAATGGTGCGCTTGTGCATCGACTATCAGGAGTTGAATGCCGTAACAGTGAAGAGCAATTACCCTCTACCACGCATTGATGATTTGTTTGACCAGTTGAGTGGAGCGTGAGTATTCTCGAAGATTGACCTCAGGTCTGGCTACCATCAGATAAAGGTTCGGAAGGAGGATATTCCAAAGACGGCCTTCCGGACGAGATACGGGCACTATGAGTTTCTAGTGATGTCGTTTAGTTTAATCAACGTGCCCGCTGTGTTCATGAACCTGATGAACAAGATTTTTCATCAGTATTTGGACAAATTTGTAGTGGTTTTCATAGATGATATCTTGTTATATTCTAAGAGCCACGAGGAGCACGAGGAGCATCTCAGGATCATGTTGGAGATACTGCGCCAGGAGAGGTTGTATGCCAAGCTCAGCAAGTGTGAGTTCTGCTTAGATAGGGTGTCTTTCCTTGGACACATCATCACTGGAGATGGGTTGTCAGTTGACCCAGAGAAGATTGCTGTAGTTAAAACGTGGCCTATGCCTACGTCGGTATCGGAGGTTAGGAGTTTTCTCGGACTTGTCGGATACTATCGGAGGTTTGTGGAAAACTTCTCAAGGATTGTCGAGCCTATGGCACGTTTGATACATAAGGACTAGGAGTTTGTTTGGACTGAGAAATGTCAGATGGCATTTGATGAGCTGAAGAAGCGTCTGACAACGGCACCTATCTTAACTCTTCCCACGGGATCTGGAGGATTCATGGTTTATAGTGATGCATCTGGGAGTGGATTTGGGATGTGTGCTGATGCAGCATGGCAAGGTTGTGGCATATGCACCGAGACAGCTGAGGACACATAAGAAGAACTACCCGACGCACGATCTGGAGCTAGTTGCGGTAATATTTGCACTAAAGCTATGGAGGCATTACCTATATGGAGAGTAGGTCAAGATTTTTACTGATCACAAGAGCCTGAAATACATCTTTACCCAGAATGAGTTGAATATGAGGCAAAGACATTGACTCGAGTTGATGAAGGGCTACAAGATCGAGCTACAGTAACACCCTGGCAAGGCAAATGTTGTAGCAGATGCTCTGATTATGAAGCCTATGGCCTACTTCTTGATGACTCAGCAACGCCTATTGGAGGATCTTCAGGAGCTCGGGATAGAGGTTATATTGCCAGGTATGAATGGACAGTTAGCTAACCTGGAGGTTCAGTCTTCATTGGTAGAGAGGATCCAGGCAGCTCTGCCTAGAAATGCTAGATTCCAGAGGCTCCGAGAGAGGATAGAGGTAGGCATACAGACTGGACTACGGATTCACGAGGATGGAAAATTAAGGGGTGGAGATCGCCTATATCTTCCGAATGGAGAGCTGCGACAGGAGTTGATAGCAGAGGCGCACAGTTCAGTGTATTCCATTCATCCCGGAGGTACGAAAATGTACCAAGATTTGAGACAGCACTACTGGTGGCATAGGATGAAGAGAAAGATTCCCAGATTTGTGGCAAGATGTTTAGTCTGTCAGCAGGTCAAGGCCGAACATCGGCAAAACTTTTGCAGCCGCTTCCCATTCCTGAGTAGAAGTAGGAAGAATATCACGATGGACTTCATCACTGGATTCCCGAGAAGCCCTAGCGGGAAGGACGCGGTCTGGGTTATCGTAGATCGACTCACGAAGTCGGCGTACTTCTTGCCCTTCAGTATTGGGCAATCGACGGAGATTTTGGCGGACATATAGATGAGGCAGATTGTACATTTGCATGGAGTGCCAGTCAGCATTGTATCGGACTGAGACTCGATATTCATATTTCATTTCTGGAGGAGGATGCAGGAGAGCCTTGGGACCCGACTGAAGTTCAGCACTTCATACCACCCTCAGACAGATGGCCAGTCTGAGCGGACGATTCAGACCTTGGATGATATGCTTCGAGCATACATGCTTGACTTCGGGGGATCATGTGAGGACCACCTATATTTGGTGGAATTCTTGTACAACAGTTACCAGGCTAGCATTCAGATGGCACCTTTCGAGGCACTTTATGGAAGAAAGTATCGTTCCTTCGTATGTTGGAGTGATATTGGAGAGAGGTAGAATTTGGGACCAGCGCTAATGACCAGTACAATCGAGAAGGTAAAGCTAATTCAGGGTCACCATCAAGCAGCGCAGGACAGGCTGAAGCATTGGGCAGATGCGCATCGCCGACCCTTGGAGTTCAAGGAAGGCGATCATGTGGTCTTGAAGATCTCGCCTACTCCGATTTGGAGCTAGAGGCAAGCTTGGTCCGAGATACATCGGACCATTTGATATCTTAGAGCGAATTGGCGAGGTGGCTTACAGACTTGCATTGCCTCCATCACTAGAAGGCGTGCATGACGTATTCCACGTTTCGTAGTTGAGGATGTCACGCCCCGACCTAAAAAATCGCTCATCCTCGCTTCGAGTTATCCGAATCGTTCGTCCTCGCTGGGGCATGATGTCGTACGAGTCTGGAGTTGCACTCGTACAAGGAAAGATAACAATTTCTCAAATGGTTATCTTTGATTTGATTGTTTAGCAGCGGAAGAAACAGAGTATACGAAACAATTCTCTTTATTGATAAATGAACTAAGGTTACAAAGGCTTTCAATAGCCCAACTGAATTTGCTAGATTAGCTTACAACACTCAGGTTCTCTCTTGCCCACAAAGGATTTCATCGTTCCATACATCATGTCTTTTACATCTCGGCCGCATAATCTTGTTGCAAGTCTGAGCGTCAATGCGGTCGCACGCCTCAATACGCTACGGCAATCCATGCCTCAGCACGTTTAAGCGAAGCTTCGTCGCGAGCAGACCATTCTATGAACCTGCGAGCAAGCTAGTGGAGGATTAGTACTTTCGTCCTCGCTGTACTGATCAAAGACCAACTTTAAATCGACATTAAGTAGTATATTGAATCATGCAGCATACAAGTTAGTGATATTTCTATCCTTGCCTTACGGTGAGTTTCATGGCATATTAGAAAGCAGTAAAACATGTTATTATGGCAAGCAGGTTATTTGATTCATATAAGCAAGCAGGCAGGCAACAATAGCAATCTCGTATTTGTTTCATGGCGCGACATCTTACCAATCGACGCACTCGCCCTTGAACTGATGCAAGGTGAATACGCCTACCATCTTTTCCTGTCATGTTATAAGTGCTCTCTATGCAGGATTTCTATGTGCCTGTATTTTTGGCCTACCGTTCCTTAACTATATGAAGGTCGTTGGCGTATCCGTGCCAGAATGGAACTCTACCAGTTTCTTTTCTTTTCTCAAATTGGATAACCCGGCGTCCTCCCCGTACAGGTTGCTAGCCTTAAGTATCCAAAGGACGTCGAACTTACCATCAATTGTGGCTTATCACATCGGTAGCATATCACAAGTCATGCTCAAAAGATGTGCACCAACAATGATTCACATCCCTCCTAGGCCGAACGGTCTCGGTGCCCCAGCAAATATAACTCGTTCGAGGGAATCATCACACCCGTGCACGGGCAATATCTTAAGTCCATTCAACCATGCAACGCGCACGTCAAACTCATGCAACCAAACATAGTCTTGAGTTCGAAACTCAGACTTCACGTCGTCTTGCATTTCTCTTTCTTTCAATATTCTTACTCTTTCTATGTTGTCACATTCTTTGTACGATTTCATTCTTCGTTTCAATGTTAAATGGCACTATGCCCCAACTCAATGTTCATCAAACGAACGACCCAAAGGTCCAGAACATTTCCAAGACACCGTGCCACATTCGACTTTTGTCACATTTATGCCACAACTGTTCTTTTCGCAATGAAGCCATATTTTATGATTCTCGTGCACGTACGCACGCTTTGACACAATTGCTCTCTATTCTTCGAGTCGTGCATGCAATGCATGCCTCGATACTGTAATTTCCTGTTCTAAGCCTTAGTGTTCAATGTACATGGCTCTGCACTGGGACACTCGCCTCAATAGTCTTTCAATGTGCTACCCTTCTAACTCGTGCGTGGGGCACGAATGACTTATGAACTGAGGCACTCGTCGATACAGTTATCCCATGTTCTTATGGCTTGTGCACCGAGGCGCTCGCCTTTGTGATATTCAATGTTCAATAGCGACTCGTACATTTGATGTAAGTTTCATTTCAATTTTTCTATCTAGTGTTCGACACGCACTATGTTCATCTCTCGATCGAGCCACGCCCGTGGTCTCGATAAGTTAACTTAGCATACAACGGTACATTTTACTTAGGCATGAAGGAGTAATAAAGAATGGTCAAAGTCCTCCTACCTTAAGCCGATACGTCTTGTCGTTTCGCCGATCCGATGTAGCTCGCTTTCATAACTTTGTTGCACGGCCAACTCTTCTGACATAGCCATTCGAGCACTTCGTGCTTCATTGAATTATACGACCGATTTGGCTTACCGAGCCTATGCCTCAGTCCGTTGCAAGGCGGTGATTTGGTTTTACGGACCCCGTTGTAAATAAGACAAAATGCCGACCTGTTATATTTCAGCGTAAACGTATAGCCTGCACACGAAACCAACTAAAATCACTATTCGTTCGAATCGGACTTGTGCGTTGCATCAATTCGATTTCTTAGAATCTTCGAACCTACTAAATGCTTTCTCTCGAGCCAACTTAACGCTTGCATCGATCTTACTTGATGCGTTCCTCAGGTCAACGTAACTATCGTATCGATTCGCATTGATACTTATATCGGGTCAACGCAACTCTTCGAGTCAATGACTCAGCATAATACACCGTACGGAGCGGGGCATTACAGAGGAGGTACGTGGCTGACCCTAGCCACGTACTTGATCATTCGGAGATCACATTGGGGCTGAACCTGTCATATGAAGAGCAACCAGTTGGGATTCTCGACCGCAGCGAGAAGGTGTTGAGAGGGCAGACTATTCGACTAGTTCGTATTGCGTGGAAGCGTCACTCACCGGACGAGTCGACTTGGAGCGAGAAGATTCTATTCAGGAGCGCTTCCCTCATTTATTTGAGGAGTCAGGTACGAACTTACGTGCTGCATTTAACTTTTATAACCTTCATTTCTCGTTGTCCTAATCGTGCCAATATTCTTAATTTCAGAGACAAAATTCTTCTAATTAGGGAAGGATGTAACCCCCCCCCCCCAAATGATTCAGTTTATCATTAATAAATAGGATTAGAAATCAATTTTTTTTGTATATATCCTACCCTAATTTATTTGCTATTAGTATTATTCATAATCATTAGTTGGTGAATGTAAACTTTTTCATAAGTAAAAATATATGTTTATATACTAATTGGCTAATACATATTACTTAGCTAATAAAAATACTTTTCCTTTCTTTTTTCCTTCTATCCTTAACTCCTAAACTGTTAAGCCCAACACTCAATTAATATTTCCAGCCCACTGCAACCAATTTCATGGCCCAGTAAATGATGTCCACACCCCCCAATAGCCAATGGACCCGGGTCGGGCAGGCAGCTGCAAGCACAAACCCGAACCTGGACCTGCACCCGTCTTGAACAACTGAATAGGTTTATTTGGCGGGCAGAAAATTCGAACCCGCATTTTAGTGAACCCGACCCGCTAGTTTAAAAGCATGTTATTGTGCTTCTTTCCCAACTCATCCTCATGTGTGATCAATCCCCGTATACTGTATTGCAGCAACCACAGTTGTGCCAGGCACGCGACTGCGGCCGTCCTCATTTCCAGTTGGCCGAACGGTTATCCCCTTCTCCCCTCCTCTATATGTATACATGTTCTCATCCCCTGTCCCTTAAACCCTAGCCGCCCAAGCCATTTCCACGCCCTACATTTTCATCTACGAGGAGGCTACTTCGACCACTAGTTGCCCGACGAACGACCTTTGCCATCGCCAGGCCAAGGAGTCGTCTCCACTCTCCCTTGCTGTCCTACCCGCTACAAACCTGAGCCTTCCCTTCCCGGTTTGAGCCACGCCTAGCCGTCGCCAGCATCCTTCCTTGCTCATTAGAGTCCTTGTTGTGACGAGCCACTGACGGTGCCCTCCCTTTGCAGGACATTCTCTTCTGCACGCGAGTGTGTGCACAAGAGGCAGCGTGGCTCGAAGTGAAGGAGAACACCCATCTACTGTTTGGTGGTTCGAGCGGATCTGTCGAGGAGTGACCCCGCATCCGACCAGCTCGTCTTGGTGTCGAGGTTCAGCGCTGCACTCGACGCTGTGGTCGCTTCGTCCATACGAGCAGAGGACTTGCTTCCTACAACGTTCATCCCTCAGGTGATCTCCTTGCGCACCATTTCTAAGTAGATTATACACAACCTATATGCTTGCTGTCGAAGAAAGTTTAGTGGCTTATTAAATTGATGTGTTAATCAGTGTTATAAAAATCTGCCTAGGTGGCGCCTAGGCGCTAGGCGGCCCTAGGCGCAAGGCGGCCCTAGGCGCCCCTATTTTAAAAAAATTAAAAAAAAAACTTACCGGTGGTGGTGGTGGTGGTGGTGGATCGGTGGTGGTGGTGGTGGCTCTGGTGGTGGTGATGGTGATGGTGGTGGTGCTGCTACTAATGGCGGCGGCGGCGGTAGTGGCGGCTCTGGTGGTGGTGATGGTGGTGGTGGTGCTGTTGGCGACGGCGGTTGGTGAGGGTGGTTGTGCTGTTGACGGCGACAATGGTGGTGGTGGTGGTGGTGCGGTGTTGGAGGCGATGGTGGAGCCGGGAGAGAGAGGAGAGGAGAGGAGAGAGGGGGGAAGAGGAAAAGGAGAGGAGGGAGGGGAGGAGAGGAAAAGGAAAGGAAAAGGGAGGAAAAGAGAGTAAAAAAAACATTTGAACTGACGCTCGAACAATGGACCTCCCAACCCCAACCCATTACTTAAACCCAACATGCTAACCAACTTCTCAAGTATGAGTTTTGTTAACATATCACACACACACACACTCTTATATATATATATATATATATGTATATATATATATATATATATATATATATATATATATATATATATATATAAATCAGTTCGGCGCCTATGCGCCCTAGGCGCTAGGCGGGCCCTTGGCACACCGTCCCCGCGTAGCAAAATTTATAATACTGGTGTTAATGTGCAACAAATCCATGCCTTGTTCTGCTATAGAGTTAAGGGGTGAGGAGAACCTCACATAAACCAAACACTGTGAGGATGGTAAGGTAATAGTAGCATTAGTTACAAGAAGCAGTATGGAGTCCCAAACGCATGCATATGTGAGTGTGTTTCCTCCTTCCTAATCACATATGATTGAAACCCTAGGGTGAATGTAGTACTATTATTTGGGTGTGTCGTAGGAGAAAAGAAAAGGAAAGTGATGAAACATAATGTGTGCATAGTTAGATGAAGAGGTTGCTTGGCCTTGCTGGTCAGGTAGATCAGTAGAATGGACATGAGGATTCATGTGTGAGTAAATTGTGAAGTTGTGAGTATCAAGGACAGACTTAAATATTCTAATGGGGCTATTGGTATGAGACTAGCAAGAAGATGAAGAACATAAGACAAGAACTTACAATAGGGATGTATGTGGGACCATGGTGAGAATAGAAATAATATACAGTAGATAGGACAGAATTAATGTGGTAAGTAATTATAGTTGCAAAGGTTGTTGGCAAGGATTCTAAAAACGACCTTATTTGTTGATTAATAAACTTACAGGAATACTTGTAAATATTTAACCTTGAACATCTAGGCCTATGCATAAGTGATAGTTACCATTATTGACTTTTTCTATAAGTTAAATAATCAGCTATGACTAAATGGCACCACTACCTAATTTATCTCTAGGTTCCTTGGGCAAATTGGACTCGGACTCTGTACCTGATTCGCATACTCAGCCTTCGGACCCATGCAAGTATACCCTGCCATTACATTTATTGCAATTTAAAATTTTAGTACCTGCTATAATACTTTTTATGGTTGTTTAATTATCTGCGCATCCGAGCATGACTCTGGGTGCAGCTAACAGGATTTGTTGCCTTTCAACTTAGGCCGTTGGAGACTACTCATGTACTGCATTATAGATACACTATTATCTCGTAGGACCCGACACTTGTTTGGACACGATGAGATGTTACAAAGATGTAGGACGCGTACCCCCCATCCGACTGATCATCAGTACGACCGGGACGCGTGACGACATAGTTTATGCTAGATATCTTGTTTATTTTATATATTGGACTTCATATTAGGGACTGAGCATGTCAAGGAGTCGATGCGTGTAGTACATTGGGCGGGGAGGACAGTCACTAGACGGAGGAGCTACTTGTAGCGTTCACTTAGATTTTGCTGCATGCTAGTGCCTCGGATGAGCGCCACTGCACATGTACCCCTAAGAGAGAGCTTCATTCGTCGAACGTTGTCTTCATTGCATTTACACTTAGTTGATAGCACACCCTGGACCCTTTTACTTATATTGCATTACGGCCTGCACATTATGTATCTTGTTATATCCAACTGAGGACCTGGTCTCTTTCCAGGCTTAGCTGAGCAGGAGTACGAGCAGGTTTACGGACCGGGACCTGACGTTGTAGTTGAGGACGAGAAGATATTTCCAGGAGAGCACATCTGATCCTGGGTACGGTACCATCTTGGATGCAGTCTTTCATTTGGAGTCTGTATCTAGTTATCTTACTTTCTGCACTTCCATTCAGTACTTTATGTCAGGATATTTGAGTAGTGAATTTGTCTCCACCAACCTAATAATCATTCTGGTTCTGTATAACTTATTTCTGACTATATGACTTTATCGTATTCAGATCAATTTTCTTAATACTGTGGATGAGATTAGCATGCCTGTGACTATGATATTGTTTAGATACAACTTAATACATGTTCGAGAATGCCATTAAATTAGGAAAATTCTCGAGTACGTATCTGCTGGTCATTGTTACGTGTCTCGATCCCACGTATTTTGGGACTAGGGCATGACAAATACGGAGGATGGCGACCTCACGGGAGTTCTTGGAGGAGCTGTCAGTGCTCGCACAGCAGGGGTAGCGGCCAACTGGCACAACAGTTGCTGTACCGACGGTGGTGCAGATCGAGATCTGGACATGGAAGTGGGTCAAACAGAGTTTAGGGTTAGGGTTTTGGGAAATTTGTGTAATATGTCCACAGGACACAGAGAATTAGTGTAGGTTTGGTTGTGTCAGTATCCTTGGGGTCAAACCCAAGGATACGAAGGAGATAGAATAATGGATTTGTGGATCGTGTCGCATTGGACACGAAAATTGTGATTGTAATTGTTTGGGAATATTTAAGGAAATGGATGGACACCGACACAGTTAGGACACGATCATTATGACCATGTAGAAAAAGTTTAGAATGCTAATCCAAATAATAATTAGGATATTTATAGGGGTGATTAGGAAGACCCTAAAATTCTTAAGCACGTGGTTAGGAGAGAATATTCGAAGGATATTCCAAAAAATATTTCCAGGAATATGCTAGATTCCAAAGAATATTCATTGAATTTATTAATACTAATCCCTAATTAATTAGGGAGTTCTAGAAGGTTTTCACCAAAACCTAGTGGCTCAATTTACTAATCATGCCATTCCCCTAAGCTATAGGCTTCAAAGTAATTATCACCATTACCACTTCTTCAAAAATATTTACAACTTCGTCACTCCATAAATGAAAAATTGCTATTCACAATCACCAAAATAACAATTTTCGAATAAAATAAAATTGAAAAACTAGGATTTGGAAAAAATAGGAAATTCGGAAACAAGGGTTACACTTCTACGAACGATACAAGTATGCATCGTTGTGTTTGCGCTTTGATCTCTATCTCCTTCATTTTGTTACTATTGATCTTTTCTATTTGTGTACTTAATTATTTTTTTGATTATCTCCATTACCTTATTCACCCCCCTCTAGTATTGCATACATCTTCTACCTCTCATTTCTACATCACAGGTGCTACTCTTTGAACATAGTCAAACCCAAAGTTTTGATAATCTAAATCCATATCATCATTCTTGACAACCAATTAAATCTATCTCATCACTAGCGACTCGGACTCGAACTCAAACATGGATACAGGCGTGAACAAAGGGTGTAAAGAGGCATTCGCACGGTTCACACAGTCACGTGGTTCATGCATTCATGCGTTCCAGCAGTCGCGCGGTTCACGTATTCCAACGGTTTATGTGTTTACTTGGGTTCAGTTGTCATGTGGTTACATCCATTCACTCGGGTACTGTCCGTTTACACGGGTCTAGCAGTTCATGCGGGTACCACTGGTTCGCACATTTTTGTTGTTCAAACTGGATCGTGCGGTCGCATAATCCAGTGCGCTTGGAACTATTCGACATCACAAAATGTTATATGAACTTTTTTGTTTATTGAACTTGAAAAAAAAGTACAATCGATTCCTATGCGAGGAAATCTAAGTACAAGAATTCTAGGAAAGCGTGATGGAGATCGAGCACTGCAGCGGCTCCTTTACTCCGTTGACAATCTGACGACGAGTTGGACTTGCTTTGGCATTTTGATACCTTTGATGGAACTCTAGGGTTACCGATCAAGAGGATGCCGGAGTTGAAGACTTCGAAGCTATGCCTTTTGCCTTTTGCTTCTTTCCTCTCTGTGTGTGTCCTCCTCCTCCTCCTCTTGTTGAAGGGAAAACTCCTTCTATTTATAGGGGAAAGGGGGCACATATGCGATGTGCACTCGAATTTGAGATATGAAGGAATCTACTGTCATTGCACAGTGCGGGCTTCTGTTGAGCTGACATGTGGCGGACGTCGAGATTTCCCTCTATCGAGATCTTGGGTGGTTATCAAAATACCGAAGAAGGAGATACGTGGCGCATGTCTATTGCTGGGAATCCTCTTTTTAGATGAATCCTCTGTTTGGATTTCATCTCAGATAGAATTCTGTTTGATCTTCAGGAGGCAATCGGTTTAAACAAACCATCTTGATACGACCTTTAGCAAAATAGCAAACTTCGTCCTTATCTGAGTTTTAAACCAATTGATAAGATATTCGCACTTATGAATATAATCAACCTCTGTCCTATCTTTGAGAGTGGCGGTTTAAACAAACCAATTGGGTGGGACCATGCAACTTGTGCCTCGAGAGAGGTCTTAGAGCTGCTGCGCTTCTGGTACGATAAGTAGACTGTTCTCCTGGAGACAACGGAGCCTCTGCGCTTTCAGGCGATGAGTGGACTATGTTTCGAAGACGACGGAACCTCTGTGCGTTTGAGCGGCGAGTAGGCTGTGTTTCGAGTAGTAGAGTCACTGTGCTTTAGGGCGACGAGTAGGCTGTGCTTCAGGCTAATGAGGTTACTGTACTTTTGGAGCGGCAGGCGGACTTGTGTTGGATGCAACGGTGTTTCCCAAGTCATTGATGAAGGGGGTTGAGCTTCTGGGTCGAAGCAGAGGTCTGTGCCGCTGAAGCTGGGATGATGTGAAGTTATCACCAGTCTGCGCCTCCTGCTGGCGCAAGATTGTAGCTGTGCTTCTGGTTTGAAAAAGCTGGCTTTGAAGTTTTCTTTAAGAGCAATTAATGACATCTCTTTAAGGAACGACTCCCTCTTAATTGCCATCGTTACTTGGGGAATTTCAAGGGGTCTTTTAATGGTCTAAGACTTAGTCGAATGAACCCATTTAATGAGGTTCAACGTGCCGAGTCCTAGATTCATCCCATTAATGTGGAAATTTTGACCGATGGCCCCGTGGCCTATGTCTTTGATGGCGATTGTATTCACATCTTCTATCCACAGTCCCTCCTCTCATGACGATTACACTGTGAAGATGAACCCCAGCGTAGATCCGTAGGAGTTTTTAGTACAACATATGTAATCACAAATACTTTGTAATAGATCCTTGTAATTAGGAAGTCTTCTTTTATGTAATCGTGATGAATCTGTAATAGACTTGTAGCCATGATTTAATAAAAAGAACTTTTCTTGAACTTTTCATCTGTTTTTTGTGAATTTGTCTTTTCTGTTGGTGTGCTTGACCGCCTGCGCTTCTGTGAAGCTGGGTTGGTAGCGAGAGCACCAACCTACGATGTTCGTCATCTGCGCCTGTGTGAAGATGGGTGGGTAGCGAGAGTACCCACCCGCGCCTTGTGTCACCTTGCATTTTTTTATGCTTCTACAAGACCCTCTTCAAAGTGTCCCGAACTTGAGTCAAGCTCGGGATACTTTGAAAAGAAGCATGACACGTGTTTCTTTGTAGGCGAAATGCCCATCACGTCTCCTGCCAGGCTGACGTCATGCTTGGGCTTCAGCATTAAATACCTCAAGCCGTCGCTTCCTTAAGTTTTGATCATGACTCCTCGTTTCTTGCGAACGTTTATCATGACCTTTTTCTGAACCTACGTCGTTTTGAGGGTGAACGAAGCGTCTTGTCTTCTTTTGTTGACATGGCACGGCTCTGTGAGTAAGTCACCATTAGATTTTGCCAGCCGGTAAGCGCCGTTGGAATACACCGTCTCTATGACGAACGGTCCCTCCCACTTGGGTTTGAACTTCCCTGCCGTTTTGTGAGTCATCACCATCGGTCGTCGAACTGCTAAGACGAGGTCGCCCACTTGGAACGTTCTTTCCCGGACCTTTTTGTTAAAGGTCCCGAAAATACGAGCTTGGTAAAGCTCGATCCTTTGCTGCGCTAGTAGGCATTTTTCATCCAACGCCTCTAACTCTTGTAGCCGTCGGCGTTGATTGTCTTCGTCAGTCAGCTGGTTGGTGATAGCTACCCTTAAGGACGGGATTTGGATCTCCAGGGGGAGCACTACTTTGCTCCGATAGACAAGGGAGAATGGTGTGCTGCCCGTGGGTGTCCGAACGAACGTACGGTAAGCCATAGACATTCGCCCAACCTCTCATTCCAATCGCATTTGTTAGAAGAGATGACTTTCTTGAGCAGTTTTACGATGGTTTTGTTGAATGCCTCGGCTAGTCCATTAGACACAAGATTGTAAGCCGTTGACGCCACATTCTGTATCCGATTCTTGTCGCAGAATCAATAGAATGCGTGGCTCACGAATTGGGGTCCATTGTCGTGGACAATCCTTCTAGGAACTCCGAAGCGGTAAATGACGTGGTGCTTGATAAAGCTGATCACGTTGGAGGTTTTCACTTCTACCAGTGGTACCGCTTCCGCCCATTTGGAGAAATAGTCAGAGATGGCGAGGATAAACCGGTGTCCTTTGGAGGAGGGCAGGCTGATCGGTCCGACGATGTCCATTCCTGATGCCTCAAATGGACAAGAGGCCACCGTAGGGTGTAGATATTCCGAAGGTCGGTAGATAAAGTCAGCATAAAACTGACATGTCCGGCACTTCTTTGTGTAATCTACGGCGTCTGCCATCATGGTGGGCCAATAATAGCCCATGCGGCGCAACCGGTCTTGTAACTTAGGGCCGGGCTGATGGGCTCCGCAGGTTCCATCATGCGTCTCCCGGAGTGCCTCTTGCACTTCTGTCTGAGAGAAACAACGCAGGAGGAGTCCGTCGTATGACGACGATACAGCATTTTGATGGCCATGTCGTAGAAGAATCGGAGTGAGCTTCTCCTGACGGAGGCCGCTTCATTTGGGTCTTCAGGTAGGATTCCGTAGACTGAGTAGTTTATGAATGGAAATCGCCTGTCTCGAATGTCCACGTCAGTGTCTACTTGTACTGAGTAGCTTTGACATGTACATAGAGCATTCTAGCTCTCATCCCATCACTGTAATGGCATATTGGGATCCAACGGGGGCAGCCAGAGCAGCGGCGAGGCCGGCTAGTGCGTCAGCCTCTAAGTTCTGTAGGTGCGGCACGAGTTTTATAAAGAACCCTGTGAATGTGGAGATGATGTCGATCGCTGCCTGGTGGTAGGGGATCAAGTCTTCATGTCGAACCTCATACTGCCCTCGAACCTGGCCGATGATTAATTTCGAGTCTCCATATGCCTCGATGTAGTCAACCCCCAGCTGTTTAGCGAGTTGGAGCCTAATGATGAGAGCGTTATACTCTGCAACATTGTTTGTGCACGACTCCATGAGAGAATATGCGAGATTGATGACTAGGCCATCGGGGGTGATGAGGACGATAGATATGTAAATGCACAAGACCATAGAAAAATACTTGTCTTGCTCCGGGTAATCAAGGGTAGGAAGATGATCCGTAAGTCCATCTAAATTTTAGTACAAGTTGGTTAAGTTATACACAATTATTAACTAACAATCTAATCTTCTAACCACAACTTATCTATTAATGTACTAGCTATACTCTACCAATTTATGGATAATTAGACTGTCTCCAATCTACACACCTTTCTAACTGGATAATTAGGAAATCTCTTACAAGATTGGCATAAAAATACTATACCCAAAATAATATAGGTAGAATACTCAAGTAAAATATTTAAATAATGCTACACAAATGTTTATTAGGAAACTAAAACATGTTAACTTTATTAATTATCTTTGTCTCTTCATTCACTTACTATATACCATTTTAAAACATCACTCAACAGTTAATCACAACTTAACCTTAATAGGCTTAACCTTAATTAGCATACTGACCCCCATATAAGAAACAATTGAAGAAATATTTTTAGCAAACAAAACATAGTGTTAGGTCTTGCTCAAGGCTTCATAGATCCTAATAAGCAGTGACCACTCCACAATTTAAACCATGCTCCACCCTATCTTGGCAATGCAACCCAACAACATATAGGCAACCTAATCATAAAATTTACAGAAGTCAAATTCTAGCCCTATCTTTGTTGCGATGGGAGTTCCCAAGTCTCTTGTAAAGAAGTGACTTAAGCTTCTGATCCGGAGTAGATAACTGCGCCGTAGGAATGGAGATGGTGTGAGCACATCACCATCCTGTGCCTCATGCGGATGCAGTGAAGTAGCTGCGCCTATGAACAGTAAAGGCGTTGGCTGCAAAGGGAAGGGTATGACACCCTTGCGTGTTTGGAGATTGGCTTAGGCAGATAGTTGCGCCTCTGGAGTGAAGACACTGGCTTCTGGAATAAAAGAAGGGGATGAGGGCCCTACCACCATCTTATTTCTGAGGTTGGCGCAGGCAAGTGGCTGCGCCTCTGGCTTGAAGGATGTGGCTTCTTTTAAGTGCCGGGTTGCTGATATGCTTCTGAGAGGCTGCGCCCATAAGAATATCAGAACATGCTTCGGTGGAAGTCAATCTTCTAGCGTATGTATCGAGAAGAATGAAGGCTGCGCTTCGATGAAGACTGCATCCCTTGTAGATCCCTTATGGGCTTTTGTCGAATCTGTACTATATCCTTTGTAGATGAACAAAATTAGTCCCTTATGTATGGTCCTAATGTGTCTCTACTAGACTTTGGTAGACATGACAATGAAGGGACTTCTCTCTATATCTTCTGTTTCGTCTTTTTAGCACTAAGACTGAGTCTTTTGCATCTTCTGCGCTTTGGCGAAGGGATGTCTTCAGCAGAGATTGTTTTCATGCTTCTACAATAGGAATTGTGTTAGAGAGATCCTTGTATATGCCAGATGAATGCAAGTCAAGTTGAGTAATAATTGGTTGAGTCGATGAGTGTATACTTGGAAAAGTTTTGAGGACGGAACTTATTTTGAATGGTGTATTATGTAGCGTCCCGCCCCACGAAATGCAACGGCGTTTGGACTTAGCCATGCAATGACTTGCTCGAAGTCCCGCTCGGACGAGACAACTTCTCTCTTAGGTGGGTGGGTTCGGTGAACTTGTTTCAACTTGGCCTTCACACTAATAAATGAATGTTTTCAATTGCACTAAGTAGGCTTGATAATAAAAGAGATGAATCCATATGGCTAAGGGAATATTCCCGTTCGGTCAAATGTGCATCAAATATGGAAAAATATTAACTTGTTGCCTAGATTCACACCATGATAGTTTCCAAAAAGTTGGCACTCGGTCTTTTGACCTCACAAATGTGTTGAGTAAAGTTAGGTCACGGATTATCGGCTGGATGTCATAGCGGACAAGTTCTCCCGACCGCAATTACTTATAATTGCATGCCCGTCCCACAATTTCAATACGGGCCATACGGTTTATGGCACAAGTTAAGGCACTCAAAGAATACGATTGTTCAAGTTGAGCACGTACACGCTCCCATGTTTCATCGTGCATCGTATAGAGTATGACACAACTTATGTGGCACTTCTTAGGAATACGACTTGTTCAAGTTGAGCAGGAGGGCTATCAAAGTAGTCGTTCCTGAGTTGAGATAAAAAAGAGTATGGTAACATTGAAAGTTCATGCGATCGTTTTCACCGAGGCGGTCCCTCGTTTAGGAGTCTCCAATGAAGTATAGAAAGTATAGTTTATGAGCAAGGAAGAACATTGGTTTGAGTCATATGGTGAATTAGGTAGGCACCATTGCATGATCATTGGACAACTTGTCAACAAGTTTCACATCATCGGACAGCAACCTGGGGCCACCAGACTGATCCGGCCTATCAGGAAAGCAAGGAAGTTGACCTGGATTGTACCGCTCAGGTGATTCAAGGCTTTCGACGGGGCTTGCTACCCGCATCGGACGACCTTGTCTACGCCAGAATACATTTTTGGGCAGGCCTAGGAGGGCATGATCTTTTATATAGATGAGTTGGTGTGCTGAGCGGCAATCCGCATGCACGGTGTCGGTTGAGTCACAAAAAATGTAAGCACGGCACAAATAAGTCAAAAAAGTGTGCACGTTATGCAACACAGTTATGAAGCATAAGATTTGGCTATAGTAGTGCTTCGACACGAGATGTGGTGTCGAGTGTTTGAGTCTTTGACACAAATTTTATGAGTTCATGTTTAAGTCGTTCGAAATGACAAGTAAAAGAGTATGATTCACATTGCTGTGAGGCACGACCACGATGTTGTTGTATGAGTATGGGCCAAAGAGCCAGGACGAGTCGATGCGTTAATGTTGTTGGCAGAAAAATGGTCTAGAAGCACAAAGATAAGTAAGTTATTGGTACAAGGCATAGTGATGGTCTAGGGACACAAATATGAATAGTAGTCCATGCCATTAAATTAATTCTAAGGCAGGACTAGAAAGACAACTCAATGCACAGTTCGTACTCACTAAATGAAAACGTATTAGTTTTTAATATGGGTGGGCGATAGGCTCATTCACTAGTATGGTTATGTACTGATACTCCACCACTTTCCATGTGCAGGTTCAGGTATCAGTACGCTCGGGGCGGAGCTCGTTTGGACGCACTGAGGCATGGAGTTCCTTGGCATTTCGAGGCGTGTCGCCATATTGGAGTATTCACCTATATAGGACATAATGTACAGACATCGTCTTCTGAAGCATCTGTATGACCCCTGAATTTTTGAAATTATTTTTTATTATTTATTTGACTTAAATAGTGATTTTTAGAATCTATAAGTATATTTAATTAAATAGTTATTATTATAAAAGGCCTTAGTCATGGTTAAGTTTTGGAGTGCAAGATGACCAAGAATTTTGACACGGATGGTGTAGTCGTGTGTGTTGACTAGTATATTAGGAATGCCAGGCAAGGCCTGGCCATAGCAGTATTCCAACTAGGAAAACCAGTCAAAGTTGTGATTTGACCCCTATAAATAATTTAATTATTTATTAATTAGATTATTGACTTTTTAGGAGACCCGATTGTGCTAAACTAGTCAAACTGGACCCGAAATAAACCCAAGCCCATGTAGTCATGTGGTGTGTCCAATGACGTCCTGAAATATTTTATGTGTGTATGTCGTATTTTATTTTATTGATATTTAGGTATTTTTTGAGAATTTTAGACTATACATATAATTGTATGTACACCTATTATTGGTTTACCTTAATTTGTTATCATTATTATTTTTAATATTATTGTTATTATAATATAAAAATATCATTGTGTATTTTGTATCTTTAGGAAATAAATATTATCATGTACATCTTTTATTTACAACACCCTACACTAGAACAGCATTGTTAAGATTTTTTGGATTCTATAGAGTACTTATACATATATAAATATATATATGTATATATGGTTACTATATATATATATATATATATATATATATATATATATATATATATATTTTTACTATATATATATATATATATATATATATATATATATATATATATATATATAGTAAATATATATATATATATATATATATATATATATATATATATATATATATATATGGCAAAAGAAAAAAGAAAAAGAAAAGAAATACTAATATTGTTCCCTTACGAGAACAGTATGAATGTTAGCCCGACCTGAGCCCCTATATATAGCTAGAGATATCGAGAGAAAGAGATAAGAAAACCCTAACCCTAAAGCCACACCACCCGCTATCTCAGTGCCACCCCTCACGACCTCGCCGGCTTCAATGAGTCGTTGGAGGGCGGCTAGAGCTGCCGAAAAACTCGCAGAAAAAGCACAACAGCTTTCAGCAGCGGCAGCCTGCAACCAGACTTCGTAACTCTTTTTTTCAACGCATGACTGGTCATTTTACGAACCGCCTTTTCTGGTATGTTCACAACCTATACGGCTTCCAACCCCTTCAATTAGTATGAATTTAAATGCTCTAGATTGCCATGGAAAGTGACGCCAAAATTGGCAAAAAAAAAACTGTTTTGAAATAGAATATTAGTTCATGAACCAGATTTAGAAGGTTGTTTATTAGCAACCTATTAGAATTGGATTACGTCGACTTTGATCTAATTTAAGATAGTTCTAGACAACCTATACCCCTTTAAAACACTTTTTGAAGAATTAGATTAGAAAATTTTAAAATAGTTCTAAACGAACAAAAATAGTTCTAGACAACCTATACCGACTTTGATCTAATTTAAGACAGTTCTAAACCAACAAAAATAGTTTTTAAAATCAAAGAAAATTTTAGAATATTTCCCGATACGGGGTTCGTCCCGAAAAATGGGGCGACTTGGTCGCAACCCATGAGTATAAAAGACGTGTATGGATGTTGAGGACGTGTGGGCTCCGACGAAACTCGAATTGGTTGCGTGTGCACGACGAATTCGAGGTGTATCGACGAGGTACACCGCATCGGCCCTTTGCAAGAACCCCAATTACTTTGTGCACGTACGTCACATCACGACGAAACTTGCGCGAGTGGACTCGTATTGTTTTTCTATTCATGTGAGCCAAGTTTGGTCCGATTCTGAGAAGCTCGACTGGAATGCTATTTTGGCGGGCCCCCGATCCAACTCAACGGGCAATTTTGTGCATGACTCATCAAAATCCAAATCTGGACATATCGTTGAGTTTGTATCAAAAAATTGGACTCGTAGGTATATAATTTGTCGACTTAGGAGACCGTAGGCTCTAGCACATTTTTCGGTGCAAAGCGAGTCCAACGACGGACACTGTTTTAATCCAAAATTATCATTTTACCCCTGTGTCCAGAATTGGACTTGTGGATAGTCAAACTTAGACATTATTCTTATTCTAAACACGTTGGTGATGTCCCTTTCAGCATTCAGAGACATTTACGGGAGTTTGACTTTTGTGGCTCACTGAGTGATTGGATATTATTTGTTTTACGTGCTACCACCAGGCAAGTACACCTTGCCAAACTTTACAGTATTTACATGTATTTTTGTACTGCTATTCTTTTATGTCTTACTTGATTACATATTTCTCCTGATCCGTGTCATTGTTATTTTCTAGTTTTATGTGCACGTAGATTGTTATTCTTTTTTCATATTACTTTTCCTATTTTTCTTATCTTGTTTATGTCTAGTGATAGAATTGCTTAGTCTATGCCATGTTCCCTTTGACATATTTAATCTTGATGACTTGTATTTAACATGTTTGACTTGACATGATTGACCTGGACTTGACTTATTAACCTGCTGACTTGACTTGCCTTGACTTGACTCCTAGTAATAGGCGAGGATTTTGTTATAGGTGATGACTATACTTGACCACTTTCTATTGTAAGCCCCCACTGACCTGTGATAGAGACATACTATATGTTGTGAGCCCCCACCGAGCTGTGGTCTATAGGGCCGTTAGCACCAGCCGAGTTGCGGTTTACTTCGATTTACACATAGTTACGTTTATCAGCATGATTCTCGACGGCATGCCATTTCTTTATGTTTTATTCTTGTACTATTATGCAGTCTTTATTTCTTGCACTATTTTCTATCTTTCCATGCAAATTATTACTGTCAAAAGTTGGCTTGTATATTATGTGTCGTTCTAGTCCCCTGAGGACCTGGTGATCTCTCCAGGCTTAGTTAGAGAGGAGAACTAGCTGGAGGTTTACGGTTCTCAAGTCGAGACTGGAGACGTACCTTTGCAGGAGAACGAGATAGTGCCCAAAGATTTATCTTGAGACATGTCTCCTTAATTTAGACTTGCTACTATATTTCTTTTTATTTCAGCAGACTTGTAGTTGATGCTTACTTTATTTTCTTTTACTGTGGTTTCGGGATGTCTTACCCGTATAGTAATTATTTTTATTTCCTGCTAGATATTTATTTATTTAGTATTATATTGGACTTAATATCTTGTGTCTTGTTATTTATGTGTGGATGAGATTAGTTGTGTAACTGTAACTTGTGTTATTATTCTGGGTTGTTATCATGATTCAAAGCTTAAGCATTTCGTTAATAGGCATGTTATGAGGTTTGGCCCATTAGTGAAGTGTTGCTGGCATGTACCATATTTATGTCCTACGTATTTTGGGACTTAGGTATTACATATTTTTGTGGTGGCCTATGCAAGTCTACATTAGTCACTTCGGTTATGCTACTGTACCGACGTGAGCCTGTGAATAGGATAGAAAATACCCATAGGATCTCATCCACATCTTTCTATTGTTTCATGTTCTTGACCACCATATACCGACTTTGAAACTTTATGCATCCTGCTTGATATCATTTGCTCTTAGCTTATAAGTTTCGTTTACGCGCAGCACAATGGACCCGCAAGCTAGCGAGGAGAACCCTACGGTTATCTCGCAAAATGTTGTAGTGACTCACGTCGACACGACCCCGCCACCGGTTGGAGGTACCTCTGCTTAGCCGAATAATTATATGACATCACGCTTTAGGAGGGATAATCTTCCACCACCACCGCAGTTTCCACCACAGATGCCAGTACTACCGATGCCTCCGATGATGTTTCCCAAGCTTGGACAGGCGATGGATCCCCAGCAACTGTTCCAGACCTTCTACTTGATGATGAAAGCGCAATAGCAGATCCAGTTAGAGGCCCAACAGAGACAAACATGGCACGTCGAGGATCGTATCGTGTCAGCACTAGAGCGGGTGACTCCACCAGTTCACCAAACGACGGTAAACTATCTCAAACTTTTGCCAGCTAAAGCCAGCCAAGTTCTTGGGCAAAGAGAAGCCCACTGAAGTTCATGAGTGCTCACCAACATTCAACAGCAGTTTGAGGCAGCCGAGTTACCGAAGGATCGTTGGATGATTGTCGATAGGATGCAGCTGACCAGTAATGCACAGCACTGGTGGTTTACGAAAGAGAAAAGACTTGGGCAGGATAATGTCACTTGGGATGAATTCTCTAAACTCTTCCAAGAGATGTATATCTCGGCCACTTTTAGAGCGGAGCTGCGAGACAAATTTCTTCACCTTACCCAGGGCAACATGACAGTAGAAGAGTCAATGCCGAGTTTCTGTGACTCAGCCAATTTGCACCTACATTGATCCAGACTGAATAAGAGAAAGCAAAGAAATTCTATGATGGAATGAGCTACAGACTACAGGAGCTTATTTGAGCCGTTGCACCTACCACTTACTCTGGAGTTCTTACCGCAGTACGACGTTTAGAGCGAGTCCATTGAAAGGAGGCCAACCAAAAGCACTCACCTGCAGCAGGACCACCAACTAAGGCATCACCAGGAGGGCCGGAGAGATACCATATGCCAACGACCAAGAACTGCCCCATACCCAATTTTTGAACTTCCTGTTTGTCAATATTGTAAAAGAATAGGACATGTCCAAAATGATTGTCATCGAAGATTAGGACTTTCTTTGCGTTGTGGTTCCAATCAACACCAGATTCAAAATTGCCCCGAGAAGTGCATTGAAGGACCCGAACCACTACTACCAAGACAACTCGTAGCACCAGGACGATACCTGCGTGGACCGCTTCCCAACCAAGCGATGTAGCTTGCACAGGCGAGACAGAAAGTAGAATATTAGTTTACGCTTGATTATTACTTGCTTGATTAGGACGACCATATAAACTTAGCACACCTTTAGAGACATCTTAGAACCATTGACATACTTTCCTTTACCATAGTGAGTTATTTTAATTTCGAGGACATAATTCTTTTAAAAGGGATAGAGTGTAACACCCTTAAATTTTTGAAATTATTTTTTATTATTTATTTGACTTAAATAGTGATTTTTAGAATTTATAAGTATTTTTAATTAAATAGTTATTATTATAGAAGGCCTTAGTCATAGTTAAGTTTTGGAGTGTAAGATAACCTAGAATTTTGGCACGAATAGTGTAGTCATGTGTTTTGACTAGTGTATTAGCCATGCTAGGGAAGACCTGTAGCAGTGTCCTAACTAGGAAAACTAGTCAAAGTTGTGACTTGACCCCTATAAATGATTTAATTATTTATTAATTAGATTATTTACTTTTTAGGAGACCTGATTGTGCTAAACTAGTCAAACTGGACCCAAAACAAACCCAAGCCCATGTAGTCATGTGGTGTGTCCAAAGACATCCGTGTCGATATATTTTATGTGTGTATGTCGTATTTTATTTTAATGATCTACTAAAAATATTTTTCCTATATATATATATATATATATATATATATATATATATATATATATATATATATATATATATATATATATATAGAAAATATTGATATCTATAATATATATATATATATATATATATATATATATATATATATATATATATATATATATATCAATATTATTTGATATTCAAGTGATATTTATTTGAAAGTAGGATATAAATATTTTCTTAGATATCCTTAGGGATTTTTGAGATTTTTAGACTATACATATAATTGTATGTACACCTATTATTGGTTTACCTTAATTTGTTATCATTATTATTGTTATTATTATTATTATTATAACTATAAAAATATCATTGTGTATTTTGGATTCTTTAGGAAAAAAATATTATCATGTACATATTTTATTTACAACACCCTACACTAGAAAAGCATTGTTAAGACTTTTTTGAATCTATAGAGTACTTATACATATATAGATATATATATGTATATATGGTTACTATATATATATATATATATATATATATATATATATATATATATATATATATATATATATATATATATAAAAATATATATATATATATATATATATATATATATATATATATATATATATATATATATATATATATGGATAAAAGAAAAAGAAAAAAAAAAGAATTACTAATATTGTTCCCTTACGGGAACATTATGAATGTTAGCCTAACCCGAGCCCCTATATATAGCGAGAGATATCTAGAGAGAATGATAGGAGAGAACCCTAACCTTAAAGCCACGCCACCCCTATCCCATCGCCACCCCTCACGACCTTGCTGGCTTCAGCGAGTCGCCGGAGGCTGGCCAGTGCTGCCGAAAAAACGCATAAAAATAGCGTAACAGCAGATAGCAACGACAGCCTGCAACCCAACTTCGCAATAGTTTTTCTTGACGCATGACTGGTCATTTTATGAACCGTCTTTTCTGGTATGTTCACGATCTATACGATTTCCAAATCCTTCAAATTGTTTGAATTTAAATGCTCTAGATTGCCCAGGAAATCGATGCCAAAACTGGCAAAAAACTGTTTCAAAATAGAATATTAGTTCATGGACCTGTTTTGGAAGGCTGTTTATTAGCAACCTATTAGAATTTTTGGAAATTTAATTTAAGACAGTTCTAGACAACCTATACCCCTTCAAAACATTTTTGTAGAATTGGATTACGTCGATTGTGCATCGAGAAATCGGATTCCCAAAACCAACAAAAACTGTTTTTAAAAACAGATAAATTTTTAGAAAAATTTTCGATACGGGGTCTGTCCCGACAAACTGGGCGACTTGGTCGTAACCGGTGAGCATAGAAAGACGTGTACAGATGTTGCAGATGTGTGAGCTTCGATGGAACTCAAATTGGTTGCGTGTGCGCGACAAATTCGAAGCATATCGGTCGAGGTACACCCTATCGGCCCCTTTGCAAAAACTTTAATTACTTCGTGCACGTGCGTCACAATGACGAAATTTGTGCCACTGGACTCGTATTATTTTTCTGGTCCTGAGAGCCAAGTTTGGTCTGATTCTGTGAAGATCGACCGGAACGCTATTTTGGCGGGCCCATGATCCGACCTAACAGGCGATTTTATTCACGGCTTATCGGAATCTAAATCTGGACATACCATTGAGTTTGTATCGAAAAACTGGACTCATAGGTATATAATTTTTCGACTTTAGAGACCATAGGCTCTGGCACATTTTTCGGTGAAAAACAGGTCCAACGACGGACACTGTTTTGACCCAAAATTACCGTTTTGCCCTTGTGTCGAGAATTGGACTTATGGATAGTCAAACTTAGACATTTTTCTTATGCCGAACATGTTGGTGATGTCTATTTCAGCATCTGGAGACATTTGCGGGAGTTTGACTTTTGTGGTATACTGAGTGATTAGATATTATTGGTTTTACGTCCTACCACCAGGCAAGTACACCTTGCCAAACTTTACAATATTTACATGCATTTTGTAGTGCTATTCTTTTATGTCTTACTTGATTATATATTTTTTTGATCCATTTCATTATTATTTTTTAGTTTTACACGCACGTAGATTGTTATTCTTTTTCCATATAACTTGTCATATTTTTCTCATCTTATTTATGCCTAGTGACAGAATTGCTTAGTCTATGCCTTGTCCCCTTGACTTGTTTAATCTGGACTTGACTTGTATTTGACCTGTTTGACTTGACATGATTGACCTGGACTTGACTTGTTGACCTGCTGACTTGACTTGCCTTAACTTGACTCCTAGCAATAGGCAAGGATTTTGTTATAGGCGATGACTATACTTGACCACTCTCTATTGTGAGCCCCCACCGAGATGTCATAGAGACTTACTCTCTATTGTGAGCCCCCACCGAGATGTCATAGAGACTTACTATAGGTTGTGAGCCCCCACCGAGATGTGATCTATAGGCCCATTAACTCCCACTAAGTTGCGGTTTACTCCGATTTACACATAGTCACGTTTATCAGCACATTTCTCGACGGCATGCCATTTGCTTATGTTTCATTCTTGCACTATTCTACAATCTTTATTTCTTGTACTATTTTCTATCTTTCCGTGCATGGTATTACTGTCAAAAGTAGGCTTGTATATTATGTATCTTGCTAGTCCCCTAAGGACCTGGTGATCTCTCTAGGCTTAGTTAGAGAGAACTATCCAGAGGTTTACGGTTCTTGAGTCGAGACTGGAGACGTACCTTTGCAGGAGGATGAGATAGTGCCCGAGAATTCTCTTGAGACATGTCTCCTTAATTTAGACTTGTTACTCTATTTTCTTTCATTTCAGCATACTTTTACTTTATTTCCTTTTACTGTGGTTTCGGGGTGTCTTACTCGTACAATTATAATTTTTTATTTCCTGCTGGACATATATTTCTTTATTATTATATTAGACTTGGTATCTTGTGTCTTATTATTTCTACATAGATGAGATTAGCTATGTACATGTGACCTGTGTTATTATTCTGGATTGTTATCATGATTTACAGCTTAAGTATTTCGCTAATGGGCTTATTATGAGGTTTGGCCCATTGGTGAAGTGTTGCTGGCATGTACCATATTTCTGGTCCTACATATTTTGGGAGTGGGGCGTTACAGCATCCGCTGGCTTGTTATGTTGTATTGAGAGATGGGGAAGAGCAGAGTGACGTGTAATTAGAGAGATCGTGAGCTTGAGCGATTGACCTTGGCCTCGTGCCTTTGTAAATTTTGCTGGTTATCAATAAAAGTTCTGATTTTGTTTGAATACTTGTGTTTTCTCTATCATTCAATGCTTCTATTTTAGGACTTCTGTGCGACGACTGTCATTTACCTTGTAATTGGCCATTATGAAAATTGCTGCGTGCGAGCGCAACCTAGTCTCGCCCGGCATCACCCCCAAGCGAGGACGATCGATTCTGTGGAACCGGGGCATGACATAGGGGTATCAGAGCACGGCTTTACTTCCTTGGGCTTTCGATTGAATTCTTTAACTCTATCAGAGCACGGCTTTTCATATATGCCATGATATATTTTCTACCATGTATTGCCATGCCTACCCAGATTTATTGTACTATACAGTTTATGCCATGCCCAGTATTTCTTTATAGTAGCCCGTCATGGTGCACTCTTGTTACTTGCCTTCCTTGCTTACTTGATAGTTGCCCGTCATGCTGCACTCGTGATACATGTCTTATATTTTCTAATATAGTGGCATGTCATGGCACACTTCCGATATACTGGCTCGTCGTAGCGCACTCCCACTTGCAGCTTATTATATTTTTCCTGTTATTGGTTGTTATAGTGCACTTTCTTGTATTGTCCAGTCTTGCATATCATGTCTATGATGCATTTTGCGGAATGCCGCACCCGAAATCCTGAATGAAAATTTTAAGGACTAACCACTAGCAAGCTCTTTATTCCGCGGTTACCTGCTATCCCTTTATAACGGCCTATACAATAGATTTAGGCTCTCCGACGTGAGGGGCACACTTCTAGCACACCGTCGAGTGGGGCAATTCCAGTTATACATAGACTACTATTTTAGCTTGCCGTAGTATGCAGCTTACTCCTTAGGGTCCACGTCTCTTGGACGGTTTATCTGCTATATATATCCTTTGCATCCGCGGCCTGGATAAGTTGGGTAGTCTATAGGGCGGGTAGCCGGATTGGATTTCCCAAACTACATATGTTAGTAATTAGGATTGTTATAACCCTAGTTAGCTAATGTACCAAGTCATACTCATTGCTTGGCTGTAATTGTTGTATGGAGTCCAGTCTAGTCTTGTCTAGGCCAATATCCATATTTTGCTTATTCTAGTACATTCTTGCTCATATCTATGATTTACTTTTGTCGATAAATGACTTGATACTAAGGTCTACTCAGGAGAAGGGTTACAACCCCCATCCTTGTTTGGTTTACGGATTGTAGTTCGGTTACGGAATAGTTTCTAAGTCATCTTGTCATTTGTCGTCCTATTTAGTACTCACATATTGTATATGATTCCTATAATGTACATGCTTACATATCCAGGTTGCCCTACATGCTTACATGTCTCGGTTATCTTACACGCTTACATGTCCTGGTTATGTTACATGCTCGCATGTCCAGTTTATCTTACATGTTCACATGCTCCCGTTTATTTTACATGTCTATAGTTTACATTATATCACATGTTTACTTTATGCCCCATGTTGTTTTAATTATTGTCCTTTCTATTCTCGAGATGAGTGCATTGTTAGTGCACGAGTCTTGACCCGCATTTATTTATTTATTTATGTCTCTATCTGTTCTTATGTTAATTATTGTTGGTTTTAGTTCTTTAGTCTATCCTCCTTTGTGGTACTTGCTATTTGGGGGTCTAGTCCTACTGGTTTTATTTGGCCAGATCTAGTAGCATAGCCAGAGGATCTCATGTACCTTCCACTCGATGGTGACCACGCGAAGCACCAGAGTGCCTGAGTGGGTGTTCTTTCTTTACTCACTAGTATCTGGGTTTTTTTGCGGCATTTAGCCACCGAGCACGTGTTTAGCTTGCGTTGGATTTGACTTCTAGCCTACGGGCCTGGACATGATTTGAATTATTTTAGACTATAGCTAGAGTTGATCATGTATGACTATTACTCTTGCTAGTTATCTATTTTGTATTACTAGATTAATGAACATCTATGTTTACATAGTTTGGGATGCTTTACTATTTTATGTCTGATGATCATACTTCTTGAATTTACATTTTGCTTGTGATTGAGGTACTTAGGATTGCTTGGCCTAGGATTGACTGTTGGATTGTAGTAGTAACCACATGTCTTGACATCTTTGACCGTATCCTTGGGTACTGGAGTACTCTGGTACACGTAGTTTGTCACGACACGCACCCGCTTTTTTCGTATGCGAGTTCGTATCCAAGTCCAGCCTACGCCACGGTATCGGCGGTAGTACGATGTCTAACCACAATGCTCAAAATCACATAAAATATAACTTTATTGTTCATTCACAAAACTCAATCAATTACAAAATTTACAAGTTTACTTTTCAATGAAATACAAGGTATCACACAATAGAAAACAACTAACTCAACTATCTATTGGTCTTCTAGGGTTTTGGCCTTCAATTACACCCGTATCTCTCCAATGCTAAGAGTAGCCGTGACTAACCTAAAAAATTTGGTTTCCAGTCAGGAATGGAACAAGCACACATATGACAAGCTATTCAAGACATGATAGAATTTGTAAGGCAAGAAAATAGCATATGAGAATTTAAACTGGAAAGTAACAGGCGTCATGGTATAGTAGGAAAATGAACATGCAACTCTATAACAAAATATAGCAACTAGAAGGGAACATGGTGACATAGCATGTGATGAAGGAAAACATGATGAACAAGTGAAAACAATATCTATCTATGTGTGTTAAAATACCGTGTTCGATATGCGAACGGCTAAGGGGTAAATCCGATGCCCCGCGCGTGTCGTGTGCAGCTGCTATTTTCCACGAAAGACAATGGGGATGGAAAGGATAGTTCACACGTCTACTAAGATATTTCTCCGCCCGACTAGTACTCAAGGATTCGAACAAGTCACGGACACGACAATCAAGTGGATGGTAAACAAGAAATATAATATATATAGGGATCCATGATACTAACCCGTGTAACCAGTGTGTCATCAAAGCAGGAAAAGTATATGTAAAATATGTAATGGAAAAACTACTAGGAATTGAAAGTAACCAAAATATGTACTTGCATGTGGTTCTTTGTTGGTGAAATCAATAATACCATGTATTTGGAATAGTTCAGTTGGCATAGGGGTAGCACGCAAAACCCACAATATCCAACCACTCAGTGAGGCACTGTCACGACCCGCACCCACTTTTTCGGATACGAGACATGTCCAAGTCAGCCTACGCCGCAGAGTCGGCGGTAGAACGCTGTCACGGCCATGATGCTCAAAATCACAAAAAATAACTTTATTGCTCATTCATATTTCTAAATTTATTACAACATTTACAATATTTAAAATTAAAAAAAATACAAAGTTCTCACAATATAGAAAAGAAAGCTAGTTCCACTATCTAGGTCGACCTCAGCATACCCATGCCTTTCCAATGCTAAGAGTGATCGCGGCTAAACCTGAAAAATGTTGGTTTCCAGTCAGGAATGGAACAAGCACA